>BGNK01000470.1:54870-219080 GCA_003297005.1 Symbiodinium sp. clade A Y106 | reverse complement strand
CCCCCTGCACCCCTCTGTCCCCCACTTCTGCATCCGCTCTGTGCTTTCACATTGCAGAAGCAAAGATGAGTTCTGTCACAGTGCTGGTCTCCGGCAAACCGAGGCGGGCGGCGTAGCACTAAAATTTGGTATAGATGCAGATACAGATTGAAATTTATACGGATATGCACATCTGCTATATATATATAAACACATGCATGCACATGTATGTATGTAAGTATGTATGTAAGTATGTGTGTGTGTCTGTGTATGTATGTACGTAGGTTTACGTACATATTATGCATATACATAAACCCGTACATATCTACATACATACATGCACAATTACACACATGCTTCCTTACTGACATGCGTACATACATGTCATGCATACATAGTTGCATAACATACACCATGTGCGGTAAGCCCGTTATAGTATCGTAGCTTCAGGTGCATTCGCCACGAATAAGGATCGCATGTAAGCCGTAAGAGTGACCGCACTTCGCGTCACGTGACACGACAACCCACCCCAGCTCTCCATGCTTCCACACTCAGCCGTCTGGGTGGTAATGAAAAACTAGGGTTTTGCGATATAGTGCGTATTTGTAGTCATCATGTTTAGGACAGAACCCTACGCAATCCTTTTCCTAAGGATTCAGATTCAGGTCCTTTTTTTATCGGGACCTTGGTAATTAGAATAGGGTTTGGGGTTATATTCAATTCTACTAGAATTGCAATAAGGAGCCCCCCAAATCCAAATGTAATTCAAGGCCCTTACATTACTCTCTGGGGCTATCGACCTGGAAGTTCTTCCAAAGGAGATCTGCAGCGTCTGGAACCTCCCGCAAGACTGGGTTCTTGTTAAGGAACTTAATTTAAGATACCATAATAAGGAAACAATATGATTTCCTATAGATCCCTTAAATGTGGGAAGGTCGGAGAATGTTCTATAGGGGCCTCCAATGGACTAGATAAGGGTTTTGGGTACATCGTCTAAATATGTCCCTGGATCGTAAGGGATACCACCCTTTAACTTACATCATTTAGACTTACTTCGCTTGCAGCTTCCGCATGAAGTGGCTACCGTCCTTAATGTCCTATGCTGCTCGGCATATGCCACTGTGCCCGGCAGTGTAGCGGAAGAGGAGCTAGAAGTACCTGCTGCCCAAAGCCTTCTAGAGCCGATCAACAGTAGAGGTAAGACTGGGGCGATGGACTGCGAGTGAAAACTCCTATCATTGGCACAGCTCTGTGACACTGATGCCCGTCCTCGGCAACCGTGATCGGAAACTTTCCACCTGGGCTCGAAAGCTTTAGAGTTTCGATGACCCTTTCGCATGATCGAGGCTGACGGGATAGAAGTCTCTTCTTTTCCCTGCACTAGGTGTCCGCCTGCTCTCAGCCATGCTCTCCATCGCTAATTGCTGAGCTCGTGTCATTTCTTGCTACACATTTTAGCTGTCAATGATGCATCCAGCACGGCCTGGCTATGAAGACCCGGATCACTAAACCTTAAACCCCAAAGCTATGGGATCCGAAACACCGCCATCCCAACACCGCTGCCTCCCGAAGCCTTGCTTCAAATTCATCTTCTTCTTAAGGAGTTTACGGTTGTTTGAGGGGTTCAGGGCCAAGGGGTTTAAGGCTTTGAGGTCTCGGGTTTAGTGTATCGGATCTGAGGCGCCTGGGCCCCTGGGCACCCAGCGGAAGAGCATCGCTGCACTTAGCCGGGCAGCACCGCTTGGCCCACGACCTGGCTTTCAGAGGCTTCTTCTTCCGGTCTAGTATGGGGGTGGATTCGTAATCGGAATAGACTTTGATTCTGTAGGGACTATAGGGGACGTTGTTAAATAGAAATCCAAATCTCTATGTCATGTTAGGATTCAGAACACCAAGGCTGCACCTGTTGTAATGTCCCCCAGGCTGGAAATTCAATAGCATGCCATGTACTACACTGTTACAGACTGACTCTATGCAAAGCTGATGCTTCATCTTCATTCAGCTTCCTGATGCAGATCCCTGGGCCGAAAGGTTGCCCGACCGGGCTGCTCGGACTGGCTGGGAAGTTTTGTTCGGACACGACAAGGCACTTACTAAGCGTTTGCTGCAAGAGCCTGGAAGCCAAACTACCTACGATAAGGGCTAGGTTCAAGCCTCACGACAGCCGGGGCCACCCATCCCAATGTGTGCCCGTGCCGTACTTTTCGGGCGCCACCCTACTTATCACAAGCTTGAGTTAAGGGCTTACAGGCACTATGAGAAAAGCGCATTCTGGCCTTGCTTGCTGGCTTGCGACGGCCTCTTGCAAGGGCACATTCCCACTCAAAGTCTGGGGAGGCGGCTGGTAAAGACATGGATCACAACTCTTCTGAACCAGTGAACCAGCTCTTGCAGGTGCTTGCCAGCAGCATGATTCACAGCTCCATTGTGCCTCTTGCCGCCGAGCAGGGCTTGTGACCTAGACTTAGACATGCAGAATTGGCATCAACGCTGTGGCCATGCAAGGTGCCGTGACAACGAAACTCGACATGGTCCGAGCTGGGCCGCAAGCTCGTCATCCGTATCGGCCTGGCAATGATACGTACATAATGTAATATAGTATAAGATAAGATAATATAACAGAGTACAGTGTGATATCATTTAGATAATACGATAAATATATCATAGGCTCCGCCAACGGGACCCAGCCACGCGGCCTCATCCATCGACACCCTGCTCTCACTCTGCCGAAGCTGTCGATGGATCTCAACCTCAAGACACTGCTGCAAAAGCCGGACGTGTATCACGAGAGAGAGAGGGAGAGCACATACATGGCATACGTCCTCCGTTACATATGTACATGCATACATACGTACATGCATTGACAACTAGCCAGCTCCCTGCCTACGTGGACGCATGCACACGTGCATGCACACAGACACGGTCAAAGGGTCAAATGCATGACCCCTCTGTACTTCCACGCATGTGAATGCGTCACACGAACATTGAAAGGTTGTCACATCCACGTGTCGGCATAACGATTGCCCCTGTGCCTACGGAATATGGTAAGACTACTACGATCGCAGTGATAATTTCAAGGACGGCCATAACAAATCATCATGGCAAGTGACCAACAACAGAACAGATAGTTGAAGTAAGTTGTAGAAGTGGTGGTCGTCGTGGTGGCAGAGGCGGTCCTTGTTGTAGCATACTAGTGGCAGTACTACTAGTACTAGTACTAGTACTAGTACTAGTACTAGTGCTAGTGCTAGTGCTAGTGCTAGTGCTAGTACTGGTACTAGTACTAGTACTGGTACTAGTGCTAGTACTAGTACTAGTGCTAGTACTAGTACTAGTACTGGTACTAGTACTAGTACTAGTACCAGTACTAGTACTAGTACTAGCNCTAGTACTAGTACTAGTACTGGTACTAGTACTAGTACTAGTACCAGTACTAGTACTAGTACTAGCACTAGTACTAGTACTAGCACTAGTACCAGTACCAGTACCAGTACCAGTACCAGTACCAGTACTAGTAGTAGTAGTACTACTACTACTACTACTACTACTACTACTAGTACTAGTAGTACTAGTAGTACTAGTAGTACTAGTAGTACTAGTAGTATTTGCAGTGGCAGTAGCAATAGGGGTAGTAGTAGTGGTAGTAGTAGTAGTAGCAGTAGTAGTAGGAGTAGGAGTAGCAGCAGCAGTACCAGTATCGGCAGTAGTACTTGTTTGGCAGCGGTGCAGCTGTTTTTTGTTGGCTTCAGGCATCTCAAACTTGTCGAAGTAAGCATAATCGTCGTGTTCGTCGTTATCTTGTGAAAAAATATCGTGACAGTCGAAGATTCTAGCAGCCATGAGAAGATGAAACAGTTGACGATTACTCCAGCAGGATATTACGGAAGCTGCAAAGTAACTACAGTAGGCCTTCTGCACACGCACACCCACACGAATCTGCATGTACAGATATGCGTAAGTCATGAACGTGCATTGTGGGCCGGGCAAATCTTCGGAGGCAGAACTCCCGATCTTCTTCCCGGGAGAAAACGACAACGGCTTGACCAGAGCTCACGAGGCTGTCAAGCACCTGGGGGTTAGCAATTACAGCTGTGATGGAAGCGGCTTCCGTAGAATCGTGGAAGAATCAAAAGCAGCAGTATGTTATTGTAGGTGGTGGGGCAGTAGGAGTAAAGCTTCCGAGTTCGAGGAGCTTCGGCCACGATGTTGGCATTTGCTGCAGATCTCCTCCAACCCTCCAAGCCCAGCATGGGAGCTGGTTAAACCGAACTGCTCTTGTCCTCCATGCGCTTCGATCGTGAAGATAGAGGAGTCAGCTACTGATCTAAACATTTCAGTGATGACCTCAGTGCTGGTCAAGCAAACGTTAACTTGCGGACATCCGCCAGCAGCAGGAGCAAGTCGACGCTAGAGCACATCCGACGAAAGCTTGCAGGGAGAGCCAGCTTCAACCTAGGTGCAGCATCAGCAACTCATCACCATTCCTAAAGGCAGATGCAGTACAGCACTAGCTGCTATATAGCTCCTGCTGGCAGTCATCGTGGTGCTGGTGGTGGCGGTGGTGGTAGCCACGGCAGTGCTGAAACAGCAGCAAGCAGCAGTGGTTCTGCCTTGGAGAGTAATGCTGGTCCCTTCATCGACTCCGAAGACCGCCGTACAAAACCGCGCAGACCCTCCTTCTCCCATCTTCCAAGCTTGAAACTCCAGCATTGTGTTGTGAACTGTGAACCTTTCCTCCATCATATTTAAAACGCCCGTTGTGGAATTTCGCGAAGATCAGTCATATAGTCGCCGCATTCGCATAGTCATATATTTAATCTGAGTACAACTGCAAATATGCTGTATACCTCCCCACACTTTGTAGAGGAGTACGCACGACTAGGCCAGGCACATGTCCATCCTGGCTACTGGCCATCATCTCCCGAACGTCGGCGAGTTCTGCAGGATAAACGCCCAGGTGGGCATCTGCCTCTCGGAGATTGGCTCCCTACTATAGAGGCCCTATATTATGTTGGGGGTTCTTTATTACAGTTATGGTATAACATAACCCCAAAACCTATTCTAATTATCAAGGCCCCTACAATATTGGCGGTGACAGTTCTTAGCAGAAGGCTTGAATCTTCAACCCAACAAACCTCACCCAAAAAACCCCAAGCTAGAACCCTTAAGCGCTAAACAGTTAGCATTCGGGGTTTTCCAATTAAGACTCAACTTTTGGGCCCCTGCTTGACAGATGCCTCTAGATGGTCCTGCAAGGATAATTCCATAAGGCTACATGATGGAAATGCGTGATGGATGGATAACCTATCTGCCTGTCCATCTACCCGTCCATCTGTCCATCTGTCTATCTGTCTACCTATGTGCCTATCTAACTATCTATCTATCTATCCGTCTGGCTACCAATCTATCCATCTCTAAATTGTCGATCTACCTAACTTATCATCTATCTATCTATCTATCCATCCACGTGTCCATCCGTCTGTCTATCCATCCATCAATCTAACTACTTATCGATTGGTCCGGCTTGTCTTGCATTGTCTGCATTGTTCGGGAACCTTCTGAAGTCTCTAAATCCCCAGCAAGCAAACTCCCTGACCCGCGCCTGCTCCGCCACACGCAAGATTCGATTCTCTACAAACTCCGCTTCCTCGGAGAGGTCGTAGGCAATCGACACCTCACATTCACCGGCCTGTCCCACAAAAACGAAAGCACGAAGAAAAGCTCCAAGGACTCGACTCCCTCGACTTCGAAGCCCAAGATAGACTCGAAGAAGGCTTTCACCTGCCAAGCATGTACTACTCAGGCTTATCACAAGGACACTTTGGAGTTTAGGTTGTTATAGGGCTTAGGGTTGATTTGGAAACCACCTGACACCCAAAGCCCTAAATCCCCAAAGCCTACTTGATGTGCCACCCTCCGAAAAAGAACCTAAGCCGGCGCAGGTGCACGGAGGGCCCCAAAAGGCAGGAGGTGCATGTTGGAAGTATCCCCCCCCACCCCGTCTCCTAAGGTGGAGCCACTAAACCCTAAAACCCTCAAGCCTAAGCTTGTCATAGCCTGAACTCCCAACCCCACAACCCTTCTTCCGAAACCCGAAGACACTGAATCCTAGAGCCAAGACTTGGGAGACCTCGTGGGGAGAGCGAGCCGTCCTCAGCTTACATGGAGGATGTAGGGTCAGAGCTTAAGCTTCCAGGGGTTGAGGGTTTAGGGTTTGAGAATCAGGGTTGATCAGGGTGAACGAAGAGAACAAGAAGCAACGACGTGAAATGTGATAAAACTGAGGACTGAGTAACGAAGCGACCAAAAAGCAGCAGTGCTGACAGCACGCATCGTTTCGGATCCTTTCAACCACATGTTCGGGTCAAAGGCTTATGAGCATTCAACTAATTCTGGATTTCGGCTTTGTGGAACCGCTGCGCCGTGCGCCGCCAACTACTCAACAACACGTCTCTCGGGTTCCCTGGGTCGGAAGCTTGCTAGAAGCAAGCCTAGGTATCTATCCATCCATCTACCCATCTTTGAAACATGCATGCTCACCTAAACTTGTGTTTACAAACATGTGTATGTATGTGTATATATAAGTATAGATACACATATATATATGTATGTATATGTTTGTGTATAAACATGCATACACACATGCACATACATATGTGTATATCTGTATATATATACACACACACCACACATAACGTGCGTCCGTCCGCATGCGCGTGCTCGTGGACGTGCGCGTGCGCAGGCTGCGAAGGGTGCGAGTGCGTGGGTGGGTGGGNGTGGGTGGGTGGGTGGGTGGGTGAGAGCACACATTTACGCACTTCCAGAATTAGACCAATATGTATGTATGTATGTATGCATGCATGGATGTATGTATGTAAATATGTACGGATGTATGTACGTCTGCACGTATGTATGTATGTATGTATGTGTATCTGTGCTTGTGTGTATGTATATGTGTGTATGTGTGTAAGTATATGTGTATGTATATGGATATGTATATGTGTATGCACATGTACATGTATATGTATATGTGTATATGGATATATGTATATGTACATATGTTGCATATGTATATCTATATGTGTACGTGTGTGTGTGTATGTGTATGCATATGTGTAGGTGTATGCATATGTTTATGTGTACGTGTACATGTGAATGTGTGTCTATTAGCATGTATGTGCACGTGTACATAAGCATGAACAACGACTATGCACATGTTTATGTGTCTTTACATGAATATTAGGCATACGTATATGTACATGCAGAACTACACCACCAAGAAGTATTGCTTATGCTGTGTTGACAAGCCCGGATTCTCACCAGCGAAATCGACGGATCCTTTAAAGCTAACAATCGTCATCTTCAACTTCGAGCTTCTGGATCTAGGGCTCTAGGACCATATCTCAGCAGGAAGCTCTACACCTGGCTTATGAACAATCCCTGGCGCCCAAAGAATGGTGCCACAGTCGTGACCGGTAGCAGTGCTTAGTAGTGTCGCAAGCGTCCCCCGCAAGAACTTAGACCAAAACCCGGGGTTACGCAAAGCTTTGAAACTTTGACATTTGCTCCAGAGCTGGATGACTGGATAAAGCGCTTCTCAGACTTAGGCCTGGACTTTGGGAAGCCCTCTGCCATCAGAGCGTAGTCCGAGATGTGAGGTAGCTGTGAAGCGTTTGCTGCATTTCACTTTTACACCGACAGATTTAAGGCCCTCGGATTTCCAAAGGAAAGGCTGAACCAGAGACTTGGAGGTTCAAGACTGTTCAAAATGCAGGGTTTCGGATTTGAGGTGCTTGAAGCTTCCGGGCTGGCCGCAGTAGCATTCACTGTCTTCCTAGACCCTAAGCCCTATACATACGGTTCCTTTGAAAAGGGCTACTATAAGGGATCTATAAGGGTACTATACCATAGGGGCCTTAATACTTAGAATAGGGCATAGTTATTATAAGGCACCCCTCAAAAAAAGAAGGTAATTATTAAGGCCCCTATATTACACCCTAGCTAGATCCACTAATCCTCTTGTCTGCTCGATAAGCCCAGACACGCCGATTTCTAGGCTTGGGGCTCAGGATTGGGGATTTTCAGATAGATTTGCCACAAATGCATCATATCATTGCAGCAACTATTCAAGTTACTAATTTGCATACTTGTCATAACCATACACACTAATCAAATTGTTACGATTCTTGTAATTATCAGGACAGTGAAAACCATCATACTTAATATAATTGGTATCATCAGTCTAACAATCGAACTAATTTTGATTCGTCTGTTGGTGATACTTATGAACACTTTATCCTTACTACAACTCTTGTATTTGCCATGATGCTTGTCGGTCGTTGTAGTACTAGCAGCACGTCCAAAAATCTCTGTAGTTTCGAGAAGCCGTGGGGAAGCTTGCAACTCGAGTCGCCCAACTCCCACGAGAAGTCGGTGGCTTTTCGGGCTCGTAACAGGTTTCAGGGCTTGTCTTGTTAACACCTCTTTTCCTTCCGCATAACGAATGCCAGGGTGGCTGAGGCGGGTCTGCGGGAGACCGAGGCTGAAGGGATTAACGTGCTAGCCGCTCAGTCTCCCAAATACTGGGCCTAGTGGAGTGCCCGAGTCGCCCACTCATCACATGCACACATCAATAGGATGAACAGACTGGACTCTGGACGGTAGCTACCATGACACAGTGGTTCTGCAGGAAGAGTTCGACAGTCATCTACTGCAAAGCTGCGCAATCAGCCGGTGGAAGAAATGCCGAACAACGACAAGACGACAAATTACGAGGACACCTAGAAACAATGTTACAGGCTTCGGCAGGTCTGCTACGCAGCTGACATAGCTGTCCATCTGAGCTCCACACTTGTCAGAACCAAACATTGTGCGACTCTCAGCAAAGTTGCCAGAAGTTTGCAGAAAGGAAGCTCTCCATGCCAACACAAAGGCAGCGGCTTGGTTTAACCCGTGATTTCGCATAGAGCAAGTATATACAAGTCCAGAGCCACCGAGTCAAAACCCCTCGCGGTTTTCCATAAACTTCCTGCGAGCTAAAGGCGAGGGCGGCAGTTCTCGTCCAGCATCACGGGACTGCTGCATCATCTGAGCTGTTGGATAGCGTTTTGCTGCACTGCACTGCATAAGAATAGAAACATACCGAGCAACACTACAACAACGATCATGCAGCAGTTAGCTGAACTCTGCGACGTCTTGCGAAAAAAACACGCAGCTGCTTCCCGCCGCGATTGGCTCAAAAATCCTCACCTCGAGACACCACCTCCTTGCACGTCGGCCGCAGCAGAATGGTGTGCTCCATCTGCGTGACGTACGAGCCCTTGACATCGCACAGGGGCGGATATGGCTGGACAACGTCGTTGTCCACCAGGTTCTTCAAGGCCATCAAGTGGCGGGTCGCGCCCAGGTCATCCAACCATCGTCGGCAGAAACCTAAGGTTCCAAAGTTCTGCTCAATCGTATGCAGCAAGGCCTTTGAGCTCTTCACGCGCAAGGGCACATGTTGGGCATCGAAGATCTTCATGTAGTGGGAGCACTCGAGATCCTCCACTACATAGCCTTTGCCATTGGAGGCGAAAGTTTCAATGGCATAGAACTCTCCCTCCTCCATCATGGAAGACTCTTGGTTCTTGACAATGGGTACCTGGGTTGTAGTTTAGGGTCCCATAAAAGTATCTATGAATAGGTACCTCTCTAGAAACCATAAGGAAAATTAAAAAGTATACCAAACTTCATGGGGACCCTGAAGGGGGTAGGGGGAGGGGGGGTAGGGGACTATGTTTCTTTATGGGTCCTTATTATGGGCATCCTACCCCCCCCCCTCACCCTACTCTAAGGGTCCCTATGAAAACTGCCACCCAGGTACCGACTTGAAGCCGTGGATCCGATAAGGTTCGATGGAGTGGCCATTGAGGTTCCGTACCGACTTGATTGGCCAGGTCTTGCCATTCCTCTGCTGAACTTAGACCCCTAGGAAAAACTAGAATTCTAACTGTTTCTTAAGAATTTTAAGAACCAAAAACTGAAAAACTTTTGGAAGTACCACTAAGATTCAGCTCGATCTCGTAGGATTCGATCGTCTCCTGGATGGCGGCCCCGATGTCTTGGAAGCGCGCGTCAATGCCCGCTTCCTTGACTCCAGTGTTGGTACCTGCCTGACTTGCCTCGATGATGGGGTCATACCTCTCATTGAAGGCGATGGTAAAGGCGCAGTCGACGATACGACCACCGACTTGGACACCGAAGTCCAACTTGCAGACGTCATCGTACTGCAGGACAGTTTCGTCCCCATAGTTCGGAGTGTAGTGGGCGCCCACATAGTTCAGGGAACAACCCGTTGGGAAGCCCCATCCTGCTTCAAGGCCGTTTGCTCCTACCAACTCGTGGGTTTTTCTCTCCAGGCGTTGGCAAATCTCTGTCATCTTCAGCCCAGGCTTCACGAAGGACTGCACGTACTTCCTGACCTGGCGATGGACCTCTCCGGCTTTGCGGATCTTCTCGTAGTCGTAGGACATGAGCCGCTCCATCTCACGCTTCTCAGCGGATGACGTCCGGAAGGCGTGCGATCCGACGTACTCGACGCATTCCCCGAGAGGAAACTGACTGTCAGGATACTGCACACTGACCGGAATGTCGAATGCTGGGCTTTGCCGCGACGTGGGTACCGCAGCCCAGTTTCGGACCCGGCGGAGGCCGGTGTGGTCCTGCTCCGGGATGTTGAAAGCCTTTGTCCCACCTCCTCCGGATCCGGCCTTTTTCTTCTTCTTTTTCTTCTTATCTCCTGCGGCATCTGCTGCATCCACCTTGTCCTCCTCATTGCTTTCTTGCGCAGTATTGGGTGAATCAGGAGCCCCAGCTTCTGCACTTGCCGGGACAGCTTCTTCATCCTGCACTGCATCCCCTGCTGCGGGGTTCTTTTTCTTCTTGTTCTTCCTTTTCTTCTTGGCTGCGGCAGAGCCGTCTGCCGCCTCGACCTCTTCCTCTTGCTTTTCTTCGGGATCTGGATCCACCATGCTCTCTGCGAAAACCACGCGGAACCAACTACACTGTTCAACGCGCTCCGAGCACAAGGCTTCTGATTGAGCCAACGGTTTTTGGGGCTTCGGGTTTACTTCAGGTTGCTTCAGCGCCCAAACAGAGCAGATTGCATGACAGCTGCAGCAATCGAACTTTTGAGTAAACTTTCCTGTACCACTATACGGTGAACAGCACAGAGACACGAAGAGCCAGTATGATCCCTCTTTAAGGCAGACTCCAACTACGGGGCAGATTCAAAACCCCAGACGCTTTAAGGCGACTTCAGGCCTCCTCATGTTCGGCACGAGCAGCACGTCCTTGTGTCCAGATCCACCGGATCACAGCGAAGAAGCAAAAGACCTCAAAGGACGAGGGGGGTAGAACAAAGGAGTTGCGTAGATGTCTTTCCCTGGCCCTGAGACACACTGATATGGCAACTACATGATCGCGATCTACGACAAGTGCACTGAATTCAGGATAGTGCAAATGATACGAATCACTCATGCTCTGATGAACAATCGGGCAGCTTTCGCCGATGCACACTCAGAGCCCATGGAATCCCAGATGGGGACAATTGCAACACGACAGAGCAACAGCGAACAAAGGTAAGGGTCATCATCATAGTCATCATCATCACCGTCACCATAATGAATAATATCGTCCTTGTCACATTGCATGGCCCTCGTCATCATCACCATCACCAGACCGGAAGCAAACCATCATCATGATGACAGTGCGAAGAGCTAGCAACAACATCAACACAGTCATCGCCACCAGTATCTGCATCATCTCCATCATGGTCTTTTGCTTCTCCATCAGCATTACTATGAGCATCAGATCGTCACCACCATCACCACCACCGCCGTCATGATTATTCTGCACCGAAAACTTTGTGCCACGACATCTACAGCGTGAAATCCTCAGCTGTGGAGGAGGTCACTTGTCGTAGTCTGTGCACTAACATCTCTGAAAGCAAACCTCAATTGTGCTGAAGCCCACATACACTCCCAAAACCAACCGAGCGAAAAAAACTCCACCAAAGCCTTCACAAATAAACAGCCCGCTCTCCGAGACGGCAGCAAAGACCATCACGGCATGGAGCTTCTGGGCAAGGCCTTCAGCTTGGGTTATGCCTGCATGTATAAACCAACTAATAAATACACACATAAACAGATATATTCGAAGCAGAGGCTGCAACTCTCTCTGAGAGACGCATGCAGGAAGATGGATAAGTTCTCATCACTGCACCCAGACCCATACCCTATGATGTGCGCGTCGGTTTCTCGCCTTCCACTGACCAAGATTTGTCAGCAGCCAAACCAAAATCCTATTAGACATGAACTCCATGTCATGTGGCTTTGATGCTTAGCCGAACGATCGAAGAGCCCATCGCAAGCCTTGCGGCGGTGAGGCGAGGACAGCCGAGGTCGCGGCCAAGCTGTTCTGGTCGTATGAGTCGAGGTGAGGATGCGCTTTCTTTGGTCAGGTCAGGCAAGAAATAGCCTGCCAAGCAAGCTCGTTGTGCTAGTGACTGCTAGTGTTGGTCTTGCAAGTATTTGCCCTCGCAAGACAAGCATCGCAAGCGCCTATCAGTGACAGCACAATCAAGAAGAAACCTCAGGCCAGGCTACCGACATTCGACGGACTTCTGTTGCCAAAAGATGACATGAACATCGCGCAAGCAGCGGCGGGAAGTCGGGGCAAAACACAGACAGCAAGGAGGCATGCTGCAGGATAAAACGAAGAAAGAGAGAGAGAGAGAGGACTACGTGCTCATGCGATCACATGGCAGCGTGACATTGCAAAGGGCTCGCATCTGAGATCCGAGCTGAGTAGCGCCTTCACCCATGCGGAAGACATCAATGCTGAAAAGCAACACGAAGCAGACGTTGCATGCTGGCAGTGTCAAACCATGTCAAAGAACCAAAGTGTAGATTCTCTAGACCACCCAGACAGAATGCCCTCCCTCAGTTCCATAGAGCTGTGAGCCCGTTCCCGAGTCCTCACTTGCATGGGATGGTCTGGCATCAGTTGCCGTCTGCCTTTTCGGTTGAAGATTCCCTCCTAGGTCGACGGTATCTCCCAGCGATCAAACGTGGCAAGCCCGAGTCCCCAAGCAGGAGAATCCTGAGACGCTGAATCGGCCCTAATATAGGCATCTTCTACTATCATTATACTAAGGAGTCACCCAAAACCCTATATTCTACTATCATTATACTAAGGAGTCACCCAAAACCCTATATTCTACTATCATTATAATAAGGAGTCACCCAAAACCATATAGTCTACTATCATTATAATAACGAGTCACCCAAAACCCTATATTCTAATTATTAAGGACCCTACATTACCCGCAGAATCCTCCCTCCATTTCTACGGCACGGCCTGGAATGCCAGGTGTCGGAAGTAGAGAGCCGGTGCAAGACCCGAAATGTTCTCCCTGGCAGGAGACGAGTTTCGTGCTTCCTCATCTTACCTTTGGGTAGAAGGGAATGGAGGAATGGGGTACAATTACAACTACTATTTCTACCATTCTTCCATTCCCTACTAACCAAAGGTAGGATAAGATAAAGGACCCTAACTTCCGGAAGAGGAGAAGAGACACCGCTGAGCCTCTGCACGTTGGTGGCAAGCAATGGGTAAAACCTTGAAATCAGCTGCAGCACCCAGTCGGGCAGAATTAGCAAAGTGAACTTCTTTATCCTTCATGCCAATGCCAGGGCTCCAGCACATTACCCGGGACGGAGTAGTTGTGGACTTTTGCCCGTCTCCGATGTTGCAAACAATGTTCGAGGGCTCCTGCAACCATGCACAAAGGCAGGGGTGCGGTGTGCTCCGCAGTCCGAGCTTAAGGTGCAGTCCAGCAAAAGCGCATGTTCTGCAGGATTGCAGGGTCTACAGCTGAACATGCACCCTCACACCACCCGCAAGTTGTAAGCGGGAGATTCAGGAGTCAACACCATCCCAACTGCTGAAAGCCATCCCGCTCTGCCTGGGCTGCGGGCCGAGACCAGGCTCAAGCAGAGAAATCTGCAGAGGCGGATGTGGTCCCGTGCTTGGGTGTGTGATCGGTTTGATGTGACCTTCGACTGCATGTGCTTCAGTTGCTCGTACTGCTTGTCATTGGTTTCTTGCGTTAGCGCTACTGCAAGTTCAAACTGGGTCCGTTGACGCTGGAAGCCCCCCTCCAAATCTGAACCTCCCGCCACTGCACCCCAAGCAGACACGGCCCACCTCAGGAGCGTCAGCACAGCAAAGACCATCGTGAAGAGAAGCAGGCCGACGAAGATGAAGACTGCAGAATACGGGCAAAATGGGTAGCATGCTTCGAATCTTAGATGCTTGAACTAGTCATGCGATGAGCATGAACATGTCAGAGAGTATCGAGCCTGTGGGACTTCTGACTATGTTTATGGTTGCGGGGCCCGACGGTTCTTCATGGTTGCGGCGTCTTCCCTGTGATCTGCATCCACCAGCTGCCGTTGGATGCAGCTGCACTTACAACAAAATCGACTGACCAGGGTTTAGGATGTTTTGGGGTTTAGGGTTTAGGGTTTACTGAGTTTACTGACTGGGGCCCTGGCTAAACACAGAGACGCACTGCTTCTCATCTTCGCCGAGGCTGCCAAGCAGACTGCCGATTGCATCGCCCGGGCCAAGGAGGAGGCGCGTGAGCGGAAACATGCACTCCTCCAAGCCGAGAAACCCGGGAAGTACAATCGGAAAAGTTAAAGTGCATTGAAACATGCTTTTGCATTCCTGCGCAGGTGCCTATCCATTTGTCATTTTGATATGTCTGTGGATGATTGTGGTGATGCTTCAGTCATATTATCATATGTAGCTCCCCCCGTTCATTAGGGCCGTCTTCAGGACTCGGTCTACCAGATATGACAGGAGAGCGGAAGAGAGGAGGTGCGACTGCTTTCGATGGCCGGTCCTGGCAGCCATCCTCTTTGCTGCAGGTGTCGCACCCCGCCACGGCACAGGCATGACAGACCTGCTCAACTCCTACAAGGTTTCACCAGCTGTGCGGCATCTCTGACATGTTCCATGCAATGAGCTGAAGAAAGAGGCGCGACGGGAGACCTTTATGCTCATCACAGGCTACACCGCGATGCGCTTCATTACCCTGCTTGTTGCTCGCAGTCCTCAAGACTTACTGTACTTCCTAAACGCGCAGACTTGAGATCCACAGAACACTGCTGTGCATCAAGATAGGCGGCCTGGAAGTTGTCCGCATACGTGGTCATAGGGCGGTTCTGCAACATCTCTTGATATACTTTTGCAAAATACATGATGCGAACGACACAGAAGCACACAAAGGTAAGCTGCTAAGGGCGATGCGACTGTACAATTTGTGGCACTGGAAGCCAAATTTCCGATGAAATACCTGGGCAACAGGAGCAACAATCAGTTGTCGAGTCCAAACCCTAAACCCTATAAGCCCGACACCAAAAAAAAACTGATGGAACCCTCAAAAGAGCCCAAAAAGCAAACGAGGCCACCACCGTTTGCCATTCACATGCTCGCATGGGTTCCGCCCTGTCCACGCTGTCAGAGGAACCGGCTCCATGGCATCATGCAGCGATACGTCCCCTACTTCAGGAAAGCTTCGAGGCATGTCGGAATCTGCTCTTGCTCTGAAGTTTTGCGGGGGTACTACACGGAAAAGTTGAAGTCGGAGTACTTAGTACTGTTTGTTGATGGCTCCGATTAACATCGTTCATCGGCGGCGTCCGCTGTAGGGGCTGATCTTTGAGGTAGCTTGCTTCCAGGGTCTAGGGTGGACTGGCCAGTCAAGCCATGGGATGGAGTAGAAGTTGGGGTTGGTGGCTCATGAAAGCCCAGCTTTAAAGCAGACTTTCCTTGGGCTCCATGTTGAAACTGTTCATCCATTTCCGGTCTTGTGTATGTATCGGCGTTTTCTTCGGGCCTTCTCGCCCCTATGCGCCAGCAGCTTGAGGCAGCGAAGCACAGGCGCACTTCAAACGGCGGTGTGCTATGCTCGGTCTCGGAGGACGTTGGGAATCATGTAGGGCCTAAATAACTACCTATACTATTTTGGGGGGGGTCCTTACTATAGTTATAGAAAATGGGCCCCAAGACCCTATCCTAATTATTAAGGCCCCTATACTACTGGCTTCCACGATCCACTTTTTCATGAGCTCACGTCTGCAAGTCATCATCACGTCTCGGATGCTTCTCAACTGCTGGCCTGCGGAATAGGCGTGCAGGATTGTCGCCGGTGTTCAATACCATCAGACACTATCCGCAATCTGAACACAGGAACCCGCTCACAATCAGTATCCTGACTACGGTTGAACTGGTTCGTTACTGTTTCTGTATCAACTTATTGTCGAGTTGCCCGAATCAAGCACGCTACCCAAAGCCAGAATGTCAAAGGTGGTCATCAGGACAGGACTGGATAGGAACAGTAGGAAGAATAGGTCGCCTCAGTCATACGAAAAGTGAAAGGATACACGTCCCAAAATTCAATAGAGCATAGTACTGCAGCGGTAACGGTGATGCTGGTAGTGATAAGTTCAGTGTTGCTCTCATGGAATGTACCACAGTGATACGGGAACGTGGGGTGCCCAAAACTCTATCCAATGCGGGAATGTAGCAGGAACACGATTTTTGGTCGCACCCAAAACACGCACGGAACTGCGGTGTGAGCGCGATTTCGGGAGGCGGAAGCAGCGGGACTGAAGCGGGAATACAATGCGTGCCCCAAAACACGCACGGCAATGTGGCCGGAGCGCGATTGACTTTGGCAAATTCATTTTTTCACCGAGGACATATCCAGACCGCCAACCTGCGGGAACCTAAAACCCTAAAACTGCTGCCAGCACGAGGATTGTGCAAGAGCGGACACATGACGGTCCTACCTGGAGCGTATGCTTTGCTACTCTATGAATGGGCTTAGAGGCTTAGAGCTGCAGCCAGTCAACCAAGCCCCACGTCACCGGTATCAGGACAACTCGTACCCAGAGCTCACTGTTAGTGTCCGAGCAGTATAATGACGATCTTGCTACACAGCTGCTTCTCTGCCGTTGCACCTAGGAAGACACTTGACAACCGAAGTGCTTGCCTGCATCCAAATTTCAACTGACCATTACCCGAACAGTGCAGCAGTGTAGTACTACACGTCCTGTAAGCTCTCGTACTGCTCTTTAGCTTGCTGTGTATCTCTACATTCGGAGCCGTTTAGGGCTTTGGCAAGAACAGTTGCAGGTTCATGGCATTACGAACTATGTTATTATACTCAGGACGCGAGCCCTGCTTTGCATGTTCATCGCATTTTGTATACAAAGCCACAAACCAGTCATCTCCTCCGAAGCAGGCCTCTTTCTTCTTCTGCTCATCAAAGCGCTTCTGCGCCTACGCTTGCCGCCCTAGTGCTCATACTACCGTAAGCAGCATACAGTAGATGCACTAGATGCTGTCGGTTACATGACAAACGTTCGCGTACGCAAAGATTCATGTACAATGTATGTGGTGCAACACTATGGGCGTATACACACACATCTACATATATATATATATACATATATATATATATATATTTGTATATGTATGTATGTTTGCATAGTGGGGGCATTGCTTGGGTTCGGCAGGGCTCAACCTATAGACCACAACCCTTGTAGCTGGTATGCACAATCAAAAAAGACAGGGGCAGTTGCCAACTGCAAGCAAACAACTCAGCACTGTAGGCTTCTCACACCCTGAAACTGTGCCTGACCGGAAGGAAAGAAGCTGGGTTCATTTTGCGGCATCCCTCTCAAAATGTTAGGAAACCCAAGCCACATAAAGCAAGGAAGGACCACTGAAAGGCCTCTTTCTGGGCGTTCAGGCGCTCCTCCTTCTCCTGAGCAGGGTTTACCGTCTCTGTGCTGCGTGGATCCTCTCGAGATGCCACATGATAAGCACATGATCTTCTAGATTCTAGGTCTGCTGCCCATGATAGTTCTCTTTTCCTTTCGAAGACCACAGTCAATCTTGCTTCTACCCATGTGTATGTATCAGTATGTATGTAGGTATGTAGGCGTGTAGGTACGTGCGTACAGTATGTAGTGTCTGCCGGAACCTCTCCTTTACAACGACACCGACATCGGCACCCACCTCCGGTGTGCACTTCATACCACGCTTGGCGAAGGCCTCGCAGGCAAGGCAAGGCGGCGGACTACGCGGAAGTGGGCCCAAAGCTCCGACTTACTTCAATGTAATTCAATATGATATAGTGCAATTAATATGCTTAACTAAATTATTCAAGAAGGTCTGTTTGCCCAACTATGCATGGCTACGAAGGCGCAGCCGATGTCGAGAATCTAACCTCTCAGACTGGGAACACTGACTTCGAGGATGTCAGGGTTCAAGGGGGTACAGGCCGCGGACAGAACCTGCATTACCAGGACAGTACCATACAGTTCCTGTAACTCGGGCGGGGTGTGCAGCTCGAGCATGTCCAGTGAGGTCGAGGATGTCGGGCAGCTCGTGCATGAAAACACGCAGCAAGGCAAAACCAGACACCACGTGCACAACACCATCCCTGCAATGCCGGATGCTGATCTAACACTCCCGCAGCACAAATGCCATCGCTCCTTTTCACGCACCTTTGCCGCGCTTGGTCTTCTGCTTCTCTCGTTTCTCACGCCGCTCTACGGTAGCATTGCTCTCATTGAAGTCATGCGCGTAATCAAACGATTTGGTGCCATTGGTCTTGTCCTGAGATGCACTTGGCGAGGCTTCGTCCGACTGGTGCTTGCGAGTGGAGGGTCCACGCTAGATATGCCATTTATGTGCGGCACAGTTGCGAAGGACAGACTATTGAAGGAATTCCTGCGTTGGTCACATGTTTAATGATAGACGAACCCCCGGAACATGCCAAATCTCAACGAAGTGGGCTGCTTATCCACATAGCTCTAGGGAGTCTCTACATTCCTGTGTTCCGCTTCCCGAGATTGCACCTATCCCTAAAGATCCAAGTCCTCTCTATTAGGGACCCAAAAAAGCACATAAGCATAAGCATTTTATAGGGATATCCCTACCTTATTGGGCTTCATTATTAGGGGGTTTATATGGGATATCCCTATCCTAATTTTTGCTTATGTGCTGTTTTGGGCCCTTATCTATTATAATTAGGACTTTGGGGTCGGGTACCCAAAACCATACACATTGGGTTTAGGGTTTAAGGTGGAGGGTTTTGGGTACCCAAAACCCAAAACCATAAGGACTGCTTGGACCCTGAGGGTATAAAAAAAAAACTGGCCAGGCGGCATAGAGGGCCAAGGCCTCCATGGCCAAATCTTCATTCTTCACGAGGCGGCCTCAACAGAGATTGTTTTAAAGAGCAGAAGAAGAAGGTTTTAAAAACCCTCCTCTACTGCCGAAGTGGGGTTTTCAGGGCAGGGCCCTGCTGAACTGCTTGGGATTTAGGGCTCAAGTTTGGCGTGTTTCTTGCCCATGTTCTTCGGTAGGCCAGTCTGGTGTTGAGCCCCAGAGTCCGATCAAACCCTTCAACTGCTCAAGGTCGCTTTACAGTTACGCATCATACCTTCTGCAGCTACATCTCGATAGTCTGTAAGGCATCAGGTTCGGAGATGGCGGTGAAATATGGCGTACATGAAGCACTCCGTAACGCTGCGCGTTGAGGGCGTTGGATTTCTAGGGTTTGGGGGCTGGGTTTGGTTTAAACTTTTGGGTTTTGGGGACTTTGTGGCTAGGGCTAGAATGAGGGTGGCTATACTCATAACTACATATAACCCCAACTCAGGTACTTATACGCTTACTTGCTATAGGTGCCATGATCCTCCAAGTAGGGGTTCAATGGCCCTTAGACCCTAGCTCTGGGCACGAAAAGAACCAGCCTACTCGGGTCAGAAAGGCGTCGGCCATGTCTTTGTCTCCTCCTTTCAAGCCCAGCTATGTTTTCGGGTTGAGGGCTGTAGGGTCTTGAAATGCGATTTCCACCAGTCGAATGCGTTAATACACACATGTTGAACTTGTTGCAAATGTGCACTTTACACGACCACCGACCATATGCAATTCATGGCCTGGTCGATAGCGCAGATCAAGGTGAGTTTCACATGTCGCTAGGTCTTGTCACTTTTTGCAGGGGACTTTTCCCTTGAGCCATACGACATCCGGAATCCCGTAGTTCGGGGCAGCCGTTGGTTTTCGGGTCTGGGGTTTTAGGGATTTTAGCCTTACAGCAGGGTAGCTGTCTGCATTTCAGAGCAATTGGATCCAGATGGGTTCGTCTCTGTTTGCATCGATAACTCCATTAAATGTGATAGAAAGTTCTGAACGGGTTTGCGACGCAGTGTCATGTAACTAACTAAGGAGGGACCATGGGACTACCGTCAGCCAGACCAGAGGCAAGAGCAGCTCCTGTATTGTAGAGGGTCTGGGCCAAGAAAATCCAGCCATAAGCTAAGGTCAAGCTGTCCTCAGCGAAGCTCGTGTGACATGACTTTCGTCCTTGCAAGTATCTTGGTTCAAACCCTTCAGCATGTGATGTCAAAACTGATGCAATGATCGGACACCAAATTTGCCTAAGGTGTCACTTGCCTAATATAGGGGCCTTAATAATTAGAATAGGGTTTTGGGGCCCATTAAGCTATAAGCTATGATTATAATTGTATAGGTAGTTATTAGGGAGCCCCAGGCTCTGGAAACCCGGTGGTCTCAGACTCCGCCCTTCAACGCCCAAAGCCAGGCCAAGCAGTCGAGATGCAACCAGGGGATCTTGAAGTAATTCTTCCTCCTGCTCCACGAGGAGTACTGCGAGCTCCTCGACCCTGTTCTGCAGACTTTGAGCTTCAGGCGAGAAAGACGGTTTAGAGGTTGCACACGCAGCCTGCCCCCTAACATCAAAGAGCTTCCGACCAGCGGAGTTGCAGTGGTCGTGGTCGTGGCAGTGGCAGTGGCACTGCTTACTGGTAGTGACGTGACAGTGGTGGTGGTAGTCGTCGTCGTCGTAGTAGTAGTAGTACTACTACTACTACTAGTGATAGTAGTGATAGTAGCCGTAGTAGTAGTTGTTGTTGTCGTAGGTGGTAGCGGTGTGGTGGTGGTGGTGGTTGCTCTGTTCNTGCTGTTGCGGTTGCGGTTGCGGTTGCGGTTGCGGTTGCGGTTGCGGTTGCGGTTGCGGTTGCGGTTGTTGTTGTTGTCGTTGTCGTTGTACTACTCTTCATGCACCTCGTGCTAGTGGTAACTATAGCTTTCTTGTGAACGCCACCACAACCGCGACCCACGAGCCACGACACCTTGGGACAGTAACGTTAACCTTAGTAAAACTGTTCATGCAAAGTGCATGCTGCATCAAGTGGCGGCCAGCCAGCAGCAACAGTACTAAGGCTGCAAGCAAACTTACCACAGAACTTGGACCAGCTATATCATCTGCTGTTATAGAAGATACACATATAATGGTACCGATAACCCTCAATCAGGTGCCTGCAGCCTGCCATGCAGCTCTTCCCACCCCATCTGTCAGCCTTGACTGGTCGAACTGCGCAGCTTGGCCGGCCGCAGCGAGATGCAGAGGCGAGGCTCTTAAGGCGTCGTCGAAAAACTCGGCCTGCTGCCGACCTCTCAAAGGCTTCGGGTGATGTTCGGGGGCACACTTGCAGCGCTTTTGATGGGGATCGGGGCTGGAAAACCATGGTTGGGGCTGCGAGGCACAGGCACCACAAGAGAGGTGTTCAGCGACTCCAGGCAAGCAGCTAAAGGGACAGTAGCCGTCATTGCAGATCTCGCCGAGCAAGGTACCTAGGAGATCACACAGGCAAAGACGTCTCTTATCCTCAGCGGCCCGAAGCTGGCCGTTAAAAAATGCTCAGAGCGCGGTTTCTTCTACAACAGTCTGTTGGCTGAACACCCATAACCGATGTAAGGAGTGGGAGTCGACTTCTGAGCATTCCTCAATCTAAGCGTACTATAGGGGCTAATTGGCTATACCATTTTGGGGGGGCTCCTTGTTTTAATGATAGTATAGTATACCCCCCAAAGCCTATTCTAACTATGAAGGCCCCTATAGAAACCCTGAAGCCGCTTTGCCGCCCGCAGGCAGGCATCTGGATCACTCGGAGCAGCAGCAGAGCAGCCCTTGATCAGTTGATGCACGTCCTTGTCCTCGAGCCAGTTCTGCCATCCTCGGCAGTATTGACAGCAATTTGACTGCAGCGGAGCTGGTGCTCTGCGGATCTCATAATTACTCCTCGAGTGGCTATGGCTGCAAGGTCACACAGAAACTAGCGCTTGCGCTTAGTTCTTCTCCTGCCGGCGCACGCTGCAGCATGTGCTGATCCGGATAGACTACTGACAGAAGAATGGGACAGATTCGGAAACAAGGCTTGGGCAGCCACGGGAGAGTCTGCCGATTCTATGAGTACTTCTGCACCATCATAATCGGAATATCCGCAATGATCGCGAACGCAGGCAACTTCCGTCCGGTCCAGTGCTGAGCACAAGCTGATCTCAGCGTCATGTATCTGCGAGAAGGATCTCTATATCTGTATGTGTATATATATATGTATGTCTATATCTATATATATATAATTACATATATATATATATATATCAATGGACTGGGACCATCAACTCCCCTATCACGTCTTCCGCATATAGCCGGCCGGGGAGCCCAAACAGAGGGAATCGTCCAGGTTCAGTGTGAGGTGAGGCCAGGCAGCAGGAAGGTACCTTTTCGCTTTGCGTCCGGGCAGGATTTGTCGGCATTGTACGGCGGAAACTAACTGGAACGGTTGCACAGGCACAATGACATCACCATGCGGAACAGGTTGAACTGGAGACACCTTCGAAATCCTTCACCGGGCAATGAAGCTGACGAGCGGTGTGCTACGGTGTGGGGTTTAAGGCTTGAGGTTATGATGTACAGCAGAGATGCCAAGCTGCACGAAATCGCCCGGGTGTTGCACGAAACTGATGGGGCGCTCTTCTGGCAGCAGGCTCGGCAAGACCACACGGGTCCAATTCAGGGAGCCTTAAACGAGCCAGTGACTGAAGCATTCAGCATGTTCTGAACGATTTTGGGGTTCAGGCTCAGGGCATATGGCTTCTGGAGCAAGCTGGCAGATCTACTAAGGCCGAAGCACCCGGACCCAAGCGGTTCTCCCACGATTTGGGCCGTGAGGCCATCATAGGTAATCGAACCGTCGAAAGTAAGTGTCAAAAGCAGATGACAAGTATCTGCACTTGTCGAGTGTAGACGGGTTTAGGCACCAGGCGAAGGTTTCTGCAAGGCCAACACCACTGAGCACCAGCCCAAGCCCACATCCGGAGTAATGACCACAAAGGTGAGGGTGATGATGGTAAAGAAGATGGAATGGTTGGAGACTGCCAATAATGCTGGTACTTGTATGTCCGTTTTCGAGCTTTATGTGTCTGTGCGTACTGATTTGTGCATGAAATTACTTGCTCGCCTATCTCCTGTTGACTTCCTTGTCGTTACCCTGGGTTCCCGCTTCTTGCCGCCTCCTCCTCATTACCACTGCACCCAGCTGAACCGTGAGCCCTGCTCTCAAAGCCACCAGAGTCGAACCCACGAACTAGCAACCGCCGAAAACTCATAGTCTCAGTTGCCCAGGAAGGGATGCCCGCGCTGCTTGGCGCCGGTAGTGCCAGGAGGAAAAGTGAACCATCCTTGCAACAGCTTCACAGCTTTGGCTGGGGATCCAAAGTGATTCTTCCGACGTTTCAGAAGGGCTCTGATCACTTAGTTCAGGGCTTCGGCTAGTGCGGCGAAAGATGGCGAAACAGAGCGTCTGGAGCAAACCGGACCACCATCAAACCATCATACCCTGATGGGCTGAGCCTGTTCAAGACCGGAAAATGCGAGGGTGGCCAGACGCTACCATTAGGCAGGGGCTCAAGTAGGCAAGCCAAGCATCGCTTCGTGCCCACCGAGCAAAGCAGGTAGCCTGAGGCATATGCCAGCCTACTTCACAGACATAGACCTGCCACATCCCAAACCACAACTGCAGATAATGACGCCAACAATCACACCTAAGTCACCACAAAACCGTCTACAACATCACCACAGGAAGATGATGACAGTGCCAAGGGCAAGGGGCTCTCCGCGTGTGTGTGCCAGGGAATTCCCGACCTCGGCCCTCCAGCCGACAGAACCGGAACTATGTCCTCCTCCATCCTGACAGGCTTCAACTACCCCTAAACCCTAAACCCTAAACCCCAGAACCCTGAACTCCAAAACCCTAAACCCCCAATTAAACCCCTAAACCCTAAAATCCTAAAACTTTAAAACCCTAACCCCTAAACCCTAAAGGGCTTCAGGGCTCAAAGGCTCCCGGGCCCTTGGGAGTGCAGGTAGGCTCTCAAGTGGAGTAGCTAGGTCGTATCCGGGACCCTGCTCGCATACATATATATATATATACACACACATGCACATACACATACACACACACACACGTATACTACGTATACGTATATACACATGATAAGTGTATATATATATATATGTGTATATATATATATTATATGCGTTCAGTCCTGTCCCAACAATTGAAAAGACTACCGTTCACACTGCACGTAACCAGGCCTGTCCAGCAGTTGTTGCGGCTCAGTGCCCAAGGCTCTTCTAAGCAATGCTTTTGTCACCTTGTCGAAGGCCACAAACCTGTCAAACAGTTGAGCTAAGCTGTGCTGCATCTTGCCCCCCAAAGTCCCGGTCTTCTACGACTCAAAAGCACTCTCCTCGCAAAATCACCGCTATGGCTCTGCGTTGCAAGATCTGCCAGAAAGTTAATTCTTGACTGAAGTCAAGACTCGAGGGCCTATGCGCACATGAAGGCCCCCCTCAAGCGCATCTTCCGCCTGCTGTCAGGAAGAAATCGTTGAACCAAGTCCTCCATGGCTTTAGGATTGCCGGACCGTTGTAAACATGGTACGAGCAGAGATCTAGTCGCCATATTGATCGTGCCAGTGCCACGAGTCATGACAACATCAAAACGGCCGTGCAGCATGACAGAGGGTAGGACTTATTAACTATGACCGTCATTACGATGACGAAGATGCTGTTCATCATCACTCGCGGGCATAAGAGGAGAACGAACAAGAATAGGAACGCCAGAAGAATGGCAACAGGACGCAAGCAGTTCCGCGTACGATGCCAACAGTCAGCAAGAGCATTATGACAACTTTAGGGGGTCGCTGACGAGCCATTGTCGAGCAGGCCTTCTGGGTCCATATGATGTGGTGGGGTAGTAAATACTATTCCAATACTATGATAAGAGTTAAGTACATAACTACTAATCAACTATTTGTACAAGTCCATTACATTACCACGGTTAGCATGTCACGTCGAATGCACACGTTCTCATGGACTCGTGATTCGAAAAATCTCCAGAAAAGTCCGGCAGCTGGCCACCACTGTCGAAGCGCAACCCTAAGCCCAGGGCCTCAACGCTGTCAACACAAAGAACTTTTCTGAAGCACGGCCCAGTACAGCCGCGGACTGCGGCTTAGCGGAAGCTTTAAGTTTCTGCCTGTTTGCCTGTCTTTGCATGTGCATGGACGGTAGTGCGCGATACTGCACGGGCATTGGCCGGAGTTCCAAGCCGAGTTGGAGATCAAGATGGGGAACTCATCGAGCCCCAGTTGAATGTGAGGTGCGCAAAACACCCAGGACGTTCATGACAGGGACTACAGGACGCGTGGCGTTGCATTTTTTGCCCCACGTCCTCTGTCAAACCCGGTTGAAGTTTGACAAAGCCATTAAACTCCGAAGGCATGTAAGTTATAGATTACCTTTAGTCTTCCGTGACGGTCCTAGTGCAATGCTACCGTTCGCTTCGTCATCAAAATGGCATGCGATTCGTCAATACAGTCGACCCGTCTCTAGGGGTTGAGCTGCACTGTTTTGCTACACGGTGAAGACCTCACATCAAGAGTGGGGTATTCAAGTCTTACCCGTGCTTCTTTCTCGTCCGCTATAGTGTTGCTGGGGCTTTAGCTTGAGCGTTGGCCCAATGCAAACGGCAAAAGGCAAGCCTTCAGGTCCACCTTGACCCTTCGTTTGGGAAAGCCGCCCTCCGCTGGATAGAGACTGCCCAGGCTGACTGTCACGCCGACAGCGCCTGAGGGTCAGGTCTCCAGGGGCATGGAGTTTCGGGATTTGAGGCTTCGGAGTTTAGGGTTAATGGTTAATCTAGATTTGACATGGTGTCTCGGTTTACGAGATTAGGAGTTTGAGCGAGCTGCTGCTGGATCAAGTCTCAGGGTGTGCCCTTAACAGCCTTAACACCTGTCAGCCAAGCCGCCGTGCGCTTGCAACACGCGCTCCTTGCTCCAAGACCCGTTCTTCGGCCATCCTTCCTGGGGAGGAAGCTGGACGACAGAACATCACAGAATACAGGCCCAAGTACACAGTAGCAATGTTGTTCACAGTAAAATGCAGAAGGCCGAAAGCACATTATGACGTGACACGTAAACGTTCGAACATTGCCAGTCGCTAGTGGATGATAATACACTGATGGGACTGGCATGGTGCTGGTTTAGGCCGTGACAATGACTGCGTAGAGGAATCGCCGCGCATGACACCTCATAACATGATACGGTGAAAGGTACTGGCTGACCTGACGAAAATTGTTCGAATACCACTGACAGACAGAACAGAGCTGGAACTCATGAAATGAACGTCAGAGATTGACATCGGCTCAAAACATGCGTCGGACGGGAAAGCAAGACAAAATGTCTTGTCTCTCAGTTCAAAACAAGCTTCTGCCAAGCCTTTGATGATAACGGGCTGCTCGGCCTCCTTGAGCAAGCGCCTTGCATGTGCCAAAACCGAAACAGTTCAAACTCAGGCACAATGGCACCAGGAGTGTAAGACGGTCCCGAAAACTGAGGTTCTGGGCGGCCAATGTCCTTTGAAGTTTCATTGGACGAAGGGAACCATGGCAACTGGGGCAACCGTCCTGCCTGGAACGATACCAGTCATCATCCAAAATGCTACCGCCGAGCTACCCCATGCAATACGAGCCATCTGCCTCGCACCAAGCACCTCAATGCAGTCATAGTTCTTCCAAAGATGATTTAGGCGAGGTGCCGGAGATGGGATGGCTTCACACAGCCCTTCGAGTGGCCGCTGCGGCAGATCTTGGCTTCATCACTCATGAGCTTCGCAACTCGACCAGGTTGCAACGGGGGATAATCTGACAATCACGCAGAGAAGAGGCCAGACTTTCAAGGGTAGAACTCGCTTACCACCATGACTTCCGAGAGGCTTCCAACGTCCTCGGTGCATAGCTCTGGTTGTCCTGCCAAACTCCGCTTCGCTCCCTTCTTACTGTTTCAAGGCACACTCGCCCACCACGAAACGGTGCTGAGAGTTCTGGAATTGCCCGCAGCGCACTGTCCTGCAACGTGAGCTCCTTCTCAATCCCCTCGTAGAGCTCTGTAATCTCTTTCTCGGCGCGAGATTTCTTCGTTCGCAAAAGGGCGTCGAGGAACAGAGCGCTTTCAGGGAGGTTTCGCGGCTAGGGCTTCAGTCTGAACGCATTCCAGAGTAATGATCTGACAGCAGATGCCCCAGCTTTCCACACCTACAGATTGTCCCGAGACCAGACCACAGCAGCGGCAGCTGTGGGGCATCAGCAAAGCTTAGAATCTTTTGCCTGTGCAAACATGTGATTCTGGAATCTCTACTTCGCGGAAATTGGCGGGGTCAATATATGAATCTCCGCACTTCGCGATGTCTACCGACATCTGGAAGAATGACAAGTGCCACCCCCTGACAAGCTACCAGACGCATCTTGCTAGCAGTCCTCTTGATATGCTGAGCCCTGCACATTCAGGTTGAGCATGAAAGTCTCTTCGCTGATCCATGCGCCCACCTTGCCACACTGACATCTTTATGATGCCTGGCACGCTTGCCCATTGCCTAGACTCTCCAGCGAGGTAGCAGTGCCGTATCAAGCTGAGCGTTCGACTCACACTGACCCTTGCTAAAGTTTCGGCTGCTTTACTATTGTCTGCAGCAGCATTTGCTAAGCGGCGCTCGCATCATGACCGTGATGGCTAGAAGTGTTCCGCAACCTTTGGCATAGCCCTAGCGAACGAAGTTTACCAAAGCAGAAAGCCTTTCAAAGGCAACCCCGCCTGGGTCCAGCGGCACTCGCCCTCTCCCTCGCAGCTTTGCTCTGCAGCCAGACAACCAAAGCGAGCGTCCAAAGACGGCGAAGCATCATACTTGAAAGCCGCTAATGACTGATGTAAACCCTAAACTCTCTAGGCCCTAAACATCCAAGAGGTCTTTCGGCTGGGGAGAACCCGTTGCAAGGGCCCAGGAGCCCAACAGACTTGCGAGTCATCTGTTCATCAAAAGGAACCTCGGAAAGTAGCACTATAAGTCTTCTAAGTCTTCTTCTACAGATGCCACACTTTCCTTTGGGGATTTCCTGTGTCCGAAGAGATTTCGGGCAAGGCTCGGGCTCAAGGCTTTGGGTTGAGCGCCCCGGAACATCAGGGGCTGCGATCATGCGCTTTGAAAGCGATATGTGAGTTTCCGAAATAGGGGACCCTAACATAGTACCCTAAATAGCAGGATCCTTATTCTAAGGACCCCAAAACAAGGTACCCCTAATTTTCGGAAACTCTCATATGACACGTAGGCTCAGACGTAACACTCAGACTCGTTTGCGGCTGCAACACTTTCAAAGTCTATCGTTGACCCGCAACTTCCAGCCATCTTGACACCTGCTCTCCCTCAGTCCCCAAGTCAAGATGTCAACATGTTTTGAGCTGAAACGAAGGCTGCGAGTTCGCCAAACAGCATCTGTTCGACTAGGACGTAGACATAGTTTAGGTTTGCCGCAGTAATCTAACGGAAGCAGTATGCTTCAAAACCCCACAAGACAACGGAAGCCCCAAGAACTCTTTCGAATTAACATATAGGGGCCCTTAGAAAGTACCATACTACTATAGTATGAGCGGGTCTCCGGGTTTCATGCCTGGTTGCGCACGAAGCGGCAGTTCCTGAGCTGAAGGAGGAAGGCCGACTCTTTTGGAACTAGCGAGCAAAGACTGTGGGGGCCCCAATCATCCGGGTTTCGGGGGTACATTACTGAATGATACCGAATTAAGGAACCCCGAGACGAGTATTGGTAGCTATTCCGGATTTTGTATTACAGCTTGGCGACGTGGGGGGGGTTCCTATTAGGGAGGGCAGTGTTTAGGTAGCCTGCTCCTACAAGCCTGCCTATCTGCTTTGCCGGAGAGTTTGCGCAGAGATTCCTGGCAAGCTTCGGACTCAAGATGTACTGCGAATACCTTGACCAGCGTCCATCAGGCCGCAAGCAAACTGAACGGGCGAAGTCTGAACATGTGGACTCCAATATATTCCGCTCACCCATGACCCATGAACTTCCAGAGGACCCGATGGTCTGACGAGTGGCATGCCGCGCATGGACATCTTGCGTGGGCGTCGGGTCTTCTTGATGCCATTGCGGTGGTTCTGTGCCATGCAATTCGCGAAGGATCTTGAGGAGTGCAAGCCAAGAGCTAGCACGGCCTTTCAAAAGCGAGCACGTGATAAACATTCGGGTCAACAACATTTCGGTAGCCGGCCGTCTGACTTGTGCATTTAACCACAGCGACACACAACCCTAAACCCCCAACCCCTCAAACCCTAAGCCCCTAAATCCCTCAAACCCTACTACCCTGAACGCCAAACCACTAAACCCCAAACCCCTAAGCCCTAAGCCCTAAGCAAGTCAAGTCCTTGTAGATCTGGTTGTGCCCGGTGTGGTTCCTGAGATCCATATATATATATATATATATATATATCATAAGGAACCCTTAGGAATAATGCTTGTAATCATTCAGGCTTCGATATTGCGCGACTAGACAAATGATCCCGATAAAGACTCTCTACAGATGTCATAGAACACCGAGTTATAAGGAACCCCCCCCAGAAGTAACCAGTTCAACAGCACAAATCCGAAGCCCAGGTGGTTCATGTAGCCGAGGTTCTTCGACTTTGCCATGGCTAGAAGGAGCTGGGCTCAGTGCAGTGTGCAGAATGCCGGAGCTTGAGCCTGTGTTGGCAAAGGGCCGGCGCACAGACATCCGGAAAGTTCTGTTCACCTAGCTGAGCATGAGCCTTCAATGTCAACCCGCTAGTAAATGCCACCGACTTTGCTTGAGCTTAATCCGAAGTTCTAGTCTCTGGACAGCCAACAAAGGCACAGCCCATCTTTGTTGCGGTCAAGCGCGAGGTGGTCGCAGTCAAGTTGAGCTAAACGTGCTTCAACTGCTCCACGTGTTGTCTGATGCACACGTAAGGCGTTGCTTCTTCTCACGGGACTTCGTGCTTGGTGCTCTGATGCTCATTACCTGCGCCCCCGCTTGCCGCTCGGACTTCTGGACCTCAGCACAGGGTAGGCTTTGCAGGACTATAATACACATAGGGGCCTTCATACTTAGGAAAAGGGTCTTGGGGTATAATATACTGTAATTGTTTAGGCCCCTATATTAATCTATCCCGCAGCTGCTCTCTTGCTTCCCTTGTATGGCAGAAGATGGCAGAAGTGCCCGAAACCCCAACCAATGACTCCATGACAAGGCTCGGAAAGGCAAGCGATATGTGCTACCATGCATCAGTACTTTGTCGACTGTTCACCCCAAGCCTATAACACTAATGTAGGGGCCTGAATAATTAGAAGAGGGTTTTGAGGCCTATTTTACCATAATCGTAATAAGGAACCTCCAAAATAGTACAGGCAATTATTGAGGCGCCTATACTAAAACCTGCATCTCATATTGGAGTTGTCGAAAATAGGGGCCCCTAATATAGTACCCTAAATAGTAGGATCCTTATTGTAAGGACCCCAAAATAAGGAACTCCCAATGTTTGAGTGTCTGGCTCCGACCTTGAATAGGGCTCTGGGGCCCATTATGCCATAACTATGATAAGGAACCCCCAAGATAGCATACTATGATTGTTGAGGCCCCTATGTTAAAACCTTCACCTCATGTTTTGAGTGTCTACACTAAAACCCCCTCAGCCCTAAACCCCCCTAAACCCGCCAAACCCAAACTAGAACACTAAACCCGCATCTCATGTTTGAGTGTCTGGCTCCGACCTACCACGAGACTCATCGCGGGAGTCGTCTCGAGAGCGAGAGCGCGACTCGTCCGAGGGTGGTTTCGGCTTCCTCGGCTCCAGGTTTTAGGGTTTAGGGTGTTAGGGCTTGAACTTTTGAAAGCATCTGATATGTGATAAAGTATATCATGTGCGTCTCCATGAAGTCACGACCACACTGCGACTCGTACTGTGCATCCTCCCGATGCTGATGTGAAAGCTATGAACGACGACGATGACGAGGACGACTGTTCATCCTCGTGCTGCCACTCCGAACTGTGTCGAAAATGGCTAAACCTGAGCGAGCCTGTCGTCAGCGCTTCTGCCATACTATCATGATCGCTACTACGACTCTGTCTTGCGACTGTTCTACACTTGTATCCGGTTGAGCGGAGCTAAGACTTCAGAAGCACAGTGCTGGATCCGACAGCCAATGACGTGCATGGCTTCCGTGGTCGCACGAAACCAAACCGAGGTCTCCGCTTCTTTTTCCCGACTTTTACTCTCACTCTCCTGCGCTGGCAATGCTGAAAGAATTCAGACGCAATCAACACACACACACAAACACTTGCAGCATCCGACTTTGTGCGTCTTGTTCACGCTCATGTGGACGGTGGCGCCATGCCCGATTTGATGCAACGTGGCCTGGTCTTTTTCTTCACTTCCTCTTCGGAGGATTCTTCCTGCCAGCTGCTCCAGCTCTTGGGCACCCGAGTCATTCGGCAAAGAACACATGGAACACCGCTCGACCTGTCACCTCCCACAAAGCAGCTTCGTGCCAGCGCAGTTTCCTCAACCCGCAAAACCTTAGAGCCTTTGAGAGCCGTCGATGTGCATTTGCCTCTTCGGATTCACGGCTGTCGGAATCCTTCTTTTTCCTGGCAAGCGGATTCCGAGCGATGACAAGCATGGTAGCAGCGTGATATCTAATTGCAAGATGTTGGAGCACAGCCGGAACTTTGCTGAGGGATTCTTATGCAAGCAGCCGCTGGGACTGCACACTCCTGATAGAAACTGTGACTTCCTGGCTGTCAGAATGTTCGTACTGCCAATGCCTGCTACAGCATACTGCTACAGTATAGGGATATTGCCGGTGTATGGCCATGTTGTAGTATGTTGTAGTATTAATCCGTGGAGGCAGCTCTGAACTGCCTAACTTCGAGCATGTACTCGAGTCATGAAGAGGTAAGGCAGCACAAGAACAAGCAAAGTATCATACGAACATTCCGACACCCCTGATGCCCGATACCTGGGACCTAGCTGTCGTTATGCACTAGAGGCGTGAACTCTGAAGAAGTGGTCAACAGGAGCTGACTTCTCTTCGCGACAGGCTTGAGGGATATGAAGAGTCTTGACTCCCTGTTTCTTGCTCTTTGCTCTCAACAGCAACTGTCGTCACAACCAGCTTTGCGCTGTAATTTCGGCAGGCAGGGCTTCTTTGCTGGAGGCCTTAAACAGGGCACGGCGGAGGCAGCTCTGCAGAACCCGGCCCTCCTTTCCATTTGAGGCTTCTCTGCAACAAGGGGGACACATCAGATGCGAAAAGCAGCAGGATCCAAGAGTCCGGCTTTTTCTTCTTTTTGGCTTTGTCCTTTTTCCTTGCCCACCGGAAAGCAAGCAACAATGTATATGTCATATGATGTAATACTATATGATATAAGATACTATAAATAAATGAATTCAAAAAAAGAAATATATATATATATAAATATATGTATATATATAATGGCTTTAGGATACTTTGGGCATTTCCAGCTGAGCCTGCATCTGCCCTACGGCCCGAAGGCCCTTACGGCCCCAAAGCCCTAAACCCAAGCCCTTCCTGCCCCACGTGACCCTGAAGTCCGGCCTGGACTTGGAGCGGGATGGAGTCCTGCAATTTGAGGCTGGGGCTTAGAGCGGATACCGCGTACTTCGAGGTAGATCCCACAGCGAGGCTGCCCCTAAACCAAAACAACGCCTGAACCCTAAACCCTAATCGAAACTTCTCTGCCAAGTGAAAGAGCAAGGCTCTTGCCCGCCTCTTGCTACCAGGGGGGCGCTTGCCCATGAGACGGATCTCCTCCGCCTGGCGCATGGCTAGTGAGAACAAGCAGACAAGAGCAAGACGGCTAAAAGATAAGAGCAAACATGATAGCAAACAGGCATAGTAACCGAGAACTAGCCATAGCAACAGAGAACGGTAATGATTGAGGAAGGTAACACTAACCGCAGCAAGTGTGGTGGGCCTCATTCTTGTGATAGTACAAGCACTCAGCAACGAGAAAGCCTTCACAAGAGTTGCAAACAAGACAACAACGACTCAGTGCCGAAGGAATAATAACACTAGCTCCAAGGTTCAAGGTGCCGTGAAAATCGGAGTGCCTTGAGTCGGCATCCCGAGATCCTGTGACTAAAACCCTGATCACTACATCTTACGCCAAGACACGCGACGGACCACGAGAAACCCAGGACTTATCGGAACGCAGCTTGCAGCCGCTTCCAGTTGGACAGCAAGCTTCAACCAACTTCAATGCGAATTCGACCCAATTGACATCAAGTCGAACCCTCTGGCTGAATGCCGGACCTCCGAGCAAATTATCAGGTTTCGAAGGCGACAACACTTTGACCTAAAGCTGTTAGAATCCCTCCCAGAGGCGCGCCTTGCGTGCCTCCTCCTCCTTCCGCGCCCGTTCCTCTTCCCGGCGAGCCTGAAGCGCTTACGACACAGGTGGGCTTGGGAAGGCCTGCTCAGGGAATTCGAAGCGAAGTCTTCCAGGCACTTACGGTTGCCGATCAAGGATAATGTAGGGGCCTAAAGAATTGGAATAGGGTTTTGGGGGCTCCTGCATATAATGATAGTATAACATAGCCCAAGAACCTATTCTAATCATTAAGGCCCCTACAGTAATCCACCCCAGAAAAGTAGGCCACCTGAACGGCTTCTTCCTTCTTTTTCAGCTCTGCTTCAGCTGCCTCCTTGTCCACCTGACGAGATCTCGATTCAGCTTGATCGTTTGAGGGTGCTGAAGGGACGCGGGTCGTGTGCAAAGTTTGACACCAGAGACTTGTGTCGTTTATCAGTCGGGTTCCGAAGACGACAACAAAACAGCGCAAGCGAAGGACGGCAAAACGGCACGACCGAGTAAAGCACAGCTACCAAAGCTTGAGATCTCGAAAGTGGTCATGGAACGAGACAGGGCAGTGTGTAGGACTAAGAATGTAGACCGGAACTACAGAAAGCGCCTGGCGTGAAGCGAGCTGCTTTTGTAGGTCAGTGGCCCACCTAGGAATAGTGAGAAACGAGCAACACAGTCGCCTGCCACAGGTCGAAGGAAGGTGCCGTCAGAAATGACTGTCGATAGCTCTTGCAACAACTCTCCTCAACCCTAAACCCAAAGTCCTGAACCGTTTTGCGGAAGCCGGAGCAGCGAATCACAGCAGATCAACACGCTTCTGAGCCGATTGCTGGTCGAGCGCTTCCTTGGGAAGCATTCGCGGACGTGAACGTCAGGCCCATCGTATTCCAAGGTCCAATAGGGGGGGGGGGGGGGTTGGAAGGGTGGGTTTTGGGGTATGGTATAGGGGGTATTTTTTTACAGGGAGGTGGGGGAAAGGCTTTTGTAATGTGTTCAAAGCGCTCTNTGTGTGGGCTCTGCAAGGGCTTGATGTGGGTTTTGTAAGAGTTCCATAAGTGTCTTGGCATTAGGAGTTCCAGGTGTAGGTTTTGGGGTATGGTATAGTGAGTATATTTATACAGGGACGATGAGGAAATGCTATTGTTAAGTGTTCAAAGCGCTCTATTGACTCTATTATGCTGCGGCTGCCGCTACGAGTCTGAAAATGCTCTGTAGAAGTATCCGGATTTTTCTTCTGCTACATTTGCAGCTGCTCTGCTAGTGCTTCACATTGCTTTTTGCTCTTCAGAGTTTGGGGTTTAAGGTTGTCATACTGGTAGGAACAAACAGAAAGAGCTGTGCAACACGAAGTTCCTTTCGCGCCTGAGGGCGTTTCCCGGTCGCACCCAAAACCTTGAACACTAAACACCGACTTCGCACCCTGAAACCCACCCAAAGCCCAGCCCTAAACCCTACACCCCTGAACCCCTCCAGCTTCTCTGCCCCGGCCCAAGGCCCAGGCTTCTCGCTCCTCGGTCAGCGAAGCCCTGGGAGTGCAGCTTGGCAAGAGCTTTTGTCAGGGTCTTATAAGAGCTCTAAGAGGGTCTTAGAAGGGCTCTAAGGGCTTTTTAAGGATTCTAAAAGGGTTTTATAAGGCCTCTTTGAGGGTTCGGTAAGGGTTGTATATGGGAGGTGCATCTCCTAGTGCTGCACTTAGATCACAAACGACTTTCCCCGCGGCAAGTGCAGGTTTCAGAGCCCGTCCTGGGCTTGCAGTACTTGAAGCCTCGAGCCCGGCCGGTTCAAACAAGCACGAAACTGAGCCAGCAGCTTTACAGCCTTCCGGAGTTCGTCATCCTCCTGCACTAAACAACAACAAGCAAACACTGTAACACCATAACAGAAAAAGTACTACCACAGCGTCTGCTAGCAATGATAACGGTAGTCGCAATAGTAGCACAGTAACAGCAATCGTAACAATCATGTGCTACATACTGCTACCACTACTAGTACTACTGCTGCTGCTGCTACTGCTACTGCTACTGCTACTGCTGCTACTACTACTACTACTACCACTACCACTACGACTACTACTACTACTACTACCACCAACACCACCACCACCACCACCACTGCTACCACTACCACACCACTACCACTGCCACTGCCATTGCCACTACCACTACCTTACCACTACCACCACCACCACCACCACCACTGCTACCACTACCACTACCACTACCACTACCGCTACCACTACCACTACCACTACGACTACGACTACTACTACTCTGCTACGACTGCTACTACTACTGCTACTACTACTACCACTACTACCACCACTACTACTACTACTACTACTACTACTACTACTATTACTACTACTACTACTACTACTACTACTACCACTACTACTTCTACTACTACTACTACGACTACTACTACTACTACTGCTGCTACGGCTACGACGACTACGACTACGACCACGAGGACGACGACTACGACTACGACTACGACTACGACTACTCCTCCTCCTCCTCCTGCTGCTGCTGCGACGACAGTACTGATACCACTGATGCCGATGCTGCTGCCTCGTAGCACTCTGAAAACTGACAAATGGGATCGATGAAGTGCCAAATCGGAGCAAATAGAAAGAAGCACTTGCGAGTCAATTTTCTCAAAGCCCAGAGTTAGGCAGAACTCTATAATAGCCGGTTCCGAATCCCCGCCCACAACAACTCCCCTGGTGCTCAGTAGGGAATGGGGGAATGGATCCTATAGCAGTCCCTATATATTCCTCAAGAATAGTCCCCATAACCCATCCCGATCCCCCATTCCCTACTAAGAACCGCCCACAACAACTGGGGCCTTCATGAGTTTCTCGACATCTCCGGTGTTTTTGTCGGCCCCCGCCGCAAAAAGCCGGGCAACCTCAAGCTACGAGACGAAGGCTATGAGGAGGAGCTTTGCAGAGTAATATAGGGGCCATAACAATTAGAATGGGGTTTCATAGGGTTCCTTTAAAGGGGTTACTATAAGGGATCTATAAGGGTACTATAATATAGGGGCCTTAATAATTAGAATAGGGTTCGGGGGCCCATTATACTATAATCATACTAAGGAAGCCCACAAATAGTGTAGGTAATTGTTTAAGCCCCTATAGTACAGCCAGAGATGGATGGATCGTGAGATCCTGCCAGGAGAGACTTGCAAGAGCGCTGTGCGGGACACTTGCAAGATCCTGCAAGCATACGACTTTCGAGCAACTTCCTGTGAACGGTTTAGGGTTTAGGGTTTAGGGTTTAGGGTGGTTCCAGTGTGCCAAAGAAGGTGGACATAACGAAGGTGTTTCCGGTTCACTTTGCAGTCGAGGGAATCAAGGGACAAAGGCATCAGGCTGTCTGACTGGGCATGGCGGCACACTGATGCTGGACATGCTAGGCGGATGGCAATAGCTCTGAGCTTTCCTGGCGCAAGGTGTTCGAAGTTTTTGAGTTGCCTCGTCTGAAACCCTGAGAGACCTGGTCTGGACTGAACGGAAGGTAGAAACAATTCCTGGCAATAAGCAACAGGCCAAGCAGCTTTCACACGAGGCGATTTTGGAGCCAACTATTGCACGGAGAAGACACGCGGCTGGAGGATGGACGAGACACCCTTTGACGGTACCATCGAGACTCCCCAGCAAGCCCTAACATACTACCTCGGAAGTTTGCCTGCAAAGCTGCTAAGTAGATCAAGTGTGCGGAAAGCTTTAAATCGGAAAGCAGCCGACATTCTGCTGTCGTGTGCCGGGCCTTTCCGCGAGGTGATCTCTTCTTGGCTTGGCCATGGGAAGGATCGAAGTACCTGCGGTGTTAAAGATTTGACCACGAGCTTGAAACAAAACAAGGCCCAAGTATCGGAGTGTGTCACAGTGTCGTCGATGTCATTGCCGTCGTTGTCAACACTTCCTCCTCTTCATCATCATCGTCATCAGCAGCAAGACCATCGTGATCACCATCATCATACTCGTAATTGTCATCATCAAGAGTCGCACTAAACGGCCTCTGACAACGAACAAGTATCTTCTATTCTATCAGTCAAAGGGGATAAGCCAGGTTCCAATCCCAGATGTCACGCCGGATGGAGCTGCAAACAGCGCCTTTTCGCATTACTTTCACTGAAGAATCCCAGAAGGGCCGGCTCCTGTCGGCGCTTTAACCGAATTACTTACAGCCGTCATCTTCTGCAAGCTTCTACCCTTCGCTTTTGCCACAGCTAGCCAGATGGGTAAACTGCACATCGCAGGGGTGTGAAGCTTGAAGAAAAATCAATAGCTGATATGCTGCGCATCGCGGAACGGCGAATGCACATCCTAGACATGCATCATCATATCTATGCACAATCACGGAAAGTTGCAGTTTCCGTGCCATAGGAATTCGGCACCAAGGCTGGAATCATCCCCTTTAGGACGCCCTGGTTCGGATATTTCAGTCTGCATCTGTACATATTCCAACGAGCAACATTGGCGTGGGCTTCGGGATTCCTGTAGGAGGACGGCCATGACGCCTGTCATGTCGGCTGTGGCGGAGAGATTGCATGTATTGGATTTCCCATGTGCTCGGAGCCGGTTTAAGGTTGTCAAGCCTCCCTTGCTTCGTGCCACACTGTGAAGTGGCAAGAAGTGTCCTCGCAAGCCCCTGGTTGCTCAACGACTCGTCACGATCCTTACGAGGATAGAACCAAATGAGGAAGAGTTGCAGGATCGCAAGAAGTACGCCGCATGCACTCGGGAGTATCAGGGGCATGCTTTGCTCGGTCAAACCCACACAAAGCCACAGGAAGCTGCAGGAAAGTGCCAGGATGCACTGCGCAGGTGGTAGTGCCCGGGAGCACTTCTCAACAAGCACTCGGCTCACCACTGCGAGCGGGGCTCCGTATGCGAGGATGTTCACTGCCATGGCGACATATCCCAGTTGCTGGACATGAGAGAATGACGTCGCCGCGTAGACGAGGGCCAGGAAGATTCCCATAAATGCCAGGACGGTGCTGGCGGCTGCGGCTGTGCCCCATGTCTGCTCACGGCACTGACGTGCATAGAACCAACAGCTGGTCAAGCAGTAGCAGCCTGCTGTCAGTCCAATGGTGTTGCTCACCACCATTGGGCGAAGCGGGACAAAGATCGCATACCAAAGCCAAAGCGCAGAGTTAACAAGCATGAGGAGTAGGTTCGATGGGTCAACATCCCTCAGCGTCTTGCCCTGGGAGCGATGCACCTTCTGCACCTCCACAAGCGGTGACAGGAGAAAGCAAACAGATGCTGCCACGGCCGCGTACTCAATGTAGAAGCTGAGCGCCCCAAGCATTATGTTTCTCGTTGGCTTCTACAAGCTCTTAAAAACTGAAACTTGAGCGGCAGAATCCAGGTGTTAGGATATCCCTCGCAGCGTCAAAGCAATCAGCCCGATTCCGTCTAATTAGTCAAGTCATGAGCTTCGGCACGCTCACAATTCGTCAGTCCGCCGTCAAGAGTGCTGCAGTAACATTGGCTGCACTATGCTGCACTGCCAGCACTGTCGTCGCTGCCACAGCACCGACCGTCGTCATCCAAACAGCAGAGGAGCATCACCATCATCATTACCGTCACCACCACCACCACCACCACCCTGATCATCACCATCATCGCCCTCACCATCACTACTATTATCATCAACATCAGCATCGTCATCATCATCACCCCACCGCCATCATGTTCATGTTCATATTCATCTTCATAATCATCATCCCGGAATCATCTCCGCGGTCGGAAACCTTATCACGACAACCATCATCACCATCATCGTCACCACCGACATCGATATCATGACCATCCCCACCACCTCATCACCATCATCATCATCACCATCATTATCTTCATCTTCATCATAGAAATCATCACAATCATCGAAGCAGCATCACCTTCACCTTCACTATCACTACACCCGAAACAGAGAATTCCGGTGTTGAAGGAGTGTTCGGCATCGCCACCAACTCCATCATCCGAAACCCCAGGAATCATGCTTGTCGTCAGCATCAAGAACATGATTAAAGGCCTGCTGGACCCACGGCAACTCTGCGATTAACGCCTCTCTGGAGCAAGCCTTGTCGTTTGCGCATGTTCTCTGGCAAACTCACACACCCTCGACAAGCTTGGCATGGCATTTTCCCGCAGATGCGAGTTGGAGCCCGCGAGGGGTTTTTAGCACTCCCAACGCGGGTGCCCGATCAGGTTCCAGGGGTTTAGGGGTTTAGGGTTTAGGGGTTTAAGGGTTTTGGTCAGAAGACATACCCACATGCGAGCTAGAAGGAGGAACGGCAATGTAAGTCGATTGCAACGTCTCAATCTCGAATGTTAACAAGACTACTAGCAGTTATGAGTATGTACATGTAAGATGTTCTTAAATTATAGTTGTTATACACACATATAGTTCAACATTATTAGATCGATATATATATATATATATGCATGAATATGCATATATACCTATGTATAGATATATATACTATATATACTATAGATGCTATACAGTACAGATATATAGCTATCTGGTCCTTCCTTCACGGCTCCCAGAGGGGTTAAGATAGCCAGGCCCGCCTCGCGTTAGCGGTGCCTTTACATCATCAGCTCCCGTTGAGGAGCGGCAGGTGGAGTTCAGCCCTGTGGGACGTGAAGTGATGCAAAGGAATGCAGCATTCAGGACATGAGCATAAAGTCTTGTACCGCACAGCCGATACTGCAAAGGTGACTACGAGTGATCTTTTGCGTCAGAGCCAAGTCGAAATTCGCAAGCCGCCCACAAGGAGCTCGCAGAAAAAACAATGAATTCGCACTGTCATGCGTCGTAGGTGTGCTCTTGAAGCTGAGCCGGGACACTCATATCACCACGACCCGTACCGGTCCCTGCTTGAATCTGCTTAGACGGATGCTGTCAAACTTAGCAGTATCTAACTATCGGAACTTGCAAGCACATTATAGCACATAGAAGGCACCAGGTGCGCCCAGCTTGAGCGGGTGGGCTGGGGGCATAGAAGCGGCGCGTGGCATGATCTCGCGGCGTTTACACACTCGGCTCAACTCCATGATTTCGCATCATATGAGCTGGCATCACCAAAGGGTTTAGGGTTTAGGGCATCTTCTTCACTTCCATGCACTTTCGACAAGCTCTCGTGCTGGGGGTGAGCATCCTACTGATGTTGGGTTTCGAAACGCACGGACATTGGCATAGAACATTTCAGGCAGCATGGCTGGGAGAGGATCGAAATCGACAGTCATGCGAACAAGTAAGCTTTCAGTGTCGAAATTGGGCAAGTGGTATCGTCCCGAATAAGAATCTCACACTTTCCACTTTGGAGATTTTGAGGCTTCACATGAACTCGCATAACAAACGTTCGGGACTATCTCGAGAATGGTCCATCAGCGGCATTCGACACGTGCGAAGCGAGCAATGTGGATGCATATTCGCAAGCGCTGCTTGCAGGAAAAGAAGGCACTCATCTGTCCAGAACTGTCACCCGAGTACTGATGTTGGGGCTGAGGATTTCATGAGCACCTACGGCTCAAAGTCTACAGGAACCCAGACGCCGCAATGGCCACAACTCCTTCGGCCGTGATGGTACTGCCACATGCCATATGGCTTAGGGTTTAGGGCTGTAGGGTTTAGGGGTTTAGGGGTTTAAGGGTTGAGAGGTTTAGGGTTTAGGGTTGAGCAAAACCGAAGCTAATAACCGGCCCAATAGTTTAGAGTTCTCCCAGTGGCGATGTAAGAATGTACATCACCCTGCGACCCGGCACCAAACTCATGTCGAAAGGCGTAGGCCTCACCAAGCATCGCGGAACTATCAATGAGAAGGACTACTGAAAAGCAGTATTCATAGAAACCTTCATCATAGCATCAACCACACATGCCAAGCAGAGTAGAAAGTTCCTATCATTCCCAAGTACCCGCAAAGCCTTTCGAGACGAACCAGCACGGCGTCGGAGGCTCGCCATGAACTCCGGCTGGAGGCACATCCAACCAGAGACGGCATAGACTGACCCACTAGTTTTCATTATCGTTATGACGGTTTAGGGTTTAGGGGTTACTGCCCGGTTACTGTTACTATTATCATCAAAGTTCGCAATTTGTTCATCTTGCTTTATGTGGAGTGGTGAGAAAATTGGGACACCTGATTTAGGGGTCCAGATGAAACCAATACACTCGTGATGCAGTGCGTGTTTACATGTTGATAGCAAAAGAGAAGAGTAGCCACGAGCAAAGATACCCCAAAGACCAAAGACAGTCATGTAGAGATCGGAATGATTAGTAATACTATCCCCTTAGTCCCGATATGCCTTTATCATTCAGAAGGGACGCTGTGGGGGCCCAGTCTTCCCACACAGTGGATATCCTCCAGAAATTAAACTCTAGTGAATTCCAAAACCCCACTTCCACCACCCTCCTACTTTTATTGTTACCTCCCGACATTAGAACCCTGAACCGCCTTGAAGCTTAGTATAGAGCCCCTACAGGACCCCTTAAAAGAAATCCTATTCCAACTGTTACGGCCCCTTACAAGACCCCTGTATTACGTAAATGGAGGCCCTTTCCCTCTGGCCGAACCCCGTTCCATTCCCGCTTTTAGGGTCTACTGTAGGGATTTAAGTTTCTAGCGCCTTGGGCTGAAGGAACCGGTTCCTTTTTTAAGGATTAGTTGGGGATTCTATGATTTGTTTGTTTCGAGATGATAAGGCATTTGGTCATGAGGCTTAACGGTTGGGTCATTCCCCCTCCCAGCAACTGTCCTTAAAGGGGCCTTATTGAGGGGACTATTATAACTCCTATTACCCATTGTGGTAACTGGTACTGTAAGGGGGAATGACCCAATTTAAAGGGTTTAAGGTTGGGGGCTCAGAGTTCAGGGTTTGGGGCTTCAAGGCTTCGAGGCTTCAAGGGCTGGACCGGTGCTTCCACGGCCACTGAGTGCGACTGTTGCAACCTTTCAGGTGGCTCTTGCGGACTACGCGAGCGGCTACCGAAAGGCCTTGACGTCGAAAGGTATTTCTGCTCTAGCACATGTGGATCGGACCTTTGCCAGAAAATGCTATCCAGGCTCTTGGCTGGATAACTGAAAATCGCCCAGGCAGACTCGCTGCCGAACATTAAAAAAGTTCGTTGCCAAGGGCTCTGTAAAGTCCACAAGCACTGAGTTTAGCATGCCGGGCGCTGTCTTCATTCATTGCACCAGGGCCCGAAAGAATTGCATCTACAATCCGCGAGGAAAGTACCTGAAGGGCATGTTTCACCTAAAGATGCCCAGTGCCTGAACGGTTGTGGAAGATGAACTCTTCCATTTGTGTGGGTCTTCTCAGCTCTTCGCAGCTAGATGCGGCAACCGTTGAAGTACCTCAGCAGTGACCAGTTTGGAACCCACATGCTCTTGGCTTTTAACGGATGCTATGAAGCAACCCTAAACCCCAAACCCGTTAAAATAGGCCCTAAACCCTAAACTCTAAACTAAACCCTGGTTCTACCTTCATCCGGGCAGCCCTTTCTCGTTGATTGTCATGCCGGCCACCATGATGGCAATACCTGGACATCCGTGAGGGCTGGTCTAGCTGAAAGACTGCTAATCTAGGGGCCTTAATAATTAGAATATTCTTAGAATACAGGGTCTGTAAGGGCTACTATAAGGGCTTATATAAGGGTTCAATATAGGTTCTTTAATATTTAGAAAAGGGTTTTGGGGCCCGTTATACTTTTATTATAACAAGGACGGTTCGTCCTGGCAGCGATCCCTCCAAGGAGACCCTCGCCCTTGCTATGGGGGCCATGATGATTGGCATAGGGTTTTGGGGCCCATTATACTATAACTATCATAATAAGGAACTCCCCCAAAATAGTATTGGTAGTTATTTAGGCCCCTATATTACCCGGAGTATGCAAGTAAGCCACCTGCGATGATGAGGACAGCCGGTAACACACCAAGCACCAAGACCGTCAGACAATCCTGGGCAAATCGCTGAGCAGAACCATTGCGGCTAGCATCACAGTTACCGCACTGGCTATTCATGCAACGAAAACTAACACCATTATGTCTACTCTCCTTCTTGGATTCCAATCCTACACTCACCATCTGCCCACATCGCCCTTGCTAGGCACTTAGCCATCTCTACCTGCTTGCTGCTTGCTGCTCTTGGCCTTCGATTTTTCTCGAAACGTCGTTTATCTGGTCCTGCCCACGCTGCTGCTGTAGTTCTAATTCGTTGTGACTGTTACCACTTAAATGCAAGTCAACTTGAGAAGCCGACGGCAGCGCTTTTGAAGGAGCGCAGTACGCCCAGATCTTTGCAGATGAGTCTCCCAAGATTTTGCTGGCTGCTTTGCAACAGCGTCGTCCACAACCTGGATGCAACGTATGAGAGGCCACGACCAGCTTTCGAGAGGAGTCCAACTTGCAGGAGATGCCCTCCGGGCTTCAGCACTCATGATTTCACAAAGGTACGTAGCTAGTGGACGGTGCATCCCAAAACCCTTCCCTTTCTCCGACATGGGAGGACAACTCGGGCACCTTCTAAGGATACCAGTATTTCGAGCTCTACACAGCACTGTAAGGGGGCTAAATAATTGCCAATACTATTTTGGGGGGTATTATGCATATAGTATAATGGGGCCCCCAAACCCTATTCTAAATATTAAGGCCCTATATGAGGTTCCCTAATTTTCCGATAATCCCACAGGAGAGGCCCAGCCAGGTGACGACGGGGCCCTGCCCCTGCTCCACGCAGATGGCACTGAAGCGATTTTGTGATGCAGCGCCTTGCATGGCGAGACACTGCCAAACACTGATATCTAGCGGTTTAGGGTTGAATTAGGTGTTTAGGGGTTTTAGGGTTTAGGGGTTAGGGGCTTGGGGTTTAGGGGACGTAATATTAGAATACCCTCTTATATGCGTCATGCAGGCTTCTCAGGGACTGAAGGCTTGATTGGAACCTCGCTGTTCGGCATGTCTGCACTTTGACACATCTTAACGCTGAGTATATGGGGCTATTCTTATTCTTGGACTTAGTCCTAATCTTGGTCTTATCACTCATTATTCCTAGTCCTATTGCTATTCCCGTTCCTCTTCCTTTCGCCAATGATAGTTTAGGGGGTTACTGTCTTGGCTACTATTGGCCTTGGGACCTGAACCGCGCCTTTCCATGAGATTGTACCTCGAGCACTCAGGGACGGAAGGCAAACCATTCCGGAACTCCGAGTCCCGAAAGTGTCTGGAGTTTAAGTCTTGAGAATTTCAGAGTTCGGGGTAGCTTTGTTTCAGATTGAAATTTGGTGTGCTAGTCTGAGTGCCGGAAAATTTTCAGGTCTCAGGACACAACGTGGCTTGCGGAAACTAACTCTAACAACCACCGGTTTCAGTAGACAGCGAATTCAATTCATGGTAAACGGCAAGCATACAAAGCGGCCACAGCACTGCGAGAAGGCTCCGTGGTTTCTCAAAACCTCACTGGTGACAAAAACTGACGGTGCTTTGAGGCTCGACGCAAGCCTTCTTTCTCCCTCTATCTTCGCCAACGAATGCCAAGACGCGGAAAGTTGAGGCTGCAGGTCAAGGCGACACGCCCAAATTCCCTGAATCTTACAAACCTACATGCACCCCAAATCCTGTCTTGACACCTCAATTCCGACACTGCCTCCTGAACCTGCCCTACTAAAGCTAAATCGTAAACCCTCCCCTTAACGACAGACCATGCTAAACTCAACCTACGAGTCCCTACAGCCTAATTATATTCACAACCACCAAAACCCTTTTTCCGACCCTTCCCGGGTTTAGGGTTTAGGGTTAAGGCCCACCCTTGCCCGCCTAGTGATCTCGCACGTGGACCGAAGCCCGAAGGTACTATTTTGGCGGAGTCCGCCCCGCGAGTCATCTTCCTCAGCGTGAGGAATCCGAGTTGTGGCTGCATCTATATAAAGCGACATGAAGTCCAGCTTGGGCTTAAGGCGTTGCTCTGCAAGGTTTTGAGGTTGGAGGTTTCAGAGGTTGCCACAGGGGTTACGTCTTCGGAGGACGACTTGTTGAATCCGATGTGGTATTTGTAGCCAAAATACTGTCGCACTGCAAATAACTACTTCATGCCTTGGAGATTGGATACAGCTCCTACAGAATCTGAAGCTTGATGTCTCTCCCTAGAAGTGCGTGGCAAGCATTGGCCGGGGAAGTTGGAGCTGTTGCTCCTAGAGCTTCGGTGCAGTTGGGAAGGCATCCATGTAATTTCCAAGCCAGGCATCACGACCCCCACGCAAATCCAGATGCTGAAGGCGATGCCTGCAGGGGGTCGGGGTTGGATGCAATGAGCATAATGATGATGACGACAACAAAACATTAGAACATGACCCGTCTCCTAGATTAAAGACAGTTCGTTAGTTGGTAGGAAACAACAACAATGCAAACAACCACGACAACAACAACGACAACAGCAGCAGCAGCAACGGTCACAGCCACAGCCACAGCATTCGCAACAGCAACAACAACAACCACAACTACGACCACGACCGCGACCGCGACCCCAACCCCGACCCCGACCACGACCACAACCAAAACCGCAACCGCAACCGCAGCAGCGGCAGCAGCAACAACCACAACCACAACCACAAGCACAAGCACAAGCACAAGCACAAGCACAAGCACAAGCACAAGCACAAAAAGAACAACAGCAAGAAGACGCCGAAGAATAACAATAACAAGAACAACAAGAACAATAACAGTAGCAAGTCTGAACCCTATCATGGATACCGACAGCATACGCCCGCGGGTAGGTGCGGTTGTCTCGGGCGAAATTAAGGATCCTCCAGCTTTTTCTGCTCAGTGCAGCCAGCAAAAAATCAAAGAGGCCTGGGCCCGAACAACTTGTATGCCTGTGACCTATGCATCCGCGCCCTCCCAAAAGGTCCAACAAGCCAACAAGCTCAAGTGAATTTTCCAACAGCAACAGCATTCGATTTCAAGTCGGCCGCAGTCAAAAACAACACGTCACGTCATCTGCGAGTCAGGTGGCCGGCAGCGGCGGCCCCGAAGGCAATCCTGGCAGTTTTCGCACCCGCGGCGTTTTCGGCGGCCGCCTCGCGACCTGAGGCGTTTGGCTTCGGGGCTCCGGACTTTACGCAAAGGGCGCACGACACATCTGGATACCTGTGGACAGCGCTTCGATCCAGCGCCCCGTGAACGCTAAACCGCGGCGCTTTGCGAGCTCAGTTGCAGGTCACAATCCATCGCCTGATGGAGTTGGATGAGACTTTCCATGCTGGGGCCCCCACTGATGCAAATGCATTCGTACCAAGTGTAGCCGCACGATGGCCCAGTCTTGCACTCGAGGCCCTGGAGCTGTACACTGTACGGTTTAGGGTAGGAGTTTAAGGTTTAGCTTGCTTAGGGTTTTGCTTGTAGAAGACTATGGCAGTCGGAGGAAAAGAAGTTCGAAGACGCCCAAAAGCACAAGCGCACGCTGACTCTTTGCGGGGCCGTCCTTGGCTACGTGGCCGAAGGCACAGGCTCTGTTGTCGTCGAGGAATTGCTGCTCTCCTTCCTCAGGGTTTAGGGTTTAGAGGTTTAGGGTTTAGGGGTTTAGGGTTTAGCGTTTAGGGCTTAGGGTTTGGAGGAACGTGGTTCCGGTTGAGAAGTCCGAGCTTAAACTCTCAACCCCCAATAGATGGGGGGAGGGCCTTGTCTTGTGGCGACCGATGCAATCCATAGCGGCTCTGAAGTAAAGCCCGCAATTAATTGCTCGGAAACCCTAAACCTGAACTCATAACTTCTTCACCCCTTCGCCGCCCTAACGCCTTAATCCCTAAACCCAAAGCCCGAAACCCCAAAATGGTTGCATGCCCAAGCAAAGCAAATCAAGCTCCGAGCAGCGAGGATGGGACGAAGCTGGTCTCCCCCTGACCGGATCGCGGCTCCGAAAGTTCTGTTATAAGTATTGTGTATTGCAATTATAGTATAAGTATCATTACATAGTATATTCTAATTTAGTTGTATTTAGGGCTTAGAGCAAAATATTCCTCTTCGGGCACTACCACTACGTACACATGACACAACGACCGTTACTGCGGCGACAGGTGTTACTACTACCACCTGCTGAACCTTAGTACCAGAATAAACTAGTTTGATCAGATGCTTCTGCTGCTCCGGGTTTAGGGTTTAGGGTTTAGGGTTTAGGGAGTTTAGGGTTTAGGGTCCGACCTTGAAGGAAACCTCGCGACATCCCACAGAGAACTGCGGGCGCCTTGTAGGTTCCAACAGCCCGCCATCTTGGCGCAGTTGCTGGCGCCATGTACGGGCCACAGGAAGCACGAGGCCAGCTGGATATACCGCGACATCTTACCTCAGCTGGGGCTTCGTCATTTAAGTCTTAGATCCGACATGTTCGTGAGGATACGATTCCTGTCACGACAACACTGACAGCAGCGACTGGAACAGCAAGGGCTTTCAAAATCGCACTGAGCAACGGCGGTGTCGAAAATTGTCGAAATTAGGACAAATACTCGGAAATCAAAGCGCTTGGATACCTGGTGACCGTGTCTGAGAGTCGGGCAGAGGGCTCCGAGAATGAAATGTCCCACATGGCGAGAACATCCTAAAGCTAGTAGTTGCTGTCAAGGGTTTTGTGCTGCTAAGATACGACCTGCGGCCGAAGAGTTTGTGGGTTAATAAAGGTTCCTCAATAATTAGAATAGGGTTGGGGCCCACTGTACCATGATTATAAAAAGGAGCCCTCAAAATAGTATAATGGGTATATTAGGGGTACCTAGGGTTTGGGGCTTCGGAAGTAAGGATTCGGGGGCTCAGGGCTTAGGAACAAGTACCTGCCATGGTGAAAATGCTTCAACCCATCGGGCTCCTCCTTTGAACCCTTCCAGCTCCAACATTCTAAGATGTGTGATTGGCATCTCTTGAAAGGCACATCAGCATGCAACGGTGATTGCAAAGGAGCGTGCAGCGTTTGTGATGAAGATGAAGACAATGAAGACAGCAAAACCACCAGCTGCATAATCTGCGATGCTGGTCTTCGCATAGGACAACAGCGCACAGTTGAGGAACCAGGACGACAAGTACGACGATGCACAAATCAGCGCCCTAGAACAGAAACGAAGCAGTCATGATACCCCAATCACTGAACATCTAAACCCACAACACCCGCACTTCCGCGATGTCTCTGAGAAGGATAGGAAACAGGCTACAGGGTCAATTCTAGTCTGGACGTGGAGATTGTGGATCATTTTAACTTGCTGTGTTTAGAGTCTGGTGCAAGTGAAGTCATCTGCACGAGCAACCGTGATGTCTTCCTTAATGTAAGCAGAAGAGGTAAAGGGCTATAGAAGGCTCACTTGCGGCGTTGCTGAGGACATCTGCTTCAAGAAATCCTTCTTCATTGACAGCGACCTGCAGCGCAAGCACGGCCGCATCTTGGTGCAGTATCTGATGCTGCAGTTCTGGATGGAAATTGCTTGCCTGGCTCACCCGTGGTACGGAGGGGCATTCACAGAATGTACAGAGCTGCCGACCGCAACATGTTCTCCAGCACGAAAACACCGCAGTCATTCAGGTTTTCCTGCCAGGTGCCGCAAACATGTACCGGTTCATGCAGCGAATGGCACAACTGTCCTAACAATCGCAACACAAGCAGCAGCAGCAGCAACAACAACAACAGAAGCCCGTAAGCACCAGCGTGCAGAAGCATCCTTATCCTTGTCCTCATCCTCACCCTCTGCTGCTACTACTACTAGACCACCTACTAGCAATAAAGGTAATACTGCTACTGCTACTACGAGTACCACTACTACTGACTCGACAATCTTTACCATGAAAGCCAGGTGAAAAAAAAAAACAGCTGTCGGCGAAAGCTCCTGCTGGTGGACATCTGCAACAAGGGCCCGTGCCTAGGCACGTGGAACCAAGCCACAGAGGCTTTCACGTCATGGCTATCTACTGGAGCGCGCGATCTGCAGAAGTTTTGGACGAGTTTGGCGACGGGGAGCAAAACGGTGCCTTTGAGACTTTCGAGGCCAGAAAGGCGACAAGGAAAGGAAGACCGTTGTCCACTCATCGCTCTGAATGAGATACTCGGCGGTGGGTGTCGTGCACGGTAGGGAACAAGCTGGAACTGCATGTTACGTGCTGTGATGCGGTTCAACAGTGAAACTACCGATGCCTGGCTCTCAGCACTTATGAAGCCAAACCGGTGCAACTCGCCGCATCATGTGGTACCTGTAGCACATCAATTGAACTGGTTGCGTTACAAACTTTGAGATTTGTCATGAAGATAGGAGACCAAGACACTGATGACATCTGATGATGAGGTTATGTTTGCCTTCGTTTTTTCGGTGAAGTGTCGCTTCTTCAGGCTGCCTGGGTGTGTAAGTTCTTGGCTCTCTGTCCCTTCAACTTGCAACCGCTACATCGGAAAGTCCTCCGGGCCCATAGTCGAAAAGAGGCCGAGCCAAGCCGATGCTGCCCAAGACCAACAACTTCAAAGATTCTCCGTCTCAAGAAAGCTGAGAACCCTGGCCGACGTCTTCTCGTAGCGCTTCTTCCTATCTGGCCCATTGACCTACACAGGTGGGCAAATGCCAAGCGCCAAGCTGCATGAGCCCCCTAAGGCTTAGCTTTGTGGTGGCCTTAATACTTAGAATAGGGTTTAGGGGCCGATTATAGTATAATTTAAGGAACCCCCAGTGGGGGAAAGGGCTTCGAAACCTGGAGCAGCTGTGCTCGGAAGCACAGGGAACTGAAAGGTCGGATGCAAACTTCAGAGATGATGATGGAATTTCGGTGGTACAGTATACTGGAGTTATATAGGGACTGCATGCGTATAGTATACTAATTATAAGTCTAGAGGGATTTTTAGGAGCCTCCAGAATGAGTTGCGATAGGAAAAACGACTGTGGGACCACTTTGCTTCATTGCCTCTTACTTTCAAGCGGCCTCCCACTCTTTGGCCAGGTATCCACCCACGAAGCGCGAGACGTCCTGTCAGCAACATCGATCGTCCAGAATCCAGATTTCGCACTTGCCGATGCCGTCCCTGTGTACTCATGGTACACAATACATATATATATATATACATATGTATATGTATACATAGATATAGATATATGCAGATATATCTGTCCTTACAGTCCCTATGTAACCGTAGTACAACAACCACTCATAGTTCCTCTTCCTCCTGGGCGGCCACCTTTGTCAGAAGCAAAGTAATATAGAGGCCTTAATAAATTAGAATAGGGTTTTGGGGTATCTTGTACTGTAGTTATAATAAGGAACCCCAAAATAGTATGGGTAAGTACTAGGCCCCTGTATTTTACTGGGTCCTTCTGCAGCTTGGTCAGGGCAAACGGGTCGAACTGGAGAGTGATCGGCGAGTAGCCCGTCTTGCGCGAAGGGACATCGCCAGCACAGGGGGTAGGAAAGGGATCCAATGAACAGTCTTGTAGTCTCCCTCATCAACTAACCCTCATAGCGAACCTTGAAGTCGCCCTTGTCGTAGCCTTCTCGGAAAATCCTGAAGCCCTTGAGTCGCCTCTGCACCCCTTGGGTCCGGGCCTCCCCGTAGTGGAGCACGAAGCTGGAGGATCGCACCCTGGCATCTCACACTTGGGCTTAGGGTTGAAGCTCTCAGGGCTCTCCGGGCCTTCCGTCCAGGGAGAAGCTCAGAGTCCCATCGTACTCTCCAGCCTCAGAGCCCGGCAGATCTTCGCAGGACAGGGTGAGATCCTTTGCAAGCTCCGTGATGCAAGGTAGAGCCGGTAGAAAAACAAGGCCCCTGCGACACCGTCGCCGCCGGCCATGTTGATTCGAAGAGCTGGTTTACAAAGGCGGGTCACATGGGAAACGCTCGACAACAGAATCAACAAGAGTTGCATGAAAGCAACATGTCAAAGCAATGATACCGAAATGCCAGACAACATCAAGCAGCTGCCAGGCGGGCCACCCTGAACCCTAAACCCCAAACACTAAACCGAAACCTTAAATCCCAAACCCTACACCGAAACCTTAAATCCGAAACCTTAAATCCCCAACCCCCAACCGAAACCTTAGATCCCAAACCCTAAATCCCAAGCCTTAAACCGAAACCCTAGATCCTAAAACCTTAAACTCTAAACCTGAAATCCGAAACCTCATAAATCTTTAACCCCAAGCCGGCCGCCTAGCTGCGGATTCTTGCACTCCACGCCGTCAGCAACGAGACGGGACCTGGGCTTACTATATTCTCATGTGTAGTCTTATCATTATTGTCGATATTTTGCTAGTATCTAATATGGTTATTGCTAATAGCAGTCTTCTTCTGACTTCTTACTAGTATTATTATTAAGAATATTAACTGGTATTCGTTCATCTATATACTATTACGATTAGTATTTTCCGTATCAGTATAAGTATTAGTATTCGTATTAGTACTATAAACCATAGCATTGTTGCTAGTGTTATTGCTGCTATGTTTATTGCTGATTACCATTGTCTTTATCAATATATCATGATTATTAATTAGTTTGATTAATAATATCACCATAAATATGTGAATTGTTTTAACATAATTACCACTACCATTGTATATATTATTGTTCTTCTGATGTGATTAGATAGTGGCCCCTTAGAGTAGGCAGAACTATAGTATAGCATAGATGTGGTCCTATCATGGTCTAGTGCATACATAACTGTTACATATTGCATGGAGTACCTAGAACTATAGCATAATGTACCCCTGTTAGGGTACATCTGCAGCGGGACTGTACTGGATCATAGTCCCTATCTAACTAATAGTTCAACCGAACCTCTCTTCTAGCTGTTATGCTTCACAACCCAGTTGCACAGGCAGTCCGACCGTAACCATGTTGCCGTCAGGAGTCAGGTATCATTCCACTTGGCGTCGTCAAACGAAGCGTATGCAAATGCCAATCCGGACGTTCTACGGCAGGATCAGCAGCAGCAGTATGTAGCTGCAGTACAGCAGTTGCCAAAGTAGCTTCACAACTCAAACAGGGAAGACAGGCCCGAGCGTCGGGCGCACCAGGTTTCTGCAGCGGGCCCAGTGTTCCATCGCCAACGGCCCTAAAGCTCACGATGACCTGGGTGGAGAAATCATCATCGAGGCTGCGAGCCGGCCACATGCAACATAGCCGGACATCATGTAATTTTCGGGAAACGATTCTCTGGGTCACGATCTCCTTCTTCAGCAGAGCAGGTTTGCTCAGGCCCGGACTAGGTATCCGGCTTGCTCCACCCTGAGGAACTCGAAGTCTATAAGCCCGCACTGCTTCTGGTCGAAAGCATGCTGGAGGCACGCAGAGCAGAGGTTAGCTATCGCTTTTGGACCCCAAACTCAAAGGAGACCGTTGAAAGCCGCCTAAAACCTTCGCTTGAAGCTCTGGCCCTGAGCCGAGATGCTTCTTCACAGTGACGGTGTACCGGTTGATGCTGCTCTTCAGGCCTGAGCTATCCATGCTCAGTCAGCCCGAGCGAGAAAAACTGCTACTGCTACTACTGCTGCTGCCGCCGCTACTACTACACTACACTACTACTATCACGACGACCACGACGACTACGACTGCTACTACTAGAGCTGCTGTAGTGCAGTAGCAGCAGCAGTAGCAGTAGCAGCAGTAGTGGCCATAGCACGGGACTAGTACCAGCAGGAGCAGCAGCAGCAGGAGCAGCAGCAGCAGCAGTAGCAGTAGCAGTAGCAGTAAAAAGTGGCAGTGGCAGTGGCACTGTAATCATAATAAAGAACCCCCACAATTTGTATTGGTAATTATGTAGGCTTCTATATTAGATCAATTTTCTCTGAAGCAGCTGATACGGGACTTCCGCTACCTGCAGTTGGATAAATCCAACATGCCCCTAAAGCACAGTATACTGAACCGTAGAGCTCTACTTAAACTGATTTGAGGACTTAGCATAAAACAAGAACTGAAACAAAGCCCCCTGACATGGCCGAATCCTGAGTCCATGCCCCAATCATAAGTTTGTGCCGAGGGTCTCCCTGTCAGCGGCGGATCTAAAATCTTTTCTCGCCTGGCACATAGGCCAACTCGACAGCAAAAACTAACAAGACTGTTCCCTAGGGTTGCCTGCTATACGGGCAATTAAGATAATGTACCAAGTCCTACTCTCATTATTCAAGTTTGTGAATGCAGACAACAGCAAATTTCCCGCACGCTTACGGTCGTGACAAGTCTGCAAGGTGGCGGCAGGAAAGGTTTCAGCTGATTCGGGCTCAGCAACCGAATCCAACCAAGATAGGTGCCTCAATCAGAAAAGTAGGGCTTGGAGGGTGTTTTATACGGCTATACTTCAGTATATATTACTTGCACTACGAAATTGAAACCTAACGAATAGTATCAGTAATTGTCAGGCCCCGGTATTATCATGACACTCCACTGCATACACCGTTCGGTAAAATACACCCTTCACGTCCCTGTATAGTTACATAAAGCTACACTGCAATATGCCCCAAAAACCCTATTTATTAGTGCCCCTTTGTTACACTTTGTGGTCATACTCCTTTGATGCACCTCAATAGCTTAAGTGTCAATCATGACACTAGAAGAACTGGGGTTTAGTTTAGGGTTTAAGATGTAGGTTTTCATTCAGGGTTTAGGGTTCAGGGATTTGTGGGGTCTTGGGGTTTAGGGAGTTCAGGTTAAGGGCTTCGGAAAGCGTCGGTGGATTCGTTTTCTACAAGAGGCATGACTGTGCTTTCACAGACTTTCTTGGCCAAGTCATCAGCTTCGGGCTTACCACGACCACTTATGCAGCGAGCGACGGTAGCACTTCAGCCTCAGTTGGTCGACTCTAGCAGGCTAGCGACCAAGAAGAGCTGCTGAAGGGTGTAGGGCATTATACGGTTCTAGTATATGAGGGTTTCGAGAGAAATCAAACCGGTCTCCTCATCCGTCGCCCTGGTATTTTCGAAAACTGCCGGCGGAATCCTTTGGGGGTTCGGCCTCTGCATCGAATCCAGGCACATCACCTTGCTGGCATCGGAAGTGTTGCTAGGTCTTTTGCGTGCATTTCGTGCAATCGACAAGTAAACTCCCAAACTCTATCCTAAACGCGTCACACAAAGCGACTCCAAAGAAAGTAATGCAGATGGCCACAAAGGACAGAGTCCGGTTCTGAGGTCATCTTGAACTTGCACTTCTGGGTGTGCGGGGGACGCTTGCTCTTCCGGCTCATAGTGTTCATCTAGATGTTGTGTTAGCCTATTTCGATTCAGGCAGCATCCTGGCACCCCTGGCACTGTGATCCTCCAGTCGTACACAAGTCTTCCGGTGAAGAAAGACAGCTGCCCGCAAAAGGATTGGGCAGGATATGATTCGGTGGTGCGGGTACCTTAAGCTGCATCGGTGTGAGCCGCCCTCCACCTCACACATCTACCCAAGACCCGCAGTCCAACAAATATCCACAATGACCCCCTTAAACAGCTTAGGCTTGATGGCCACCATCCCCGGCATCATTGATGGTCGCGAAGTGCGCAGGAAATCCAAGGATGCTGGTTATTGCTTGGTCTTGTGCCCCTAAACCCTAAAGCCACCCTTAAACAAAAGCACGACCCACTGGGGCCCCGGCGGAAGTCGCCTCCTTCTGTGCTCCACCACCAGGGTTGAGCACTAACCTTCAGAGAATAATATGGGGGGCCTTCATACTTAGAATAGGGTTTCATAGGGTTCCTTTAAAGGGGTTACTTTATAAGGGATCTATAAGGGTAGTATAAAATAGGGGCCTGAATAACTGGAACAGCGTTTTGGGGCCCATTATACTCTAATTATAATAAGGAACCCCCAAAATAGTATAGTTAATTATTAAGGCCCCTATATTAATCATTGCATGAGCGCCAAGCAGGAAATCGCTGCAGTGTCTTCATCTCGGTCACTGTCAGCAACTGCCACTACCAGTCATAAGTCCTCGAACCAGACTCTAGCAACTCCCTGCAAAACCTAAACTCTAAACTCCCAAATTCTGAGGGATCGGCGCCAACCACCAGTGATTCCCAGCATCCTGACCTCAACTAGGGTTTAGGGTTTGGGGTTCAGGGTCCAGGGTGGTCACCTCCACGGCTCTTCCGCAGCGCCCCTTTATAGCAGCCGTAAAAAATACGAACTAGTATCATGGTATAACCCAAGCTTATCCTCCCTATAATAATAAAGGGGCCACTTACCTGCCCCAGATTGCACACACACACATGTTCGCAACAGCTGCTCCATAAGGTTCCTTGTTATTCATAACAGTCATAGCATGAATAATCTAGCGCCAAAAACCTATACTAATCATAGTAGCCCCTGTAAGGGCTCCTTTAAACTTTAAGGGATCCTTTTCGGGCTCCTTTAAGGGCCCTTCAAAAGGAGTCATCGAAGACCCTGAAAAGCTGGAAATCTCCGGGCCCTCGGCCCTTGTCATCCTTCAGGTCCTGCAGACTTCTGAGACTTCTTTTTTTTTTAACCCTTCTTTTCCGTCTGCTATCACTTCTGAGACTTCAGGGTTTAAGGTTTTAGGTGTTTAGGGGGTTAGGGGTTGAGGGGCTTAGGCTTGAGGGCTTTAGGGTTTAGGGGTTTATAGAGTTTGGGGTTTAGGGGTTTAGGGAGCTTGCGGAGACAAGTTGGCCGTTGAGGTTCGGTTCAGGGTTTAAGATTCAGGGTTTGGGGATTGTGGTAAGTTCTACATGGATTCTACTAGCACGTTTGCAGGCCAATGGCCACCTCGTTGATGGGGACAGCGAAAGCAGCAAACGCAGGCCTTGGCCCAGAAAGGCTGCAGTCAGCTTTCTCGTCCGGCGCAGCAGCTAACAGCGACCATGGTAGCAAGCAAACCGAGCCTGAAAACCTCAAGGCAAAACAGTAAGACGGAGATTTGTCACTGCTCCAGACATTGGGGAGAGGGCTTGAACAAGCCGCCAGCTTTTCTCTTCGCCCAGTTCATCACCTGAGTGGCGAACAGGGCTTCTGTTTCACTTCAGAAACTGCAATGCCAGGCACTTGAACCTAGCTTCAGGAATCGGCAACTGTCTTACACGTCAGTGTTGCTGCAGTTCCCATCATATCTTCACAACTCACTTCAGCTTTGCCCACTTGGTGCCCAGGCGTTCTTCCAGCCTTCCTCGCCGGAGTTGCTGAAGGCACTGGCAAGGGTGGTCAATGTAGCTTGGCATGACAGCACAGTCTCTACCACGCCCTGGTCCCAATACAAGACGAGGGAGGTGAGGACCCACTGCTGCGAAGCGCAACACCTATGTGGTGAATCAAATCTTGATTCGACGAGACACTCCGGAGCATTGGAGCGCTCTAGCTTGAAAATGTTGAGGACCGCGGTCACGACACCAGCAACCCGAAAGGACGACCCGCTAGCACAAGGGCTGAGACAAGCCACCGGAATACTGCTGAGACAGGGACGCCGGCCGCACGCGGAGCGGCGCAAGGAGTACCGATCGATACAACCACTGCGAGATCGTCTGCTTGAACCGACTGGGCACCCGTTTGAGCAGACGCAGAAGAGGTAGTGGTAGTAGTAGTCGTCGTCGTAAGCAGGAAGGAGGAAACTAGAGCAAGCAAAAGCTGATAGCGCTGACGGCTTGAACCTGACAGCCTTACAGTACTCTTTTTGTATCTATGTGATTACACCAAACTTCGAGTAAACCTTAAAGAACCCCTCAGGGTATACAGTAGTACCTCTAGTACCCTTCAAAATTTCGAAGTGGAGTTGGGGCATGTAAAGGCCGCTGCAACTCGCTCCATTGGCCTGCGAAGCTGCTTGAAGAAGATAGCACCCAAGTAGCTCACCGGCCTCAGCTGCGGTGAGGGTTTGGGGCTCAAGGAGTCTGGGGCTTCGGTGGAGGGGTAGGGGAACCATTGAACATAATGTAGGGGCCTTAATGATTAGAATCGGGCTTTGGGCCCATTATACTATAATGAGAATAAGGAACCCCCAAAATAGTGTTGGTAATTATTTAGGCCCCTGTCAGCGCACCCTACTTTTGCGAGGTCAAGAACTCGAAACTGCCAAGAAAAGCCAGGCGCCCCTGCGCCTCATCTTCGCCACCCTTGGGAATCAGGTACTGCCCCAGCCTTCCGGGGTCTCAAGGAAGGGTTTAGGGTTCAGGGGTTTAGGGTTTAAGGGAGAATTCTGGCTGTGTCTTTGCTGGAGGCTGAACTGTTCGGATCTCAGACGTGCAGCGAACCCAACAGCCAACAGCGCCTCATGAAGAAATCCAGCAGGGCGTCGTTCAAGTCCTCTGCAACGTGTAGTTCGCAACGAAACTCGGAGATCGCATGCGAAGGGTACCATGGCCCACTGTCAGCAAGCCCAATCACCAGGCCGCAAGAACCTGTCGGGTCGGCCCGAATGCCAAACACTTAACTGCGCACAACGCAGGGAGCCCCCAGAACTCCTAAACAATGGAAACTATCTAAAGCCTCGCACCACAAATTCGAAATCCTGATATACACCCGCCACCTCCAGCCTAAACCCTAAACCACAATACCCGAAACTTTCCAAAGACTCACAATCCCTAACCCTCCAACTCTTTCAACGGAAGCTGAAACTGCGTCTTCCCTCCTCGCCCTCACCAAGCCGGCCGGCATCAGCAATGTTGATCATTGCCTGGGTAACGATTTTGAGCTGCGGAGGGTTTCGGGGGCAGATTTTACATGCATACATACACACATAAATACATACATACTTACTTACTTACATACATACTTACATACTTACATACACGCATACATACATATTTTCGTCGTATGTGTATGTATATATACATACACATATATATATATATACACATATGTATGTTGTATATATATATATGCAAATGTACATACATAGGTATGTATACATAATATCTACATATGTGTGCATAGATATACATATGTATATATATATATATATATACATGCACTCTGCGCGAGTACTTATCTGTGGCTTAAATCTATGTCAGTTTTAAAAGTGATGAAAAATTATACACCTCAAATCATATCCCACACCGAGACGGACATCACACAGTCAAACACTGCAGCGAACTGCATGCTACCAATGCTTCTTCCTCTTCGGAAAGCTCGCCGCAGCAAGCTGAACCTCCAAACTCTTAGACATCTTCTCGACAAGGACTGAGCCCAGCACCCGCCGGAATGTGAGCTCTGCCTCAAATCAACACAAGAACCGGTTGGAATGTCTGCCGGCCGAGCGTCCCTCGTTTTGAAAAACCGGATAAACTGAGAGAATAAGGTTGTTGCCACCGGCATGGCCGCGCAGCAGTGGCCACCAGAGCCACCGCTCTGGGACCTTCCCACAGGAGCTGAATGGTTTTAAAGTGAAAAATGGAGTTCGGAGGAGTCCCTGGAAATGCGGCCTGCTCGTCCGGCTGAGGAGACATGAACCAGACCCTGCCGCTGCAGCTGAGAGCCGAAAGGATAGAAAACGCAGCAAGCCTACAAACGAGCCATGTGTCAGTGTGTGCCTAAAACGGTTGGTTGTAATCATAAAACACGGAGCCTCCGCTTAAATTGCAGGGCCACCTTCTATTCTGCATCTCTCTCTCTCTCTCGCGCGCTCTAGCTCTCTCTCTCTCTCTCTCACTCTCTCTCTCTCTCTCTCTGAGCCTTAGAAACGGTGAGCAACTTTAGCTCAGTTGTCATGTCAAGAGGATGACGTGAAAGCCAGCAGTCAGAATTAGAAGCAATGCCAAAGAGCAGGCAAGATCACCCTGACTGTTTCACATGCCAGCTGTGCAGATGTGTCGCATGTCCAAAACTCGACCCTACCGTAGAGTCTGATGTGAGCATTCGCAGATCAGCTCTTCAACCTGGCTTGCCCACAATTCTGCATGCAGCTTATTGCCCGAAATGTGGGCCCTCCAGCTTTGCTGGAGCAGGCCATCCGGCACAGACGGGAGTGTGCTGCGCAGCCATCCGACTAGCAGAGGGCGTGAAGGCTCGGACTCATTCTCTTCACTCTGGTGGCACAGCAACCCCGAAGCTTCCCAGGGCGTCTTGCTCCTTGGTCCATGGCCTCCGACAAACCGGGCTACATGTATGTGCATATATATATATATATATAATTACATATGTATATATAACATATATATCTATATGAAGATATATATATATATATACATATGTATACATATATATATATATGTTCAGCTGTGAAGATGTAGGGTCTGTTTCGGGAAAGCAAAATCCAAGGCTGGCCTTGAGAGTTGTCTCGAGACGGCAGACCTGCAAGCAGACCAAAGTGACCAGAGTTCATGAAGGCTCCTACTCCATAATATGATCATAGCAGAATATACCCCCAAACCCTATTCTAATAATTAAGGACATTGCCAAATCACTGTGAATTAGCACTGTTCCTTCCGTGGTTCGAGAAGCTCAGACTGAGAACCGTCTTTCGAGCATTAATCCGACAAGGCAACAGCCCAAGGCAAGAACCCGAGCCTCGAAAGATCAAGCAGAAGCAAGCCTACAAGCCTTCGGCATACTTTCCTTTGCCAAGTGGCCAAGGGTCGCAAGCGGTTCAGCTGGCACTTTAGTCGCGAAGCGGCCGTGGCTGTTGCACGAGCACGGCGATGCATGGTGGCCCTGAGTGCCGCGAACCCAACGACCGGAGACAAAGCACAACCGCCAGTACGATCATGGGCATATAGATTCATACAGACACACGAGCCGCAGCAACTCGGCGTGAAAGAATGTGTGTAAGAACGGAAGGCCTTGCGGCAGTGATTGCATACATGTACATACCCACATGGCCTGTCAACCTTATTTTCTCATCTAGAATCTAGCAGTGAAAGACAGACAGAGGAGGAGGAAACTGTACCACAAGACCCATTCTCCTGCCTCGGCACCACTCAGTAATATAGGGGTCTTAATAATAAGAATGGGGTGTTGAGGCCCATTATACTATAATTTAGGCCCCTATATTATACCCCTGAATCCCCCAAAACCTGCAATTCCAGAGCTCAAACGCCAAACCTGCAACTTTGGTTCCTCAGCTCTGCGCTGCGCGCGCTGCGCCTGGCGCCGTGCGCGGTGCGTCTCGAGTCTGGGCATGCAGCCTCAGATCTCTGCTGCCCTAGTGTAGGAACCTGATTAAGAAACCCTGGGCCTATACCCCTAAAATAGTAGGATTCATAGGCCTGGTGACTTCTTTCAAACACTACTAATATCTTTGTTGATTCAATACTGTTATGACTACGTATAAGAGCGCGGGAGTTCAAGGGCCAAGATTTGTCTTCCGGTCAATCGAGCAACAGAGCGTAGGGATGGAACAGAACAGAAAGGTTCATTATGAACGTAGCGAGCTGTTGCAAATCCATCGCGGCACTCCTCGATGCAGGAATTCGAGACCGGGTAGCCTTACACTTACACGTGACGCCGAATAAATGATTGCAAGCGGTTTAGAACGACACTAACACCAATTGAAGGATGAAGCCCAGCCCAGCAAGAGACTCGACCACCAACAAAACCCATATTCAACACCCGAGCCCAAACTTAAAACCCTGACAGTCAAACCTGAAGCTTTAAACGCCTGAAGCCGTCAACGACCACCTATTTATATATACACATATATATATATAATATGTATTTTTCAACTGTATAAACCATGTTACTTATTAATTTACTGAATTGAATTCTTTTGAATCTAAATCCTCGATGCTCCGGCCCTGTCCCCCCTCAGCTCCAGGGCATCCTGAAAAACCGAAAACATAACCTCCAGACCCTGAACCCTAAACCCTTAAACCCTAAACCCTTAAACCCTAAACCCTTAATCCCTAAACCCTTAATCCCTAATCCCTTGAACCCTAAACCCTTAAACCCTAAACCCTTAAACCCTAAACCCTTAAACCCTAAACCCTTAATCCCTGAACCCTTAAACCCTGAACCCTTAAACCCTAAAGTCTAAACCAAGAACATGACGCCCCTAGGCTCCGATCGGCCATAAATTACGGGAGCATTCCCCTGTTGATCTGGAGGAGCTGGGAGGAGTGGGGGGTGAAAGCATATGGTATCCTAAACCTAAAACTCCTGAACTCCTGGAACTCAAAAAGACTGAAACTCCAACGTGCTACACCCTGCCAAGTCCGAACTACTTAAATTTCTATCCTAACCTTCAAAGTCCCTCAAGCGAGAAGAAAACGGATCATCCTAAACGCCAAAACTCCGACAACCATGAAGGCAAAGTCAAAGATTTTTTGTAGGATTGGATTCTGGGATCCGAGGACCTATGGCTTTAAAGTAAATAACGGGCATAAGAACATTCAAACACTCCCGCAAGAGCCGCACCACTCCTAACAGCCTCCATTATCAAAATCTGTCTTAGAGTCTCATGAGGCGGAGCTCAGAGCTTGACAACATGTTGCAGCCCATTGAGTGCGGCGATAAGCTAGACGATCCAAGATAAACCACATCCAGCACCCCAGACCATCCCGGCATGAGGATTTACGGGGGCTGCCGTTCTCAAGTGGCTGCAGAGCGCAACCGGCCGAGGCAAAGTGGGCAGACCCCAGTACACAGAATCCTAACCTCCTTGCCCGACCCTCTCAGCCCAAAACCCCCAGGCCCGCCCCCCTTCTCGGGTTTAGGGTAAACCCTAGAACACCAAAACCCTAAACCCCAAAACCCTGAAACACCAAAACCCTCAACCCCCAATTAAACCCCTAAACCCCTAAACCCTAAACCCTAAACCCTAAAACCCTAAAACCCTAAATCCCTAAACCGTAAACCCCAAACCCTAGACCCTACAAACCCTAAAGCCCCTAAACCCACATACCCGGAACCGAAAGCCCTGAAACCCCAAACCCCAAACCCTAAAACCCGAAAAATCCCTAAATCCGCACATACCCGGAACCCGAAAGCCCCGAGGCCCCAGGCTTTCCTCCGCGCGGCGCTCTGCCTCGGACGCCTTGGCTTCGGCCTTCACAGGGCGGGGCTAAAAAAAAAGTGCCGTAAATAATTAGAATGGGGTTCTTTCTAAGGTCTATAAGGGCTACTGTAAGGGCTACTAAAAGGGCGTAATATATGGGCCTTAATAGGAGAATAAGGAGCCGTAATATAGGGGCCTTGATAATGAGAAAAGGGTCTCATAGGGCTCCTTTAAAAAGGGGGTTACTATAAGGGATCTATACGGGGTTTTCCTTATTATGACTATAGTAGAATATACCCCCAAAACCCTATTCTAATTATTAAGGCCCCTACAGTACTTGGTCTGCAGACGGCCGAGTGCTTGTTCACATCTTGGACAGGGGCTGTGAAACGGAGGCTGACAGCTATTCTGGTCTCAGGACACCTGGCAACTGCTGCCGGTGGCTGAACGCTCTCCCGTGTTGGCTGGAGGCTTTTCCACGTGGGGCTCAAGCAAGGCCAGAACTTCCCTATGGTCTGCTGCATCGTCAAGGACTGTGCTGCCAGATTCGTCTGAGAAGTTCGCGTCAGCCCTGGCCTCCAGCAGCAGGCGAACCACCTGGTGGTTTCCGAAAGTAGGGGACCCCAATATAGTACCCTAAAACGTAGGATCCCAATTATAAGGACCCCAAAAGTAAAGGTATTCCCCCACCTCAACCCGGCCCTGGCCAGCCGCTCCGGACAGAGCTCTGAGGCCAACGTGACCGACAACATTCGGGTCAGCTCGGGCGGCAAGGAGCAACTGCACCACTGGAGCGTGGCATGCACTGGACGCGTTCATGAGAGGGGTGTAGCCGCTGAGACCCTTCTCTCTGACAAAGTTGGGGTCGGCACCAGCTTCTAAAAGCAAACGTGTCACTTCTTCCCGGCCGCGTGAAGATGCGAACATCAGAGCTGGGCGGCCGTTTTGGCTGACGATGCTTGTGCTAGCATAGGCCTGTAAGAGCAACTTCACAACGGTGGCATGGCCTTTGCAGGATGCGCGCATCAAGGCGGTGTAACCGTCAATATCGACTAAGTCTGTGTCAGCACCTGCTTCCAGCAACAGACGTTCCACCTCTGCATCGTCTGATTCGCAGGCCCGCATGAGAGCTGTGCAGCCTACTCTGTCGGCGGAGTTAGTGTTGGCACGAGCCTCCAGCAGCAAGCGCACGATGTCAACATTCCCGTCAGCGGATGCGATTTGCAGAGGCAGCCTGGAATCTGCATCAGCTTGATTTGGGTCCTGGGGGATCTGTAGCAGGGCTCCCACTTGGGCTGCAGATCCTTATCGATGGCAGCGAAAAGCTTGTCTGTTTCCGTGCAGCTCAAAGGAAGCAGAAGTAGGTTCAGCTCCATGCACGCCTCCAGCCCGGTGCTGTCCTCCAGTTCATTGCCTTCGAGAAGCATCCGCTGCTGGAAACGAGGCGGAAGGCCGTGGGTACGACTGAAGTACGTCTTCAGCGCCCTCGCATCGCTGTAGTCCTTCGCTGGCACGGCGTACTTCTCCCCGGAGAGCGATGTAACATGCAGCATCCCCAGTGAGACCGAGGAGTCGCGGCAACAAGCAAACCTGAGGAAGGAGTCGGAGTTTAGATGAAATTCTTGCCTCTTACTTGTCCACTCTTCTCCTCTACCCTTCTCTGCGCTGACAACCCAAGCAAGCTTGATCCAGACAGGGCAGAAGTTCTTGGAGCTAGAATGCTGACACATACATGGAGGCATGCATGCCTGGAGGTTCGTGCAACCCTACAATCGGCCCACGCGCCCCACACATACATACATGCGTAAAGCTGTAACCATCTGCACAATGGATTCGGGCGGTCCTTTCGAATTGGGCCCATCGATTTTTTGGATTAGTCGGTACTTCTGCTCTGGGCGGGTGCAAGTACAGCACAGCGCAGGAGGCTGCTGTTTGGTCTCGGGGGCGGGGGCGGGGAAACGTGGGAAAGCTGATCTTTTATGAAGGATTATTGGACACAGAATGCTGGGAAAGCAGATGATGACGTATCTTGAGTCGGTCTTAGCAAGAAGCTTTAAATCCCGGAGGTTGGCCAACTTGTGATATTCAAATTTCGGGACATACTACTCTCCTTCTTCCTGAACCTGTGTTCCAGCATATTTCATGTCCGTCCAATACTGCAGGGCAAAAACTTAACAGAAAGCGCCGAACCCAAACGGGCCCTGAAAGCAGGCTTAGCATCGTCTTGACCACATGAGATCTTTTTACGTAAGCAAAGTTGAGATCGTATTTGGGGAACCCTGAGAAGCACTGGCTTCATGTTACTGTCCCTTACTTGCAAAATCATGGGACTTAGTATGCAAGATCATGGGTAATTACCTTAATTGGGGGGTGTAAGTAGTTATACGTATTGTTACCCTAATTATGACCCTAGTTACTCAGTCCCATGATCCTATATGTATTCTCCCGAAGCTGTCACATTCTGCCAAGGCTACCTCGCGTAAAGAGACGGCGCGATGTCCGAAGCGGCGGCTTTGAGGCGGTGTCTGCGTAGAATCGCGGTTTGGGGTTTAGGGCTTCGGGGTTTAGGGCTTCGGGGGTTTAGCGCTTTAGGGTTTAGGGCTTTGGGGCTCAGGGCTTTAGAGTTTAGGGGTGTAGGTTTAGGGTGAGACTTCTGAGGTCTGCTCTGACAGAAACCTTGTAGAAGCCTTTTCGTCGCCTTACTATAGGATCTGCTTTAGAATCCTAGTAGTAACCTTGTTGTAGAACCCTTTAAGGAAGCGAAAGAGTAGACCGCATAGTAGCAGTGTTGCAGAAGGCGTGCTTTGTCAAAGCATGACCAAGTGCCATTGATTTTGGGCCGAATCTCGTTCCCTTGACTTGTGTTGGATTTCGACGAGACCAGACAAGGCTTAGAGACGTAAAGACGACAGTGCCAAGGGTCGGGGCGTCATGAGCGAGAGGTTCGCCGGCAACTCAACCCAGTTCTAGTTTCTGCAATTACATACCTGAGGAACGGGCTTTGCCATGGATGAGGGCTACTGCGGCTGGCCTCCTCTAAACAATAATTGCAACCGAGCGCTCTCAAAGCCCCCCTCCCCACCTGCATGCAGCGAATCCAGGCTGCTTTAAGTGCCGGCCATCCTGAAACAAAGGCAGGGCCATGCACAGAGTCGTGTCGCGACTCCTAGGTCCTGGTCCTAGTTCCTGGGCGTCGAAATAGTTCCTGAACCAGTTCTGGCTGGAGAGCGCGAAGAAGCATACGACACAAGTGCATGAGCCAAAAAGAGCAATGAAGACTCCTTATTTCATCCTCTGGGCATGCTAGCGGCTAAACGGCTAAACTGTGTCCTGAACTCCCCGGGCCACAGAACTTGGATCTGGGACTTGTTGTGGTTTCGGGTTTAGGCTGAAGGGCTTGGTCTTTCGACCATCGGGACGCCTGCGACTACAGCCTACACCTTCGATCTGCATGTTGCACGATTTTTTGGGCTTGTTTCGCACCATATGATCTGATAACTGCACGAAGTCTGCTCAACGGCGACAACAAGAAGGCCTGTTGCACGTATCCGTAAGTGTCACGGCTGGCGTGAGTGGCAACATTTTCGAGTCTACTTGATGGCATGATATTGTTATTGATATACTATTCCTCGCCTCATCGGTGGTGCATCTTCAAATTGTGGTGGTCACTGTGTGTCGTGTCATTCTCCTTGCTCGGACGAGCAAAATGCCATTGTCTGCCTAAGCCTCCCATGAAAAAAGCCCTGCAAAAGCCCTCCTGAGCCCTCCTTCGCTTGAGATTCCAAAAGCTCGGCTCAAGTGGCCTTGCTGGCGCGCCATCTCAAGCTGCTGCTTGAGCTCCAGCGCCTCTGCGGCTCCGTCGAGCTTTTGGGCTCTTACGGCTCCTAAGATTAATAGGGTTAATTAAGGACTAGGAGTAGGAGTAGGAGCTAGGAGCAGGCATCGTCGTCATCCTCCTCCTCGTCGTGTAGTCGTCGTAGTAGTAGTAGTAGTAGTAGTAGCAGCAGGAGTAATGGTAGTAGGAGTAGGAGGAGTAGCAGTAGCAGTAGCAGTAGCAGTAGCTAGTAGTATCGTCGTGATCGTGGTCGTGGAGGTGGCTCGTGGTAGTGGTAGCAGTGTCAATCGCAGCCTTAGTGGTGGCGGTGGTGGTCTTAGTGGTAGCTGTAGTTAGAATTAGGAAGAGCGCGCCGTAGCGGTAGCTTTGAGGTTGCTACTGCGACTCCTCATGTATAGTTCATCGGTGAGGGCTGGGCACTGTTATGATCGAATTCGTCGAGAAAACGTGAACGATCGAGTATGGCTTCTTGGAACAATCTGCCTGCAACACCGGATTTGCGATCTTCTACAAGCATCCATACCGAGCAGTAACCGCCGAGCTCCAGTTCGGACCCTTAGGTTGCGCGGGCGCTGCCCTTGAACAGGGCCGGAGTTTCTTAGAGTGACTAGCCTGCAACATTGCGCGTTCAAGGGGGCACTCCACGGCTTGATCCGATCTGAGGCCGCGGATAATTAAATTGGCTGTTGGCGAGACAAGATTCTGTGCTGATGCCAGGCATTGCTCAGCATGCGCACAGCTTGGACAGTATCTCGCAACCCCATGACTAAATGCCACGGCAGAGACGCTACTGGAATGACCTGAGCTTACACCGGAACCTTTAAAGAAATTCTGGGAATGTGTACCCGCCAAGTCTGCAGCAGGGCTTTGTCCTCATTGTGTAGGACACGACCCCTGCTTACAGCCTGGGCAGCCTTCTTTGGGAGCCCTCAGCAATGCGGGTAGCCCTCCGCTCAGGCTGGCCAGCATCACTGTGATGTCGTCACAGTAGTACTCCTCTCCAGGGCACATTGTGGTATGCAGACCGCTTTACAGCTGCTTGTCTAGCCAATGCGCAGTCAAGATTGGTCAAGTTTTAACGAGAACTCTTGCCTCCATGTCGTTCCAAGTCTGCTTGGCCCGCTGCAGGAGCCCACGTACCACCTGACACAGTCTGTGGTCTTCCGCTCTTGCATAGATCTGAGGTCCAGTGAAGTCTAAAAACCGCTCCATGACAAGATGATTGAAAACGTCATGAACGAACATTGTGTCTGAACCGTCCTCGTTGTCCGAAGCCCCGGAAAGGGGCAATCCTTCTGCTGCCATCCGCTCTCTTACTTCTGCACAAGGGTTGCAACTCTAGTATAGCTTCTGTGCGGCTTTGTGTTCCAATCGGTGCATGTTTCGCACACCTCGTATGCACTGCATTCCCTCAAAGCGGAGCACATGTCAAAATCCAAAATCGCAGGCGATGTACTTGCCTAGCCTAAACGCTATCCTTCTTGATGTGCTTGTTCTATGATAGCAGCCCCTCGATTGTTCGCGTGGGGCGGGGGCAAGAAGTAGAATAGTCCAAGGTGGTGGTGCGGAAGCTTCCATGCCATTAACCTCGAACTGCCGAGTCGTCAGGCCGCAAACTTCAAACTTCCGAAATCCAAACCCCAACATCGAGCTCCCCTGAACCCACGGGCGGCTTCTGGGCTTCCGCACCTCGGTCGCCGAAGCACCTTCCGATCTCAAAGCCTGCAGACACAAGCAAGAGAGAAAATGTGAGATCAAGGGACACAGGTCTTTACACACGCTCGTAAAAAAAACGGCAGTGATGTGGGCCGACTTCTGCGGGGATCCTTGGACTTTTGTTGGTTTTGATAGTTGCTTCGGGCTCTTGTGGCAAGACGAAAGATAAGTGCGACGCTTCCTCCTCTTGCCTAGCCCGAGAATGAACGTGCTCATGGAAGGCAATGCGCATAGGTCATCAAAGACTAGCCTATGCTTCAAAACCTGTGGGCTTCTTAGATTCTTGACAAAAAAGCGACTGCAGAAGAAATCCAGAACCGGCCTGGGAGCTGCAACATGAGGCTTGACTCTGGTCTGGTCGGACTCCAAAAAAACCCTAAAACAGCCCCGTAAGTGAATGCGCAACCCTAGGCCCTGAACAAATGCAATCTCCAAACCCCAAACTCGCAAATCCTAAACCAGTAGCCGTCCCTAAACCACCTACCCCAAACCCAAAACCAACAACCCCAGACACTAAACTAATGACGCTAAACCCAAAACGAATAACCCTAACCCCAAAAAGCAATAATTCGAATCCAAATCCATGGCCTCCAGGGTCAAGCCGCGGAGGTCCATCGCATTCAGGAACTCCCAGACACCTTGGGCTTGCAGGGCTTTACTTTTATACGGGCTTGTAGAGCTTTAGAGGCGTTTATAGCTTCAGGCTCCTGGACACTGACACAGTGGAATGGCTGACGTCTGTGAAGTTGTCGTGCTTGCAGGTTCAGCACGCCAAGAGCTGACTTTGCTCGGTCTGTGCCGGCGCTAATTATTCGGCGGTGTCGTGATTCACACTGTTGCACTCTGCGATGTTCACGTCCCGTCATTTTTGAAAACCGGCATGCGGGCTTAGCCTGGTTACATTGCTCTTCTCCGGCTTGGCACGCATATTGGCATCTTCTATTGGATGCCTTTGACAGCAAGCCACCCTTCACTGCACGAGACTTCGCTGCATCCAAGGTGCCGTCACTGCATACGAGCACGTATGCATCGGACGGCTTCTTCACCTGCCACTCCACGATCTCGGGCGCCGCAATGACCCCAGAGTCCTGTGCAAAGCGTGGCCCATGGCTCATTTTCCACGTACGGACCTGCCTTGTCAGGCGGACGCAATACTTTGTTTACTCGGGGCTTGCGGCTTGAGACCTTCGGCATGAGTGCTCATTGAAAGGGCCTTGAAGATGAGGTCTCCCAACGATCGCGAGATGGCGATCTGAGGTGAGGACAAGTCCTCGAGAGAGCGGGCACTTGTCAAGCGCAAGAAGTCCGATTGCTGGGTTTCTGGTCGGATTCTGAGGTCATGCTGGCCATCCCACCATTTGGAGACCCAGCAACAATGCTCCCTGTCTGAAACTGAAACCCACAATACACCAGAGAGATGGTAGATGTGGTGAGCACGGCTCGCCGAAAGGGACTCCTGGCAGAATGGTCGGTCGGTCCTTCGGAGCAACGCGGTAGTCTCGAGTCCCATCCTCGGAGTCGAGTGTCCACTGTCTTTTATGCAAAAAACCGAGAAATAGGCGCCTTAATCATTCGAACAGGGTTTGGGGGCTATTATAACTCTACTTATTTTAGTATATCAACCGTGCATATGATAAACATGTAAGTCGATGTCAGCAGATGTATGTGCATATGCAGGTATACAGAGGGATAGATGTGTGTATGTATGGCTTATGTATGCGTGCATCTATGTATGTGTACATGTACCTGTACGTGAACTTGTGTACGTATATGTATGTGTATCTGTATGTATATGTGTATGTGTCTGTGTATGTACATGTACACATACATGTACATGCACGTATATACAAATGCGTATATGAACACATACGCATACATGGGCACAGGCACAAGCACAGGCACATAGACATACACACAACACATAATTGACAATATACACAAACGTATACATATACATGTACATATACATATGAATATGCATACACATACACACGTGCACATACATATGCAACGTATGTACATGCATTCTGGAGACCTATCCATACACAGATACGTACCTATACCTATGTGAAGACCTACCTGCCAGCGTGCCTACGTACCTGCTTACCTGGCGACACACACGCATGCATGGGCAAAGGCATATGCATAAAATATGCACATGCGAGCGACGGAGGGCGAGAGAGAGAGAGAGAGACAGAGAGAGAGAGAGAGACAGACAGAGAGTGAGAGAGAGAGAGGGAGAGAGAGAGAGAGCAAGACATCTTCTCCAGGCTGTATACCTTCAGCCAAGCCTCTGCATATTCGGAAATGATGACTTTTCCACCGGCTTGCTTGATCCGTGCAGCTTCATCGTCTCGCGACACTTTGTGATCAGATGTCTGATACCTGGTCGGAAACCCTAAAGGCCCTAAAGGTCAGGCTGCAGAGGCTTCTCCGATTTCCAGACTCCTAAGTCTTACTCACACCGTCCTTACGGTTTTTGCGGTAACACCATCCAAGAGGGGCTGGGAACCCCAGCAAACATGTCACGACATCCTTCGAAAGTCTTCCTGACCAGGCTAGGCTAGGCCTGAAGATTTCATTCGGCCCTACCATGCCGAAATCCCAAGCCCGAACGAAACTGCCTAACAACACAGAAGCCGATACTCTCGGCGCTTGTTCCCCCGCTGCTTTGTGGTCTCGCTGTTGACCGCTTTGCCTGATATGTTTGCAACCTTGTTAGTCTAGCTGTGGTAAAGATGTCTCTACATCATGGCCTAAGGAAGCAAAGTATACCATTGTGGGTTATCGAAATCCCGCTTCAACCTACCAACTATAAGGCTCGAGCATGCGGCTGAATCCTGAAGTGCTAAACTCTTCATATGAAATTAAGGCACACAGTGTTGCCGTCACCTTCCATGAGCATAGCACGCGAGTCTCCAACCGTAGCCACCCACACAGACTTGCCACCTGCACAGAAAGAAAAAGAAGCGGTTCAGGTCTAAGGGTTTAGATTCTGCTGGAGTGCCTTGCAGGGGGTTGATCGGCGTTTATGTTTAGGTTGTGTAGGCAGATTGCAAAACACGTTCGGCCAAGACTTGAAACACGCATCTAGCGATGACGACAATGACGATGACGTTTATAATGGCGACGACAAGAACGATGATGGTGGCGATGATTGTGGTCGTGGTTGTTGTTGTGGTTATCATTCAATTCAGAGCAGTGCTATTGCTTGTGCATTGTTCTTGATGCTAGCTGTTCGACACGCGATATCCACGACTGTCTTGCAGTGGTAACTGTGACAGTTTTGATCTGCAATATGCTACTAATGTTGTCACGATTCTCGTCACATCCACACATGAAGACAAATATCATTCTCACAGCTGCTGCTGCTGCTGCTGCTACTGCGCCGCTGCAGCTACTGCTACTCCTACTCGTACTCGTATTAGTACTCCTACTCACTCCGACTCCTACTCCTACTCCTACTCCTACGCCTGCTACTGCCACCTCGCGTGCTACTACTACTACTACTACGACTACTACGACTACGACTACTATTCCTACTGCTACTACGAGGACGACTACGACTACGACGACGACTACTACGACTACAACTACGACCAAGACAACGACCACGGCTACCGCCACTGCTACTGCCAGCATGGCTGTCAAGCTCAGCATGATCTTGTGACGAAATTGTCTGGACACAGGCTACAGTCAGCAAGGAGAGAAGCACACGAGGAAACATTGCCATTGCCCAGCACAAAGGATGCTACAGCGCATGGAGCAGAGCCAGCATCCACACGGCAGGCAAGTCCATGACAGTTGCTTCGAGCGCCGCCACATGAAGACTCTTGCTACAGTATTGCTACTGCCAGTCGTTTGCCAAGAAGCCTGGGGCAATGAGCGCCACGGTGCCCGTAGCTCCGCAAAGGTGGAGGTCATGCTCTTGGACGACCGCTGCAGCCTGGGTTCGGGGTCGTAGGCTCTTTGGAACTGGAGTGCTCGTACATTGGGGCATCCAGCCGACCCCGCCATCCTCCCTTGCGTTGCTAAATCTATGGTGATACCGTCGTGTCATACAGCGTGCTACAGACTCGAAGTCTACCTGGCAAAGCCACGCTCCATACCCCGAATACATTCCAAACTGTGCCCCTGCAACAAATTGACTGCTGGGTGGAGTCTTTCTCCTCATGGAGTCTAACATGGGGGGCTTCATCTTTAGAACTGAGTACAAAAGGAACAATAAGTGATGCAACTACTGTAGGGGCCTGAATAGTTAGAATGGGGTTTTGGGGCCCATTATATAACAATCATAATAAGGAACCCCCAAAATAGTACAGGTAACTATTAAGGCCCCTATATCACTAATTGTTCAGGCTTCTATAGTAGTAGGGCCGGCCTCCATCTCCTCCTGCACACTGCGAAATGCAGAGGTCAAGGCCGCCGCGACTTGCCCGCACTTCAGGGCATCCGAGCAGGGCGCCTCCGGTTGAAACACCCTTCAAGTGTTTAGCCGTTGTGGTCTCGGGTATTTGGGGTTTAGGGTTCAGAGTATTTGGGTTCGGGGTTCAAAGTAGGTTGAGGGTTCGGGGTGTGTTGGGTTGAGGGTGTTGTCTGCAAGGTGAGGCTCGCAGAATCTGTTGAAAGGAGTTTGTACGTCTTTCACATGGTTCCGGCGGCGAAAACTTTCTGGTGCCTGCCAAGCCTTTTGCACATGGAATGCGTTAAGAATCGTAACACATAGGCATGCACACGCATGCTTTTCCATATGCATGTGCATATGATTATGCCGATGCATATGTATATGCTTTGTTCCGCATCTGTGTAATCGACAAACACCCAGAACCGCACGCACTGCACATCTGCGCTTAAAACTGACAGTATTCTCTTCGTCTTGTCCTGACCATGCTTGAACAATCGGAGAAGCTACGAAATCGTCCTGTCCCCATGAACCGCCCCAACTATCGGGAGGATGATTGGATGTCCCATCGAAATTTCTACTCAAAGCGGTCTATAGCGGGTCTGCAACTGCTCTCTGCGGGATTTGTAACGGGCCTGCTGGAGGAAATACGGCATCGTCTGTGCAGCACGCAGGGCAGGCCAGTGGCCGTTGTGGCCATGTCCATCGAAGACACAGAGGGCTTTCCAGCCGCAGGACCTCAGCTATTTAGGGTTTAGGGTTACGGTTTAGGGTTTAGGGTTAGGGTTTCGGGTTTTAGCACCTTGCAATGTGCATCGCTGGTGCTTTGCTAAAGCGATCCGATAATTTTCTTGCGGAAGGATGTGTACAGCTATGCCAAAAGAAATCGGTCCAAGCAACAGCTGGGCCACTGCGAAGTTGTCCTGCAAAGTGAACATGTACACACAGATATCTAAGTCCTGCCAAGGACAAGACGATCTCTCGTCCGTTTCGTGGCAGTACTGCCGCGGATCAAGTGTAGCACCAGGCTACAAAAAGGCTACTGTATCTGCGAATGTGCAGATCTTGGGTGCAGGTGAACCTTCAAAACCCGACCCGAACCCTAAACCCTAAACCCTAAACCCTAACCGACCCACCCGGTGTTTCCTGGCCCACGGTGGTGTCGCTTGGCGACTTACAGCCCTTGCAGCTGGCGACGGCGATTCCCCAGGTCTTGGCCAAGGTGCTCTCGTTGCAGACACCCTCCTCCAGATTTGGGCGTGAAAATACGGGCTACCTTATTTTGGGGTCCTTATAATAAGGATCCCTTTTTTGCGTACTATGTTAGGGTAGATTTGGGAGTTTCCGAAAATTAGGGGTACCGTATTTTGGGGGATCCTACTATTTAGGGTACCATTTTGGGGTCACCTATTTTCGGAAACTCTCATTTGGGCTTCTGATACTACAGGTCAGCATTCGGGAAGGGCGCAACATGAAGGCCTCTGAAGCCCAAACTCCCAAACTCGCGCCCGCTCCGTAAACCTCCATCTACAAACATCAATGTCTCCTGCTAGACATATCATTGAACAATGTATAACCGGATATATGCTTGTGTACATACGCACACACACACAAAAGATCGTATAAGCCTATGGTCGGAACTCCCCAAAGAGAGCTTCAACAACAGCCCTTCTTTGCCTGATGAAGGCTGCCACCATCTTCGGGCAGAAAACTCCAGGCTCGCTCGGTGTAGGGATCCTCGTAGGCGCTGAAGATCCTGGTGATCTGCAGTGGGGCTTCGGGCTTCGGGTATCAGGCTTTAGGGCTTCTGGCTTCGGTGTGTCAGCCTGTGGTTCAGGACTTTCTTCGAATGGGGCTTTTCAAAGCCACAGGCTCGGTTTTGCGGGGTTAAGAGTTTGTTGGGTTTGAGACGGGAGTNTCATGTGTTGCCGTTGTGGGGCGTCGTGTGGGCTGTCTGTATAGTTGTTGTTGTTTTCTGCCTTCTCTGCTTTGGTTCTGTTGTGTGATGTTCGTGGGGGGTGGGGGGGGGGGGGGGGGTTGTGATGTTTGGGGGCCTGGGGTTTAGGATTTTGGGTTTAGACTCAAAGTTTAGACGTGTCTAACAGTCTAACAAGAGGGTGCGCTGTACTCCTTCATCCGAGTATGCCTTATACAGAGGCCAGACATTCTAAGCAAGAGGCCCTTCAACCTTTGAAAGCCCTGAACCCTAAACCCTAACCCCCCTTGGTGTGGAACAATTATTGTAAAGGTGGTCGGTCCCGTCGCCGTGCGAAAGCAGGCTAATCCGTAATTTGTACATCTAAATCTTCTGGCTAAGGATCCAGGCGTCGCTCTCGCTCAGATTGTCTGCTGACTGCCCTAAACCCCTAAATCCTACACCCTAAAACCCTCCAACCCTAAACCCCCTGACACTTTTGCTGGCTGCCGCAGAGTCGCATAGTACCCTTATAGGTCCCTTATAGTAACCCTTATAGACCCCTTTAAAGGAACCCTGGCTGCCGCAGAGTCGCCAGCCATCCGTCGGGGGGTCCCCACGGACGGCAAAGGAGCCCTGCAGTACACGGTGGTTCCACGATCCCATCGAAGGGTTTAGGGTTTAGCGTTTAGGGTTTTGGGTTTAGGGTTTTGGGCTTAGGGTTTTGGGTTTGGGGTTTTTTGTTTATAGGGCTTAGGGGAAAAAACATCAGTAGTGGTCAAACAAACGGAGACGAAGCAGCCTGGACAAAACACATACCTGCACATACCTGTTTACATGCTGATAAATATCAGCTCCTTACAAGCAAGGGCATGTAACACAGCTGACATGGAGAGACATGCAGGCATGGACTTTTAAGATGAGCATGCAGGCGCAGGCTCCATGGAGATCAGTGGGTTCACACACAAATTCGTCGTGGCAGAAAGATCGATCGTACATACATTACATTGCAGCACATTGCATTGCATTTACATTATACGTTACAAGACATTACATGCGCTATCTGACATTTCATGAAACTACAGACTGACAACTACAGACTTTCAATGCTTACTACGTACAATCTTACCTATGCATGTGAATACTTAGAAATTTCGAAGCATAACATAGCAAATCAGCAGAACCCACGAGACCATGCCTTTTTTACAGGAAGCCCAGAGTCAAGAGCCACATTGCAAGGCCAAGGAGTCAGAGTCAGAACCCTTTACCCTTCCACCTCAGGGCCGAAGACCTCCGCAATCTGCTCCTCGCTGAGCACTTTGCTCTGGTCGGCCTCTTAGCTTGGTTTTACTTGGGGGCGGGGGGCAATGAAGGGGTTGCCCGTGGCTGTTCGCTCAGGGGCCGACAGCATCCGTTCTCAAAGCCGTGTGGACGTCACGAAAAGTGTGTTGTGTCAACCTTCTGCCGGGCTGCAGCTGCCTTCTTCTTTTTGTATTCGTCCCGCCTTCAGAACATGGAAGCAAAGGCTTGTGGGAAGACAAGCATGCCTACTGCTTCGACGGCATTATGCAGCATGCCTGCACATGGACAAGTGGATGCATGAAAGCCGCTTCTTTGTGGGCAAACTTCTCGCCCTCTCGGCTTGCCTTCTTTTTAGCTCCTCCAGAAATTCCGGATCCACGCTTTGGCGGTGAGTGTGGTGCCGGCAGGCCTGCACATGGCCCGGAACGACCTCTATGCGCCATCTTCTTGCTGCGAAATCGAGACCATCAACTCAACGAAATCCGAGCAGTTCGAGTATCCCAACAACTCAACATTGCCGCAAGCTCGCAGGAAACATTAGTACGAGAAGCGGTTAGGCTGAATCGAAACTGTGATAGTGATGTTCATGACGGTGATGACGACAATGATGATACTTGGTGATGATGATGGTGGTGGCGATGATGATAATGATGGCGACGGTGATGACGATTGCTACTATTCCGACTTCTGTGCTTGTTATTGCTACGATTACCAAAATTACCATTGCTGTCTATGCTTGCAAAGCGAACCCTATTGTGCGGATTCGAGCTAGATCCAGGATAGCAAGACGACTAGCTGACTAGCTAGGATAAGAAAGGACTAGCAATTCTACGAAAAGACGACATCCCTCTATATTTCGACGGTCCTTTGTACCTTGCTGTTCCCAACCTCACCCCACTAAACCCTAAACCCTAAACCCTGAACCCCCACGCTCGGCACCTCATCCTCGGCGGCAATGACATGCTCGCTCCTGGCGCGGCGTATCCAAGCCTGCCGAGGCTGCAATCAGCGGCATAATATAGGAGCCTTAATACGGTTCCTTTAAAGGGGTTACTATAAGGCTACTATCATATAGGGGCCTGAATAATTGGAATAGGGTTTTGGGGCCCATTATGCTATAATCATAAGGAACCCCCAAAATAGTATTGGTACTTATTTAGGCCCCTATATGAAGGGATCCTCAGCTTCCTAAACCCTAAAGCCTATAGGGGCCCAAGATTGGTGTAATATGGTTTTGGGGTTTAGGGTTCCTTCAATTGGAGGGTTCCTGTCCGAAGCATCATTACACTTTTTGCTCGCAGTTATACACATTACGAGTATTACTATTGCTGCTAATACAGTTCTTATTATTCCTACTCTAATTCATATTCTTCTTACAAAGGCCTGGAACCGGGCAAGGCGTTCTCGCCCAGGTCACGACTGACTGAAGGTTGAAGCTGATAGCCACTGATAGCGATAATGATGACAGTGATAGACAATGAACATGGTGATGACAGTGAGAATGATGATGTTGACAAGTGTCATGCCACGGAAGCACTGAAGATGATGAAGCTGATGATAGTGCTAATGATGATGAGGTGATACTGAAAAAGACTTATAAGTGGCAGCCATACTTATACTCGTAGTCGTGTTTCGTTAACCTCTGTATCTCGGGATATACAACGCGCGACTTATGCAAGTCTTTGCTGAGCTGACAGTCACCATGAGAACACTTGGAAAACGGATGAACAGTTTCAGCAAGAGCTCTGCGGCACCTTGGCACCTTTCAACGGCCAAATGACATCTGAGGTGCATCTGCCGAATGACACTTCAGAACGGTACAGTATGCCTCTATGCTTCGGCCCACAAGCTAGATAAGGGCACCATAAGAGTACTATAAGGCTACACTACAAGCTCTACAAGGGTCCTCTAAGGAGACTATGTAGGGCAACAACTTCCGGAGGCCCTGTCCCAGAAAGCGCTCCTGCCCAAGACTCTCCGATGGATGCTCAGGCTCGGTTTTGTGGCGCTTGCTGTTGCGCGACATCAGCAGCATGCCAAGCACCCCAACCGGAGTCAAAACAGTCTTAGTTTAAGCATTGCACGACACGTTATGCCAGATTGGTTTTGGAGTTAAGTTCAGGGTGGGCCAAAATAACAATTGTAAGCAAGAGTTCGGCACCACTGACAAGCATAACGTGTGACAGAAACCAATGCCCTTGGGAATGCGGCTCAGATGCTGAGTTAGTCCCATGTCTCTTTGTGAGCCAGCTCTTGTCAGGCAGATGACATCGTCCCAACTGAAGCAAATATACGGCTGCGAAAAGTGTGATTCTCTGCCTGGCAAACCTAAGACAGCGGCGGCAAACAAAACAGACACACCGACAACAAAGCCTTGCGAATGTAATATGGCTTCCGAAAGACCTGAGTCGAGCCGGCATTCCTACGAAAGCGGTGGCTCAGACTTTGCGCAGAATCGTGCTTATGCACTATGGAGAGGGCTCAAGCCTACTCTTGACTCTGACCTGAAACGGCGCCAAGATGGGCAGAGCCATGAGCCATGGTGTCGAGGCATCTTTTATTAGGGGCCTGAATAATTAATTAGAATAGGGCAATTATTTAGGCCCATTTAGGCCCCTGTATTCACCCGGAGCCTCGCCCAGCGACGCCACCTGCCGAGAGCTCAAGGTGCGGCCTCAGAGTCCCAAAAGGGATCGCGCTCCCGCTCCTCCTTGCTTTGGGCTGGGGGTCTAGGCTTCAGGGTCTGCGGTTGGGGGTTATAGGGTTTAAGGTTTCATTGCTACTACTGACGCTCCTGATTTTGGGGGTTTCAGGGTTTAGGGCTTTAGTTCCTAGCGGTTAAGGGTGCTACACAGAAGCACTGCAGAGTTGCCGTTCTGCCCCATGCTTGTTTGGACATGGCTCAACACTGTCGTGCTCGCACTCCTGCAGCTCTGTGCACCCGGCCCACCCAACGGCGTGCGTCGACAGTTGCGCGGAAGCGCCACAGACGTGGGGCTTCCTGGAAGACAATCATCCCAATGGCGAGACTTTCGTGCTTTGAAGCTGAAATGGAAAACGCATGACCTCTCCACTATTGGCAGCAAAATATCCACAACTTCTTTGGCAGAGAAGTTTGCACAAGCAAGGGCCTGCCTCGGGCGCAACCCTGCAAATACCCTGTTGGCTTCACGACCTTCTACAAAGAAGATCTGCAGACTTCTCCACACAAAGGAGATGCTAAAACCAAGATGCTAAAAGCCCCAAACCCCAAAATCTTAGACTCTATAAGCCCGAAGCCTGCAACCTCCTGAAACCTCTAAACGCAAAACCCTGAACCCTAAAACCTTGAACCCCAACCGCAACAACGCAAAACCCTAAACCCTAAAACCCTAAAACCCTCAACCCAGAAGACTTCTCGAGATCGAAGAAATCATAGGAAGTGCCTGGCAGGGGCCTTCGAAGGCCGGCAGAAGCCCAAAACCTTGGACTTGGGCTTCAGGCGGTTTCGGAGTTTCGAGTCAAGGGCTTCACGATTTACAACTGTAGGGTTCAGGAGTTTAGGGGTTTTGTCTTCAAGGTTAAGGCTTTCGCTGTGGGGTTCAGGACCTAGGATTGAGGTTGTGGTGAAGTTTGGGGGTTCTGGTCTCGACTGAAGCTGGGCTTCTGGGCACACAGGAGGAGTTCTGACAGTTCTGAGTGGGTGGCCTCAACCGGGAAACTCAGAATCCACAACCCTCCACACATGAGCTACACTCGAGAAGCGAGCTAACCCTGCGATCTGCCGCCCAAAACCCTGCATATACTCATGTACTACTAAATATACTCATTTATTGAATTTACTGTCAAGCTAATACAGACCCTAAACCCTAAACCCTACAGTTGAGAGTCCTTTGAACCCTGAACACCCTGAGCTGGAGACCTCCTGGGTCCGGCTCCACCAAGCTCTGCCAGCGCGAAGAAGACACCTGCCACTCCCAGTATCCCGCGCTTAGTCTGGGCCTTTGGGTTGCAAGCTTCATATTCTAATTATAAACCCTGAACCCTCAGAGACTCATAGATATTGCTGGGTTTTGAGGCCGAAGCGGCGTTCATGTCGGGGAGCTAACTGTAGGGAGAGCCAAATCCTCAGTGCCACCCCCAAAGCCCGAAACCCTGAACTCCAACACCCTAATGTAGGATCGTTATTAGAATAGGGTTTTGGGGCCCATTCTTACTATATTTGTAATATGAAGCCCCCAGAATAGTATTGATAATATTATTAAGGCCCCTATATTACATCCCGAAAGCCCGAACTCCCCAAGCAGAGCGGTGAAGAAAGATGGGGCCTTGTCCAAGAAGTCCCTCAGAGCTTTGGCCTCTTCTTCGCCTCGAACCTCTTCTGCACCACAGGCCAGGGTTTAGGGTTTAGGGTTTAGGGCTTAGGGTTTAGGGTTTAGGGTTACAGGCGCGGAGGTTCAATATGGGAGTTTCCGAAAATAGGGGACCCTAATATAGTACCCCTAAATAGTAGGATCCGTACTGTAAGGACCCCAAAATAAGGTACCCCCTATTTTCGGAAACCCCCATATGGTTTTTGAGGTTTACGGTCAGAGGTGTAGGGCTTCGGGGCTTGGGTTCAGTACAGTGTTGGGGGTCTTCGGGGAATTCGGTGCTTCAGCTCTAGGCTGCATGGCCTACGACCTACGGTTGGTGCAGCAGGTCATACGTCCGCCCGAGCCGAGAGGCACAGTGCGAGGAGATCGCAATGCCGGCGATGATGGCCCTGGCAAAATAACCTCCGATTCGGTGACATGGAAGCTCAAACCAAATTCTTTCCCGTGGCCACAAACAGAACCGGTGCGTCGAGCAACAGACGCGGACCCCATTCCCGGATCTCATGATGCAGATTCCACCTGGAGCGACTCGCAGGAGGAAGTTGAGCTTCCGGAAGGTTGTGGGCGGCTTCGGGTTTGAGAGCTGTCTGTGGCTCAAGGGCTCTTCTGGGGTTGGGCCTTTCACCGTGCTTCTCCACTTGCCACGTGAGCAACGCTTCGGCTGTGGTGCCCCTCTCCCGGCCCTGCAGATTTCTCCGAACTCCTGAAGCCTGAAGCCCACAGAGGCACTGGGGTCTGTACGGCCGGGGCCTGGCTTCTGCTTCTCCTGTCAAGATGCTGTGTCCAGGCCTAGCAAACTAAGCTGTACTACGAAGCTCTGGCCTCCCGAGCAGTTCTGTGGAGGTCCTACCGTTGTTCTTTGAAAGCAAAGTCAAAGGTCTAAGGTTCAGCAGAGGCAACAGCCCCGTTACTACCAACTGTCGGAAGAGCATCGTACGAGCTGAAGACGCGGACTTTGCCATTGTGTACCCCCAAGAACCAGTGTGTTGGGATGATTCAGGATAGCCCGGCAGTCCGAAACACAAAGTAGCACCGCGACGACTACGACTGCCACTAACACTACGACTACGCGACCACGACGACTACTGATGCTCGCACAGGGGGTGGGCCCAAGCCGTAGTTTGGACACCCTAATCATCGCTCAAAACAAAATGAACATTAAACGCTTTTCGCAACCTAGCTGGCCTGGAAAGACTTCAAACCCGCAGGTTGCCTTTCAGCCCGGTATTTCAAAATCATCTGCGTGGCTCGCTTCCATGCCCTTCTCCGAACACCAATATGTCTGTTACACTTCATCAAGCAATTCAAATCACCACCCCTTCCCCCGTGGTCCTTGGTGAAGGTCAGCAGGCTTCTCGCACTCCGCTTCTTTGCAGGGCGAGGCCTTCTGCCGACTCCCCTTATACCCAGCGCTGACCCTGAAAGACTGGAACTAGAACTGGCAATTAATATAACGAAAAAGGTAAATCCTCTGCCACAGCACGGCAAGAGTACAGCAAGGGGAAGAAGGGTAGCAGCACAAACAAAAGCACGTAGACCGTCACACCACCGAGGGCAACTGACACACAAAAAAAAAGCAGAACACGCACCGGAACAAGCACATCAAACTCAACGCAACTGCAAAAAAAAACAAGCAACCCAATCTTATACAAATATTAATGCAGCAGCGGCAACGCTGATGCAGCGACCAATCGATCACAGCAAGACTAACAGGATAACGGAAGCCAAAACTCTCGCCTAGGTTTGAGCGCAATATCTAGAGCAGTGCTTGAATATCACCGCTTGGCATTGATGTCATGATACGAGATGCTATGCGGTGACAATCGCATGCGAGTTCAGTTAATCGCAATGCAGCAATTCAGACACGGCCAGATGCAGATCTGCTACAAGCAAAGGCCATCCTCACCTGCAACCTGACGAGTCCAATCAATCTCCTGCCGAGAGGCTCCCTCACTGATTTGTCACGCTTGCGCTTCCGGTCATTCTGACTCCTGTGCGTCGCTAGCCAGGGAAGACACCTTTCTTGCCAAACTGAAACCCTGCACGGAGAACACGTCACGCCTCCAGCCCTGCACGTGCTGCAGCTCCATATGCTTCCTCGACGAAGCCAAAGCTATGCAGCAACATAATACACATAAACCTACCCGAAAGGCTGAGAGCAATGTTGGCAAACTGGCAAACACAAACTGACAGGCAGCCTGCAAAAGCCTGAGGAATCTCTGAAGCTGCTACAGCTAGTTCTTGCTGCGGCCGTGTCTCAGCAAGGAGCGGCGCAGTGTCTCTGAGAGAAACTGCAAGACTTGAAGACCTTGGCCGAGAATCCGGTTCCCTTTGTCCCCTACCGCGAGGAAGTCACAGACATGCTGCCGGAAGCACTGGGACCGCATGCCCATGCATATTGGTGAGCAGCACGCGCGCGAATCAAGAATAGAAGCTGCAGCCACAAAGATCTCAAGATGACGACCGAGGGCCGCTGAAATGGGATTTATGGTTGTGATGATGATGATGACGATGACGATGCTGACGATGATCATCATCATCATTACCATCACTATGATGAGACTGAGCATGATGAAGATGATGGAAACTCCGGATGGTCATCATGATGACGACGATGATGATAACTCTGACGACAGTGATGAAGATGATGATGATGATGATGGTGACTATGACGACGACGGTGAGGATGACCATGAGAATGGGTAAGATGATCACGATAGTGGCGGTGATGGTGGTGATGAGGATGATGATGATGATGATGATGATCATGAGAGTAAGGATGGTGACGGTGATTGTGGTGATGATGATGCTGATGATGATGGTGATGATGATGCTGATGGTGGTGATGATGCTAATGATGCTGAGGCTGATGATGACAATGATGATGATGATGATGATGATGATGATGATGATGGGGATGGGGATGGGGATGCGGATCAGAATGTGGAACAGGATATGGACGTGGGCGATGATGATGATGATGAGGCGGAGGAGGATAAGCAGTAGGAGCAGGAGCACGATGATTATAATGATGATGATGGTGATGAGGTGGAGGAGGAGGCTGATGATGGTGGTAATGATAGTGATGATGATGGGGAGGAGGATTATGAAGATGATGAAGTAATGAGGATGGTAATGATGACGGAGGTGTTGTTGATGATGTTGGTGGTGATGACGATTTCGACAACGACTATGACGACTATGATGACTATCGATGACGACAATGATGATGATGATGATGATCACGATGGTGGTGGTGGTTGTGGGATGGTGGGATGGTGGGATGGTGGGATGGTGGGATGGTGGGATGGTGGGATTGTGGGAAGCGACGACAAAACCATACTCTCCTTGTCCCGACCCACTACCACTATGATCACAAGTGCTGTTGCCACGACTACTGAACACAGCACGACCCTGCTTGATAACTTCTTACCTGCTTTGATACCTGGACCTCAAAGGTATTAGGGTCAGCAGTCGGCCGGTACTTTGCTCAGAAACCCTAAACCCCGAATCCCTAAACCCAAGAAACCCTAAGAGCAACCGCTCCCAGCTTCAACCCTAAAGCCTAAAGTTTTAAACCCTAAACCCCCCAAACCCCTAACTCCTGGCTTCTGTTCTTGGCTCTGGGCGGTGCTCTTGAGGAAGCCGGGCCAAGAGCAGTTGCAGGCGGGTCCTGGGCTTTGGCTTAGGGCTATATTATACTATACCTATAATAGGGAACCGTCCAAAAAATAGGGTTTTAAGAACCCTCTTTGGTTCAGGGTATACTACACCATACTTATAATGAGGAACCCCTAAAATACTATAGGTAATCATTAAGCCCCGCTATATTAGACTTCGGGTTAGGGTTTAGAGGCTCGAACCGAGGAGGCACTAATCTCCAAGCCCTCGGCTTCGAAGGGCATCTTCCGCAATCCGGCTTAGGGCTCAGGCCTTTGGGGGGTTTTAGGGTTTAGGAGCTTTTAGGATTTAGGGTTTAGGGGGGGGGGGGTCTAGGGTTTAGCGGAAGCTGACTACATCAGGTTGAAAAAAAGCCGACAACTCTCCTGCCCTCCAAAGCATGGATCTTAGAGTCTTACTTGGAGGATCATGGGACTTAGTAAGTAACGTTATAAGTACTTTAATTGGGGTTATAAGTATAGTTTACCCTAATTAAAATCCTAGTTACTAAGTCCCATGATCCTTTAAGTAGGCTGAGATCTCGCATAGCCCTGGCGAGACTGCCAGCGCCGTAAAGGTCCTGAGCTTTCAAAATTCTGTTGTAAAGTCCAGGGCCCCTGCAGTCCCTGCTGCAGCCCCTGTTTGCGGAAGGGGCGGGCCTGAAAACCAGCAGATCAGCAATGTGTCAGCACGACGATGGTTTTGCACTTAGATTTCAGTTCCCTTCGAGCCGGTTTCTTCTGCTTTGAAGTTTGCTTTTTGTTGCCCTTCATGTCGGAAGGTTGGCGTGAAGCCTGTTGCTTGAACACCGTCAACAATGGTCAGCATTGAGATAATCATGTCTCATGGTGCCAAATCCGTACAATCTCTATACCAGTCTAGTCCAAAAACAGCATCGAGCATCTTCGAAAGATACCCCCTGGACACCTTGAGGGAGCTTCAGGCCTGTTTGCTACGCTGGAGAAAAGATCGTTCTTTCGTGATCCCTCTGCCGGGGCTCAAGCTGGCTGCTGGGCTGAGTTCGGCATGTCAACCTCGGACATAAGAAGTTTATCGCAGGGCCCACGGTCAGGGATTCAAGGCTGGGATCCTGGCACCCGTGGTGTCCGCCATCGCCATGTCGGAGTATGCAGTCAGCAACTGCTACTACTCCGACCTTGACAAAGCGGAGGGTCACAGCACTGCCGCAACGCTAAAGGCCAAGTCGTGGCGAGCGGCTTGGAGAAAAGCTGACCGTATTGTTGATAGTGAGACTGGCACCGAGAACGATGCACAACCAAATAGCACCCTTCCCTCCTCTTGCTGCTGCCGCTCCCCCTGCGCCTGCCCTACCCCGGCCCCTACCCCAACGCCTCCCGGCCCTTCCGCTATCCACCCTGCCACCCCCATTTTGATCAATGTCTTGGGCTCACAGTGTTGATCCACCTACAATTTGTTGCCGGTTCCTTGGGCTCGAGGTGCTCATGCCTGTCTTATGATCCAAAATGGTGACCGAGTGCCAATGGGGGATGCTGGCGTGCGCATGCAGCAACAGCGGTCGCGAAAATGCTGGTACAGAGCAAAGGCATTTTTTTGATTGGCTACTGTAGTACAAGGACTTGCACTTGCGAAGTCGGTTAGGAGCTCGGGGTCCCAAGTCGTCCGGGCATTAGATGTGGTCCTAATCATCCTATTCATGTTGCAGCTGTGGCATTCTTGCATGAAACATGTGCTTCTGCAATTGCAGGTCCCAGCTGAGCATCCCGCTGCTGCTACTACTTCGACTGCCTGCAAGCAATGCAGATGGGCCAGGGGGGCTTGAATGGAAAGCGTACCATTTCCGTACCGGAATATGGTTCTCGACTCCCTCGTTGCTTCTCGACGCAAGTACATTGACATGCCAGTAAACTAAATGCCCAATTTCACATTCGTCCATAAGTCGGCAACACAAGATCTTCGAGCCCCAGTTCTGCTCAAGGTTCGGTGCCCGAATCGAGAGCTTGCCCTTAACGGACAAACTTGCATCCTGGCTTTGGTCCCACCCTCCCAGCAATGCATGTACCTGAATTCTACGATCTGGGTTTCAGACCAGAAAGTCCAAACTGCCAGGGTTGCGCGGTCCGACGACCCGATGAGCTGCTGTGCTTTAGGGAAAGCAGCAGAACGTGCCATGCCGGCAGGGTGCTACTACTTCGGCTGTGCATGTCGCTCTCCAACACCACGGCGCCGCACTGATGAGACCTCGCATAGATTGCAGGGCCAAATCTGTGTGCAAAGAATGCAAAATGCGATGGAAAATCCACCAGTCCTGGGCAGATCGGGATCAATATAGCCAGGGCACAAAGCAAGCTCGACGTTGAGAGCGGACATGGCTGACAAGAGGTAACCTCAGCAGCACGGAAGGAGAACCGATGATCATGCGGAGCATTGCCAGGAGGTCGCTTTGCCAGTTTCGCACTAAGCACACATTCCCATCCCTTTCTCTCAATATCTTGGAGCTACCTGGGCTGAGGATGGAACGGAGAGAATGCACACGGCGAAAAGAGGGGGCTTGCAGAGCAAGTCTGCAAAGAGCCAAACAGCTGAGGATACGGGCGTACGTGTGCAGTTGGCGTGCTTTCTGGGATCTCTGTCCTCATTACGCTGAGACCTATGGCAAGGAAGCACAGCACAAGACACCAGCACGGTTAGCATTCGGTGAAACTGTTTTGCTTTCCTTCGCCTGCCCTTTGTCGGGGGTTCCTTGGTTCCAGACTTTCAGCTATGAGACGCAATGCTTCTGGCCCGAGCTTTCGTGTCCATGCAGGCCAAGCAGCCAGCACCAGTCCGTCCACAATGTTGCAGTCTGCTCCCGGCGCCTCAGTGGCTTCTACCAGGAGGTTTTCAAACGACTTCAGGGCATTCTAGGCCCCAGGCCCTGCTTCGTATGGACGGGCTCTGCCGGTCTGCCCTCAGAGCTTGGGTTCTAAACGAAAGGATGATGGGGAAAAGCGAGTCATTCAGACATTCTCCACCCCATCATCCCTTCAGGAACGGGGCGTTTTCCAGAGTAGGCACGCGGGTCTCCCGTGTAGAACTGCTCTCGTTCGCTTTCTGCTCGTCGCCGCTTCAAAGCGGACGGTCGACCACGGAGTCCCGTGTGTCCCACGGCCACTTCTCGATCCTAACGGTGAGCCCCCTTCGGGGGGAGCAGGTCGAGTGAGACAACGCAGCCTATGCTGCTGCCCTTGGCCGGAAGGGGGCCTAGTTAAGCAGGTGTGGCTGGGGCACTTGTCAGTCGTCCGTCAACTGTTGGCAGAATCCAAGCTGGTGTCTTTCTGTGGAACACAAACAATCACCTTACTGACAAATGCCTGACTTGATACAAGCTTCCAGCTGAGAGGCCCTAGCACCTGTTGTTCTGAGCGGAACTGAAACTTGCTCAATGCTTTTGCCTCCTTGGACTAATTACTGTTACAGGCCGGAAGCAAGCTTCAAGGACTAAAACCTGCATCATGTCCATTGAAAACAAGCTCTAATACTGCGCGCTGTACGTCTCCATGGTTTCGAGGTCAAATCACATCACTTCAAGAACAACTTTGCACGCCCCGTGGGTTCTTGGATCCACAATAGTCTGCTAAAGACTCCTTGCGTTTCTATCGTAACAAGAATGACAAATCATTTCGGCCGACTAAACTTGACCCACGACCAAAACATCTCAAGAACCACAGGAACAAGTATGGTGTTTGTCCTGAGATATGCAACAATGCTGCCGGCAACTGAATGGCACCATACAAATATCTTCCACGTGCATGAATACGAACTTAGTCTCCTCGTCCGTCCCTTTGCTCCATGGATCAGCCAGCTGCACACACGAACCAAAACCAAACGCTCGCAGCATCAGCCCTGATGCCAGCAATGGCGAAGCCCAGTGTTTTCCGAAGTAAAGGACTCAAGCATAGCAGCAACCCTGCGATTCGCCGCACTTGCGGCTTCCCATAAACATGGGCTCGGCCGCTGTACAAGCAGTCTTGCTCAAAAGTGGCAGCTGAACTGCACGGAGCGCATGGAGAGGCACGGTCTTTCTGCGAGATGTTTGACCACTTTACGTTTGACATCTCGCCGCGGAGTACATAATTCTGGTGCAAGCTGGTGTAGCAGAAATCGTCAGAAAACAAATTATGCTGCAGGAGCAGCAGGGATACGGTTGAGACGGGAGCAAGCTTGCCAGGTTTCGAAGGAAACGAGAGGTGCCTAATGATAACTTGGACGGCATATCAGAATCCCGTCTTCAGGACATGATAAATAACATCAAGAAGTCGTATGGGCGGGGCATTCCAGACAAACCCTTGATCCTCTGTCCTCAATCTGGGAAAAAGATAGCCGCTTTTTGTGGCAACCGCTGCAGGACCGGCTCTGGTGGCCAGACCACGGCTGGCAATGCCCTTACAAGCACTTGCCAGAGTCAGAGCTCTCCTCGAGGAAGCGAAGAAAGTATGTCATAGTATATACCATACTATATACCATACAATATTCTAGTAGCCATATTGAGCCTTTCGATTCGCGGAGCTCCTCGGGATACTTTCTCTGACAATAATCTCTATGCGGCAGACTTTGCAGCCGCCTTGTTGGTCCTAGCACGGAACCATCGCAAGCGCAGCAGGGAGGGCAAGGGTCGCAGCAGCTCCCCTGCCCTCCACAGTATCCTTCGTGAAATTTCAAGAAGGACCTTGCCGGACGTGCGATGCTGTAAAGCCTATACTGTCTAGATCTCTATACTGTACACCTGAACTTCAGCTGGCGGTGGCTGAGCCTTGAAGGCAGCAGCATACAAGACGCATCGCTTGTCGATCCACGCTTCTGGTCGAAACGCGACAGGAAAAAACAACAACACCACCCCCTCACTTCAGCTGCTGACCCACCACGGCATCCGAACGCCACTCCAGGATCGGATTCTCATCCTGTTCAAGACGGGGCCTCGGAGACCGGGAATCGACCGCGTCTCTTTGAACCCTGCAGCCAAAGCCGAAGCCTTCTTACAGGAAATGTCGTCATAACACATAATATACATAATATACATATATATATATACATGTATATATATATATATACAGATATAATACATATACATATATATATACAGATACATATATTACATACTTATACATACATATATATATATATATATGTCATGTAGTGCAAGCTTGTTGGCCCGACCAAGGCCTCCGCTCTGTGTCTGTCGGAGGCGCGCTCGGCGCAGCCACCTCCTCTGCAAAGAGTGACTGATAGGTCCCGCGGAGTACTCGACGCAGTTCTTCTGAAACTATGAGACAAGCTACGTTGCTGCAAACAACACTGCAAAGAAATCGGGCGTGATGCGGAGCCTGAAAGATCTTCCTTTAAAATTCCAGAATGACACGAACTTTCGCCCGCAACCGTCCCTGCCTGAGATTCTCGCGCTGCACCCGCAGGACTGCTAGGCGCCTGTCGCTTGGAGATCCTCTCTAACAGAATGTCGAGCTAGTCGACAGCAAAACATACCAAAGCATCACACAGACGTTCAGGATCAACAAGATACATTACTTTACGGCTTGTTGCTACAAAAAGGTCCATCTACAAGGTTGGCACGACATCAGTCCTGCCAGTACTACTCTCCCCCACTGTGTATGCCAGAACAACTACACAGAGCAAATAGCTTTGCGGAGCTATTGGGCGATACACGACCTAGACGACACAGTCAGCAGCCCTCAGGTGTAAGATTCGAGCGTACGCCATGCTCTGTACTCGAAAACTGCTGGCTGTGCCACCAGCAGCATGCTCCAAGCTCCCGACGGTCTGTTGCTTCTGCGGCTCAGTCATCTCGGACCTTACAATGTCGGGGGTGACGAATCCTACAGCGACAGGAGAACATGGAAACACATCATGAGCACGCAAGACTCCCACCAGTCGTCTTTCCGACCCTACATTTGCGACTGTCACACCACAGGAACATTGAGTGTTTACCTTTTCCATCTTGCTTTGTTGCTCCGTCCTCTTCGAGATCACTCTGGCACCACTGGATCTCAATGCTGGCCGATCACCGACCGTCACACCGCGGGAAGAACGACTGATGGGAATCGAATCCAGTGGCCGCGCGTCGTCTTCCTCGGTGATCGAGGGTCTTGCAGCATCGGCTCACTCATCCACGGTCATCAGTGATTCCGGTGAGGAGGCGGCAACGCTGCCAGAAAAGTGCCCAGGGCCATCACCACAACTGCCGCCACCACCACCGCCAGCTCCACCACCACAATGGCATGGTATAGCAAGTCATTGCTGTGATCAGACGAAAGCCAGCCGCGGGACCCGTGACATCGTCACCTTCCCAAGCATCTTCGAACCCCAGGTGTCGGGTTCACTCCGGATCAGTGGGCTCCCGACGCCCGTCTTCTCTCTCTTCTCAGCAGCCAAGGGCGAAAAGAGGTCAGTGTCGGAGTTCAGGAAGCGCTCGCTGTTTTCTCGAGCTTGGCCGATCACGTCTGCAAGGGAATTGTGGAGCGAATCCATGAAAAGACAGGCTGCTGCCAAGTCCTCGCCCATCTCATCATCCTTGTCAAGGGACATGCCCTTGCTGGCTGTCATACCCCGTCCAGCCATAGCCTGTGATCTGCCCTCGCAGCCGTCGTCCAGCAAGATGAAGAAGGCATCCTTGAGAGCAGAGTAGCCGAAGCCAGTCCCCCTTTTCCCGGCGAAGGGCTCCAATCCTCCCGTCACAAAGGGCACTAAAGCCGGAGCACTCTGAGGGAGATGCCTCCAACTCTCCACTCCAACCAGCAGAAGGTCGCAGAAGAAGCTCTTTACAAACTCCTTCCCATCCCGCGTCCGCCCCAGCTGAAACTCCTGGATGTCCATGGCGGCCATGCGTGTACCAAACATTTCACCAATCTCGTCCGATTTCTTCATCCTTTCAGACACGCAGGCAGCAGAAAGCAGGAAGATGAGATTAGATAGCCCCGAAACAGCAGCTTGGGACGGGAAGAGATGCCAACAAAAACAGCCAGGGCTCTGGGAAAAGAGGCCTGGAGCTCCTTGCAGAACCACGATAAAGCCTGTGAGGTACGGGAAGTGGAACAGGATACCTTCTAAGAAGGTTTGATGTCGCTCCCCAATTCCGAAGACGCAAAGCTGCACCGAGGCTAATCCACCGAAGTTGTGCCTCCGAAACAGCTCGTGAAAGTTCCAGAAGTCTTTGTATCGATCTTGTTGAAAGACATCTTGGAATCCCTCATGCAGCAGCTTGAAATGCCGAGTTCGGGCCATCGACGACCTTCCAGCATAATGAAAAACGAAAAGGTTCCGGTTTTCCGTGGCAGATGGAATCCGGTGGTGGTTGATGCGAGGGGTTGGCAGCACGACGATCTTCGACTTAGCATCTAAGAGGTTGTGTTTGAAGGCCACCGTGAGGCAGTATTGCTCCGTCCAGTTCAAGTAGTCCTGACATTCGGGGAAGTAGTACATCTCCAGTAGGAACTGGCGCGTCCATGGGCTATTTCGAAACAAGACCGTTGCTCCATCCATTAGCTCTTCCCGTTGCATCGCAGGGAAGTCTGGCCAGATGTCCTGTGCCCAGATGTGAGCATTGGGATAGGAGTCGACGTCAAAAACGTCCTCCAACTGCTGTGCCTGGTCATACACCACTGCATCTGCATCGATCCAAAACAAGAAGTCATAATCTGCCAAGTGAATCCTGGGCTTTTGTCATCGGGACGCATCATGCCCTGGCCTATAACAGAAAGATAGAGCTGCCTTTGGAATCGGAATTCCTCCGAACCCCGACTGCAGTACTGTATAAACCTCGTAGCAAGCTATCCAGAATTTTCGGAAACCCCCGAAAAGCCCAGGCTCAGAATGGCATGGATCTTCGACCAGTGAGGGACTCGTGACTGGTCGATAACGTGGTCGAGGATGTGAAAGCCGTAGCCGTGCCTCTTCGCATATCTGGCATTACCAGCCGCCGTCATGATCGCGTACGACATAATTTCAGGCGAGTGCATGGTGACCTCAGTCGAACAACATCCTGCCCTAGCTGACACTGTGTCGAGACCCTGAGTACTTTAGTGTCCAATGAGGCGGCGGCCAACCCCATCTGATGCTTGGAGTTGCAGCGTCCAGCTAGCAGGAAGGCCAGCACCGCAAGCCACCGCATGCTTGGGTGCAAGCAAAAAGGCTGAGACGCCAGGTCTCTGCAGCATTGCCGGGCATTCATTCTCTGCTGTCGCCTTTAGCTCAGGATCAGATTCTGTGGACCATGAAGGCCACGCTGCAACATGGATCCGATCTCTGAAACGGCTACTGCGCTGAGAACATGGACCCTAAAGAAAGCACGCGAGAGGCAAGAGGCAGACGGGTCAATTCAGTCTCATGATATATATATATACATGTAGTATAGTAACTGCAACATAACACAATACAAAAATGCTTTTGGCAGTTGTCATGCAGAATTGGCCATGCATACACACTTATACATACTTACACATATACATATAAATAAACAGAGCGATCGGCTTGTACATATACAGGCACATATACACACACATAATCACACTCATGTACAAACGCATATACATATATGCATACGTTGACATATACATTTACATATACGTATACATCTACATCTACGTATACACAAGCATATGCACACACATACACGTACAAATACGTACACAGATACGTATAACATAATTACTACATCACTACATGCTACTTCATATCACGCAAGAAAGTGCAATGCAACATCGCACAATGTACTGTAGCATAATGTAATGTATCAACATGTAGCGTACTGCAATTTCATGTCACGCCATGTAAGGCATTATTACATGATATTACATTGTACTACGGTATGTTATACCACATTGCATAACTCATTAAACAAAATTAAACTATATTGCACGATACTACATTGCATCACATTATACACATCATACTACATCTGTCATACTACATTCCCATATCACAGTATACTGCAATATGTATGTATGTGTATAAATACACATATACATGTATTACATCCTGTTACGTGAAATATAACTAGATTGCATTAGATATCATTATAATTATATGTCATGACATATCATTGTACGTCACTACATGTCATGCCATAATACTCCATACTAATTATATCGTATCACGTCATACCATATCAAAACCAAGTCTACTGTACCAGATCATACAACACTTCACTTCATACCATATCATCTCAAATCATACCATGGTCTCCACACCAAGTAAGCTAAGATATATTACGTCAAACCGCAGTGTGCCACATTATGTCGTATCGTATCATACTACGTTGTATAGAACACATGAAATTGCAGCACACTACGCTAGGGTACTTTATACTTACCTCGCTTTACTACTTTGAATTACATTATTCATGCATATAATCGTAATAGTCTAATATATTACATACTAGCTTGTCGTTTAACGTCATACTACTGTTTACTGATTTTTATGTCAAAACTTATGATATGACATTATGTGATAAAATATTCTATAACATGTTTTGATACGATATGTTGTTATATGATATGAAAATACACTTCGCTTTAGTTAGAGCATGATATCTTACACTCTATGATATTTGTAATATCAAATATCGTGTGTTCTTGCATTTTTCTGGTGCTCTGCTTTGTTCTATTATATAAAAATGCATTGTCTTGTACTATACTGTATTGAATTGCATTACATTTTACTATATTGCTCTGTATTGTATGAAAATGCATTTTCTTGTATTACTCTGTACTCTATTGTACTATGCTGTATTAATTTGCATTATACTGTATTACACTGTATCATGTGGTAGTCTATTGCTAGATTGCATTGTACATATAGTCATACTGTACTATGCTATGCCATGCTCAAGCAGTATACGGTAGTACCCTGTAGTATATTAATACCATAACATATGCTGCTTTGTTGTTGTGTTATGCTACGCTATGTGACATCACTATATGAATTTCGTGTACAATATGATGAAAAAGATGTACAACTTGCTGTTACATATGATATTGCATCGTATTGCATGGTATTGTGTGATACTACAATGTTGTACTATACTATACCATCTCAAATTATATAACGTATAGCTGACACGCTGTACTATTCGAGTCTATTCTGTTCTATTCGTATTCATGTGCTCGTTACCTCATTGCATGCCGGGTATGTCCAACACCAGGGCGGAATATGGCGAAACATGTCAAACAGCCCACTCTAAGACATGAATGCTGTAGAATAATGCGACGAGCTTTGTCTTTGCAAGCGATTGGTCCGTCACATTAGCTCTGAAACTGCATAAACTGCGCCGGGGCATTGAAATCGACCCTGACTTTAAAAAAATGTCTAAATCAGAGGCTGGTTTTTGCCAGCGACCTGGCGATGTCATAAAGCACTTCCTGATTTCGACACGTAGCGACATCTACCAGCGAGGCATACCAAGCAAATCACATGCAATCAAACCCTAAACCCTACAAACCTGAAAACCCTGAAACCCTATCAAATTTCCTGCATCGGAAGGACCGGAAGCCAGCGATGAAGCTGGTTGAAGCCACCAAACTGCACTGTCATGTGAACGATTCAAGACCCGTCTATCTACTTACAAGGGGAGCGGTCATGCATGGCTTCAGTGGGAGCACATGCCAGCTCATCCGAACAGGTCCGCTTCCTCCGCCTGGAAGGGACGAGGGCTCAAAAACGCAATGGCATGCCGGCGTGCCGTGACTTCAAAGTCCGCCGAAGGCAAACCTTTTAAAGCCTAAGCCCCTAAAACCCTTTCTTCTCTAAACCGGAAACCCTAAAACCCTAAACCCTTTTTAAAGCCTAAACCCTTTGAAACCCTAAACCCTTTAAGCCCTACATCCTAGAACCCTAAACCCTTTTCAAGCCTAGATCGGGCCTTGGCTCCTGCCTCTTCCTTCGCTGGCGCTTCGGGCTCGTCCTCAGCCTGGTCGCATAGGGTTTAGGGTTTGGGTTCATAGGGCTTGGGGTTTAGGGCTTTGGGTTTTTAGGTTTTGGGTATGGGGTGTAGGTGGTATAGGGTTTTGGGTTTTGGGGTTTGGAGTTTAGGTGGTATAGGGTTTAGGGTTTGGGGTTTTGGGGTTTGGAGTTTAGGTGGTATAGGGCTTTGGGTTTTGGGTATAGGTGGTATAGGGTTTAGGGCTTTGGCTTTTGGGTTTAGGTGGTATAGAGTTTAGGGTTTTGGGTTCGAGTGGTATAGGGTTTTGGGTTTCAGGCATAGGTGGTATAGGGTTTAGGATTTACGGTATTGGGTATAGGTGGTATAAGTTTTGGGTTTGGGGTATGGGGTATAGGTGGTATGGGTTTAGAGTTAAGTTTAGGTGGTATAGGGTTTAGGGTTTAGGGTTTTGGGTATTGGGTTTTGGGCATGGGGTTTTGGGTATAAGTGATCAGTGATAATTATAGGGTTTGGGGTTTAAGATATTGGCTTCCGAACTCGGGGTCTTGCGAGGCCCAAGTCATTCTTTCTCAGAGCTACTGCAGTCAATGCTGCCAAGGAACCACAACCGCCAATACACAATACAAGCTTGTCATATTCATGACAGCTGTCCTACCAGCAGGGGGGACAGCGGCAGTCCGAGTGGTATCGGCTCTAGATGTACTACAGCTGCTGCTGCTACTGCTACGGCTACGGCTACGGGTACGGCTACGGGCTACTGCTACTGCTACGGCCACTGCTACTACCACTGGTTGCTGCTACGGTACGGCTACGACCACGAGGACGACGACTACTACTACTACTGCTGCTGCTATCACCTTGCTGCTAGTTCTGCTGCAGGCGCTGCTGATTCTACTACGAGCCACCGGCTGCTCCTGCTAGTATGACTGGCAGAGGCTGTCCGTGGAGGAGAGGCCTGCTATCGCCCGTAGCGATTGTTATGATGCTGCTCCTCTTCGTGTTTCGGTTTTCTGTCACTGCACTTCTTCCAGATACTTCGGAGAATGCATGGATAAAACAATCCCACACCAGAAGAACAGCCTCGGCAGGTTCTGGTGTTTTCGCCGGCGGCTTCATCTGCGGAGCCTGCACAGGGACAGCATCTCAAAGGGCCGGGCGCCTGCCATGAGCTAGCAGCTCGCAGGCCTTGAAGGCTGGCATCTTGACATCTGGCATCTTGAAGTCCGGCAGCTTGAACGCTGGAACTTTCACGTCCGGGAGCTTGACGTCCGGAACCTTGACGCCTGGAAGGTCTGGAAGCTTGACGTCGGGCGCCTTGACATCCGGGAGCGTCACCTGCGTCACAACATGTCACCGTAAAAAGCTAAACTTCCTGAACATCACGTAAGCGCAGGAAACTGACGAGAGCGAAGTGCAAACAAGAAGAGCAACCACAACCCCGCCGCCACCGCCAGCCCCACCCCCGACGACCACCACCCCCACCACCCCCACCACCCGTACCACCCCGACCACGCCCACCACCCCAACCACCACTACAAACTACAACTGTGACTACCACCACGACTTCTGCTGTTGCTACCGCTACTGCTCCTGCTCCTGCTGCTGCTCCTGCTCCTGCTCCTGCTCCGCGCTCCTGCTCCTGCTCCTGCTCCTGCTCCTGCTCCTGCTGCTGCTACTGCTCCTGCTCCTGCTGCAGCTACTGCTCCTGCTCCTCCTGCTGCTGCTGCTGCTACTGCTGCTACTGCTGCTACTGCTGCTACCGCTAACTGCTAACTGCTAACTGCTAACTTGCTAACTGCTAACTGCTAACTGCTAACCGCTGCCGCTGCCGCTGCTGCTGCTGCTGCTAGAAGGAACAACAACCACAAGAACAGTAGGATGCACAAGTGGCAATAACCTGTTTTGCAAAGCAAACGGCGGCCTTAGCTATCATCACTGTCATTAGCATGAAGGAAAACAATTGTCAGTCATGGTTTTTCTCGTTGTCAGCAGTAAAATCATGATAATTGTCATCGTTGGTTGTCATCTTCTAAACCTTGTGCGGGATAGTTGCAAGCTGCCTGCCTTCGCGGCTGGAGTCTTGGAAAACTCAGTCGAGGCTTGCTCCTGCAAGCTGCTTCTTGAGTCCCCTCAGGCGCGATGACGGCTTTGGGGTTCGAGGTCCCTGCACATCGGAGTTGCCAGAAGCCGCCTTTCTACATGCCCCCCTGACTGCTTGCCTCCACTTCCTTGAATTTCGCCTCCAACTCTGCACGCGGCTCGGCCGTGATGCGGGCAACCTGCAAACTCACGACACGTGGAATGATGGGTTTCGTAAAACAACCACAGATACTCACTCCCTGAGAGGTGCTCCACTCTACAGGAAGGAAGCAAACTCTCTTCTTATTGTGGCGGTGCAGAAATCATGCCAAACAGGCAGACGGAGATCTTGGCAAAGGGCAAATGCTGATGCAATGTGTTGACGGCTGGTGCCAACCGCCAGTAGCAGACGCGGTAGCGGCAGTGGCAGCGGAAGCAATAGCAATAGCAACAGCAACGGCAGCAGCAACAGCAATAGCAACAGCAACAGCAACAGCAGCGACAGCAGCATAGTAGTCGTGGTAGTCGCCGTAGTCGTCGTACTCGTAGTCGTATATTACGTACAAGTAGTCGTTGTTGTGGTAATGGCGGGTCGTAACAGGAGCAGCAGCAGCGCTGGTGAAGCTACGAAGCAACAACGATTCCGCATGCTGGTGCCTCTTCATTGGCCTTTGTCAGCAGCTTTCCGCTTTTGGATGCCTGACTAGCGCGATGTTCAGGGTTGCAGGTCCTCTAGACTCTAGCAGATTCAGCAGAGAAACGACACAAGCAGGCTGCACATTCGTTGAAGATTAAGATCACTTTCTTCTTGCATCAGCTGAGGTGTTGACAATTTTGGGGCGGGCATGCCAAGACATCACCGAAGCCGAGAATCCACTTGCTGGAGCTGCGCGGGCGAGGCTCCCAGACTGATGCCGCGAACTGGGTTCTCCTTGGTCCGTTGCTTTTGGGTTTAGGTCAGAGGTCGCCATTCTTGGACACTTGTCGTCGAGAAAATAGAAAATACCACCAACAGCAACAGCAACAGCACCAACAGCAACAACAACAACAGCAACTGTAACTGCAACTGACACTACAACTGCCACCGCGACTTCAACTGCAACTGCAGCAACAACGACAACTACCGATGATAAAAATGGTACTAGTAACAAGAGTATTTATACTAAAGCCATTACTAACACTGACACTACTTCTTCCTCTTGCTACTGCTACTGCTATTCCTACGGCTACTGCTCCGACTACGATGTTACAGCTAGTGCTACTGCTGGTGCTCTTACTGCTACTGCTGCTGCTGCTAATACTACTACTACTGCTACTCCTGCTCCTGCTCCTGCTCCTGCTACTGCTACTGCTACTGCTACTGCTACTGCTACTGCTACTGCTACTACTACTACTACTACTGCTACTGCTGCTGCTACTACTACTACTACTAACCACTCCTACTACTGCAACTGCGACTGCTACTACTGCTGCCACTACTACTACGACTACTAAAAGCTTTCTACTTCTACTTCTACTACTACTACTACTACTCTACTACTCTACTACTCTACTACTCTACTACTCTACTACTCTACTACTCTACTACTCTACTACTCTACTACTCTACTACTCTACTACTCTACTACTACTGCCACTACCACTGCCTCTGCCACTGCCACTACCACTGCCACTGCTACTACTACTACACTACTACACTACTACACTACTACACTACTACACTACTACCACTACGACCACTGCTACCACTACTACCACTACCACCACTACCACTACCACTACCACTTCTACTACTACTACTACTACGACGACGACTACTACTACTACGACTACTACTACTACTGCTACTACTAACTACTACGACGACTACTACTACTACTACTACTACTACCACTACGACTACTACTACTACTACTGCTACTGCTACAGCTACGACTACTACTACTACTACGACTACGACTACTACGACGACGACTACTACCACTACTACGACTACTACTACTAACTACTCCTACTCCTACTACTACTACTACTACTGCTGCTACGACTACTCCTACTACCACCTACTACTATTACTACAATTACTACTATTACTATCAATACTATTATTACTACTACTACTACTACTGCTACTACTACTGCTACTACTACTACTACGACGACTCCTACCACTACTACGACTACTACTACTAACTGCGCCTACCACTGCAACTACGACTGCTACTACTGCTGCTGCTACTACTACGACGACTACTACTACTTTCTACTTCTAGTACTACTACCAGTACTACTACTACTGCTACTACTACTACTACCACTACTACTACTACTCCTGCTGCTGCTGCTGCTACTCTTACCCGGGCGACTTCCAAACTGCGCAACCTTCGGCAGACAACATAGAATTACGCTGAGCCCTGCAAGCCATACTCCAAGCTATGAGCAACTCCAAGCTCTCTGAAACAAACAGTAAATAGATTCCTCCACACTGAACCCCAAGCCCCACGGCTCCCGCAGCCCTTGAGGCCTCACCCAGGCCATTGAGAAAGCCGGCCAGGGCAAACACCAGTGCACTGACCTGGTTTCGGATTCAGAGTTGCAAACCGATCTCATATTCACGGCGACCTTGCCAGCTTCTGCAGCAGGGAGTCTAAGCTTCACCATATTGTATTCTTATTTATACTTATGCTTGTATACATATATATGTATACATACACACACAGCTTACATATGCTGCATATACACGCATATACACATAATACGTACACACATGTACACATAGGCACACAGACAGGCAAATCTGTACACATCTGTACAATTCTATACACCTATATACAAATTCATACACACTTAAATTATGCATCTACACATATACTATATACACATACATACCTGCATGCATACGTATATATACATATATATATATATATATACACCTCCGTGCCTGCCTGCCTACCAACCTACATACACATACATACACATACATAAATTTACGTAAGTATGGCGCAAACATACCCATACCCTCACATACATGCACTCATACACATACACATGCACATGCACATACACACACATACACAAACATACGCATACGCATACGCATACGCATACGCATACGCATACACACATATACACATACACATAAACGTAAACCTACACCTACACCTACACATACACACACATACCATACACGTGGACACATACAGATACACATATAGGTACGCTAACAGATGCACATGCACATACAAATACACGCAGACATACACTACATACTAACATACTTACATACTTACTTATTTACATACTTACGTACTTACGTACTTACGTACTTACATACTTACATACTTACATACTTACACACATACATACACACACATACATACATACATACATACATCACAAACCACTCGCACTCCACACGACGGACTTGACTTCATACTGGGTGGAACCTGACGCCACGCAGACTCCACACCCTTTGGAAAGACGCATGCTTCACGCTGCTCTCCCAAAACTCCCAACACCCATGGAACTGCCAAAGAATAGGAACCTTTTTTTGAAATTCACATGAATTGCTGCGCAAGGAAGGTTTAGGGGTTTGGGGTTGAGAGCTTAGGGTCTTTCTTCTGCGCTGCTACAAGGCTTGCTATAGGGATACGTTGGGGTTTAGAGTTCAGTGTTTAACGTTTAGGGTTTAGGGTCGAGGGCTCCATGTTAGGGTTCAGGGTTCCAGCTTTCATTGCTGTTTCAGCTAAAGTTCACTTGGAAGTTTAAACGGGGAACAGGTTCAGTTTCTTGGCGCATGCGTTGGACTTGATGACTCTGTCAGTTTCCAAAACCTAAGTCTCAGAGGCGGAAATCCACCATTTGACAGGCAACACATTGGGCAATCCGTGTTGTAAGTCGGGAGTTTCCATATTCCAAACCCTAAACCCAAACCCCTAAACCCCTAAAGCCCGAAACTCCCGGAAAGAGTCGAGGCTGCGGCGAAAGAGAGGCTCTGCGTGAGGCCCAGGAGGCTGAGAGGTCCCTCAGGGAGCCCTGCGCCGCCTTGGGGGAGGTTTAGGGTTTAGGCTCATGCCAGCGGGGGTAAGGCTTCGGGCTCAAAGTTCTAGGGTTTCGGGTCTAGGGTGTAGGGTGCGGGGGTGTTGGGCTTAAGGCTTGAGTCCTAGAATTTCCAGTTTTGACCTTGCTTGGGGCTTCGAGCTTGGGGCTCGAATTTAAGGCTTCGAGTTTGGGCGAAGGGTTCCGAGAAAGGGTTTCGGGTTTAGGGCCCTTTAGGGTTAGGGTTTAAGTCTTCGGGGTCAGGGTTTCGGGTTTTGGTTTTCGGGTTGAGGGTTTGAACAGGTTTTGGGTTTGGGGCCGCCACAAACCACAAGAGGCTTGCTGGCTGCGTTTTGAGACTACTGAAACCTCGACAGGCACTTGAGGGTCTAGCCTGCAAAACCGGTCCGATTCCTGAACAGTTCTTCCAAAAGCTCACACCCCTAATATAGGGGCCTTAATAGGGTTCCTTTAAAGGGGTTCTATAAGGCTACTATAATATAGGGGCCTTAATAATTAGAAGAAGGTTTTGGGGCCCATAATAATAAATATACGGACAACAAGGAACCCCCAAAAAGTCTTGGTAATTATTTAGGCCTCTATATGACTTCAGACCCTGAGCAAAACAAGACTTTGCCTAAGTGCACTACAACAGATCTCCACGAAAATCCTGGAAGCATCCTACCTCGAGATCTCCGATCAGAGCTGACAAGTTTGCTTGGAATCTCTTTATCACCCGTTACATCCTGACAACCGCGCTAGTGCATGATGCAAGGATCCCAAGTAAGTCCGCAGAATCTTATGAGATTGTTCGGGGATCCTCAATCCAAATCAGCCTTGAGTTGCTTTCTGGGGCGTCCGCTTGCATTCGGGCGAAATAGAAGCATCCCCCAACTACATCCGATTAACCAAATGTTCTGTTGTGCATTTTAAGTTCGGCCTAGAGTCGACGCCTCAAGCACAAGGACACCAAATGAGACTTCCCCGCCACCGCCCATCAGCTAGCAATGTACAAACTCACGTCTGATGACATGGCGCGGGTCAGCAGTGAAAGGCAAGACCAAAGCGACACGCCAAAAACGACGACCACGCCGACGCCTGCTGAGAGCCCGTTTTGGGGGAAGAGGCCGGGGGGAGGGGGGGGTGACTCACTCGGCTTTTGTGACAGTGCTTTGCAAGACGGACAGCTGCCAGCCTTTGCATCGCACTCATATAGACATAGGAGTACTTAGTGTAAGAGTTTCTCTAGATATCCACCAGAAGACCCCGAGTAAGCCCCATATCCCAACAGCTGAAGCATGCTGTGAGCAACGAGGCGTTGAAGGCATCAGTCCAATCAACCTGATACTGACCGAAGAGAAGGACAGAATCCCCAAAACAAGTCCATTCTGCTTATGCCGCTCGCTGGGGGCGAGGGTGTGCCTAAGTCTCGACAAGACCGCCCTTCGAATCTCCGCCTTCTCCAAGACCCAGGACACCGGTTGGACCGAGGCTCCCGTTGACAACGATGGGCGCGAAGGCCTGAACCCAGTACACTGGTGATATTGCTACCATCCTCACTGTGACGATGGCTGTAGCCCAGGACTTTCTCTCGCGGTTATGATTACCCGTATACCGCACTCTGCGACGCTTTCGATGCTCTCGTAAAAGGCTCGTAGAGCCTCGACCTCGCCCCGGCAGGGTGCGGGCGGAAACATCTTCGGCCAAGAGGAGCAGGACTTGGGCTCCAGAAGTCTACATGTCGGAAAAAACCAGACAATCAGTGCCAGGAACCCATGAGATGAAACTTCAACCATTGACGTGCTTCATGCTTACAAGCTCATATAGAAACTTTACCAATGCGAACGGGGTTCGGGGGGTGTATCGTAGCATGCTTTTTGACTGGACTATCGGTGGATACTCTTAGACTCTTACTCATCAATACTCATCACTCCGACCATCTCCGACCCCTACAATATCGGTTGCAGGGAAGTTGCCTGGCCCTGTGTTGCCAGTTGGGCAGCACTGTAGAGGCTGAGGGCCTCGGACAAAGATCGGTCAAAGAAAATGTCAGAACAGGTTTAAGGTTCGCGGTTTCAGTCAGGTTGCTACATAGGGGAGCAGCGCAACGGCCAGAACCAATGCCCCAACGGACCCGACGATTCCAGAGCCATCCAGAACGCGGCCGTCGTCCACGGGCGCCTGCGTGCAAAATAACTTCGACTGATGTCTCGGTCGCGGCTCAAAGGATGATCACCCTACGAAAGGGTGCTGCCAGCTTGGGTTGCTGCCAATTTGGGTTGTCTGAGGCAGATTTCCTCAACATGGCTAACAAAGCTGTAAATCCTAACCCGCATGAAGCCCCAACTCAATTGCCCTCTTAATGAAACCTCCAGAACCAACCTACAGTCTTTGTTCCACAAGCATTGCCGTGCTTGGGAAGATTCTTGTGGTGTGCGAATCACGGCTCGATAGGTTTTGCAAGAAGATTCGGCTTAGGGTGTTCTTTGGTGGGGACCTGCTTGGCGCGATCAGTTCATTTTATTTGTCACGATACGAGTATGGCATGCGGAGAAATTAATTGGAAGCATGTAATGAGATGGCAAGGCTTCACCTGGATCTGTTATTGAACTTCGAGTGACAGTACAATGGGGGTATAGTTCCGTGTGAGGCGGCCTCTGAACTTCTTCTAGCAGTCTAGCAGTTCCCGTCATAGCAGCAGCAGCAGCAGCAACAAGAAGTATCAGACATGGAAGCAGCAGCAGTAGCAGCAGCAGCAGCAGTCGACCGTCATCGTCGTAATTGCGACGCTACAGATCACTGCGATCCCATCTGCGTACGACGTGAATCGACCCTCGATCGTCACCTATTTGGATGCCTCCTCCTTTGCCAGCTCTGCCGTCTCCACGGCGTGGCGCCGTGTCAGGGTCACAGGCACGCCAGATTCTTGGAAAGGGCAAGGAGTCTGGGAATTGAATGCGACGGATGACTACGGCTCCGGGCTCACAGGCTTGGGATAATACTTGCTAGCAATGTCGGCGCAAATTGACGATAAGGGTTCTACAATGGCTCTTGCGAGTCAAGCAGTGGCGTCAATTTCCTGAATCCAGTGGTAGTTTACCGCATCGAGAGGGTCGTCTGGAGCAAGAGCTCATGCGTAGAATACGAAAGCCCAGCCAAGCCCATTCCAAATCACAACAAAGCGCGGTAGCTGCTGCACTCTCCAGCACAACAAATCACCGGCATGCTGGCCCATGCTGGCCCTGCATGCCTCGTGGGGCCACGAAGCTCAAAGCTCTCAGCGCCAGCAGCGCCAGTGCTGTGCCTTTCCCAAGAACAAGATTCGAGCAGCATTGTCTGACAATCCCCTGCCCCGTGCCTGTCAGCAGACGGATGCAGCGGCGTCTCGAAGTGCGCGATGGAGCCATGGCAACGCAGGTGAATATCTCGTGGCAGCTACTTTTGACGAAGAGATCGGCACGGAGTCCAATTGCAACTCAAGTAGAATCTAGGACACCTCTTGCTTCCAAGGGCAGAAGCATATCTGATTTTTGTGGTGTCACCACCGGACGAACGGCGCAAAGGAGCCAGCTGACAACAGCTGCCAGGAAGCATTCAGGCAGTCCTGATACTTGTGGCCATCGGAGCTTGGCAGCTTAGCATGCCCATGCTCAGGGTCCGGCTCCAAGACCTCTGAATCAAATTCCTGGAGATGAAGGATACCGAAAAGCCAGGGGGAGGGGGGCGGCTTGAATTCGAAGGCAGAAGTTCAGGGGAAAGTCCCTTTCTCACTGCGGTGTACCGAGTCGAAGCCTGTTCTCGACTGGCCTAAACCCTAAACCCCAAGTAACCGCTGGCCTCCTCGCCCCGTCTCAGGCCTGAACACAAGGGCGATTCTGAGCTTCAGGTGTTGACTCGAGCAGATCGCAACTACCGCAGGTCATATGTCCTGAAACTCTTGAAATCAAGCTCCCGAACCATCCCGGACTCATTCGCAAGTATTTGCAAACAGTGACGAAGACTTCTGCAACTACACCCAACACATCACTTCGTAGGCATGACGCTGAACCCTCAACGCCTACACCCCAAACCTCAACCTCTCAACCCTAATTAAGTCCTGAACCTCTATGCCCCAAACTCGAAACCCTGAACCTCAACCCCCGCCCCTCACGGGAGCCTAGAAGACGAGGAAGCGGGGCCCGGCGAAGCGTGCGCGGTGCATGGCCGCGTCCCTGGCGAGAGCTTTAGCCTTCAGCTTTAAAAAATGACATAAAAACAACAGTGATGATGATACTGTCAATGATTAAGATCTTCATCATACCACTATTAGCAAGGCTGATCAGAATAATAGTAAGAATATAGTGTACTGTAATGTACAACAATGTACTACAATATACTATACCATAGTACAGGGGCCTTAACAATTGGAACGGGGTTTCGGTGTTTTTTACACTGTAATTCCAATGCGGAAGCCTGAGGAACAACACTGGTCATTATTTAAGACCCTACATCAGCATGACATAGCAGAGTCTCATGGTGCTTTCCTCTGGCCAAGGTGTTCGACGTTAGATGACTTTGGGAAGGCGGAGCCCGAGCAAGTGGATGTTCTCTGTAACCAGCCTTGTGGATCACCCTCAGTGGGAAATCCTCTTTCGGAGGGTTCACGGAGGTCTGGAAAAGTGGCACCACATGGTTGTGGCAGTCCACGATGACGTACTCCTGGCCCGGCAAGCCGCGTTGCTGATGGCTCGTGTGTATGCGGTGCAGTGGCAGGACGCAAGTCACAGCCAGTCCTAGCTACATATTTATCACCATCACCATTACTGATATTGTTGCCATTATTATGATGAGTATTGTTACTATTGTATCTTACAGACACGTGAGCTGTCACAGACAACGACATCCGTGGTTCCTCGATGCTCTTGCCCTCCATGTAGCTTTCCAGAACTTTTCCCCAGGACTCGCTGTACTCCACCACAGCAGCCGGGCGTTCATCCTGCGATCTACCATGCAAATCTCGGGAGGCCACAAGGGTAAGGGATGTTTGTTGGGTCGCTGCCCTGCCGGTGCGCAGGGGCTTCTCCGAAGGCCGTTTTCGGTTGAATTAATTAAGTTTGGCCGTTGGAGGCGCGGCAAGAATCCCGTTCTGCACGAGGATATCATTGGTTTCCGGACCCGGTTCGGCATTCGCTGTAGTCAGAAGCCGCACATGTGAGCACAAGGCAACTCTTTCACCTTACGCCGATCACGGCGGGGAGGGGGGGGCTAGACAGTGGCTTTCCCTGACGACCACTGACAACATGGTCTATCCGAGTAAGGAATTTAGACTAGGAAGCCTCAGGTGCTAGGACATGTGTTTCACTTCCCTACGAAACATTGTATGCATCACAAAATATTCCACCATGGCATGCTGTATTCGCAATAAGTGCTGCAGGTCGCGGTCCGCCGCTGCTGGGTTCAAGTTGGATGGGAGCTCGAACTGCGGATTCGACCTGCGAAGCTCCCGATGAAGCTTGTCTAGCTGAATCGCACTGACGCCGAAAGTGCCACATTCAGGCATTACATCTCATATCTGATTCTGATGCCTCCTGTCACTGGGGGACTGGCTGACCCGGGCTCACTGGTGAGGTTGGACTGAAACTTGGTCATCAAGCATCTGCAGCAAGAGAAGAGCACCAAAAGCGCAAGGCCATGACCCCAAACGACAAAAACGTCTCGAGGCTCAGGTGCCCACAAGATGTTCGTAAACCACGCGCGCTGCGTGCCAACATCGAAACCTTAGGAGCATCTTAGCCACTTGGAGCAGAGACTTCGAAGAGAATGACCAGACGGGCGCAGCCCCTGCAGACTCTGAGCCGGTTGCTTTGGCTGTTGTTGTTCAGGAGTTGCCTCACCTTCTCTCTGCGCTTCCTGGAGGGAGAACGGGCTGCCACTCTGTCTGATGCTGCAGCACTCCCAAAGAAGCCAGGCCTCTTCATCTCTTTCACGACAAGCCGCACGGAAGACACCTCCGTGCCGAACTCATTCCCGTCGGCCTGTCGCGATCCGTGCCTGGCGCTGTTGCGACTGCTTGGTGGCTTCATACGAACTGCAGTCAAGTCATGAAGATTGGCAGAACCGGAAATTGGTTCGATTGCACATGCTCAGCGCCGGCACGACTGCCCCTGTACTGGGAAGTGAAGCTCTTTCTGCATGAGCATCCTTCCAGCAGAGAGCTGTCAAGACCTTGTCTTCTATGGCCTGGACCGTACGGCGTGCGGCTTAAAGGGGCTGGGCTCGGTCAGATGCGAACAAACAGGGCCCTTGAACAAAGGAAAACTCGTCGAAGCCTCCGTGAAAACAAGAACGTCTTCCGTGACTTCCACTCTCTGCGAAGTTGGTGTTAAAGGTTTCGGGGTTTCGGGTTTACCTACACAGAACCACCGAGCTTCAAGACCGCTGTACGACTGGGTGACGAACGGCGGGGCTATATTGTCTAGTGCCTGCGGTTGCCCTAACCTTGTTCCATCCTGTCTCTGCTTTGTTTGAGCTGCCCCTCTTCCATGCGACTTCGCCTCGGCATCTTTCTGGTGCAAAGCTGGATCCTGCGCTGTGTACCGACCTCCTTTGGTTCCTCTTTCGGGCGGTCTTCATCCACCAGGCCCTGCTGCCCCATGCTGTCCCCACAACCCACAAAGGCGACTCACTTTGACAATGGCCGTCTTCGTCAATTTTTTAAAAGTCGTGGAGCATCGAAGACCGTGTGGGGGACTACTACAGGATCTGGTTAGGGCATTGGCGTTTCGTCAGTGGCAATTTCTCGTTGAGCAACGTACATGCAGGAGTGCTTTCTCGCTGCACAGGTGTTGCGGCCTGATGTGACGATGGGCTGGACGCTGGTGTTGAGCGGTCTGATACAATCTAACGGTTAGTCTAACGAAAGCTTCAATGACCAGGCCAGCACCGCTGGATTCCACGTCAGTGGCATGACTCTGTACTCCGTGCCGGCAAGACCCCTTGTAGCTCACCGTGTCAGCATTGAAGTAACGCCTTGGAAACTGCCGGCAGCAGACAACACCGACTTGTGGAAGCGGTAGGAGGTTAGTGCTACGTAGTCGTCGTCGTAGTCGAAGTCGAAGCATTATTATCATCGTGACCATGTTGTTATTATTAGCGTGATTGTTACCATAAGGACTACTAATATGACCATTATGATTATTAATCTATATATCATGAAGAATGTCATGACTAAAAAGCCCTAAGCCTGAGCCTTCTCAGCGTACTGTGAGGGCTAAGTGCAAGGTTGGTAAATCCAAGTTTGCTAAACGTGCTGTCACCAAGCCTACTCCATACCAGCAGGGCAAGCGCTTCCTCGCTGATCAGAAGGAACGAGTCTGCAAATTGCAGGCTGCAGCAGCAGTAGCTGTGTTGGCATGGCTGCATTCCCGTAAACGTTACCTGAATAAATGGAAGTGCTCTAAATGTGCTCGCGTTTTCACCAATTTGGGTTTTGATACCACAGCTGAGGCGCATTGCAGAGCTGATCCTGATGCCGAGGTGCCGCCGCTGTCAGAGCGTCGCCAAATCGTTCGTGACCGAGGGCTCATGTTTCGGTATAGGGTACAGTGTAGCCCCCTGTCTGAGGTTGGGTCTTCTATACTCCGTTCGGTTAGTCCCGCCGCTGGCTGGGTATGCGAAGTCTGTGATGGAAGGTGCCTTTCAATCCGCAATCCTGCAACTGCACGCCGACGTCACATGTTGGCTCATCCAGGTGCTCCGTGCCCTCCCTTGGACAATGAGCGGCATCTTCAAGCAGTGAAAGAACGTAGCATCTTGCGAGGTGAAGCTAAGCACCTTGAATGCTTCAATCGCTGGCTCGAGTTGCGTCCTGCAGGCTCTCACAACTTGGAGCTGATCCCTCGCGATGTGCTCAAACCTGAGGTTCCTAAGCGTCCTAGGCGAGCAAAGTGCCTTGATTGCGGTCGCTGCACTTTTCTGCACATGCTTCACTTCACGCCTTGTGCAAGTGCTTCTGCCGCATGTACTGTGAAAGCAATTCGCAAATCATGGGAATTGGCTAGCAAAGAGATTGCAGCCAAGTGGCGTGAAGAGAAGCGTACCCGCCACACTATCAGGTCTCGCTTGCATCCGCATGCACGTGAGAGGATTGGTGAAGCTTCTCATCCTGGCCCGTAGCTTGCAGCAGCTGCGGCTTCGTGCCTCCATTTCATTACTTGGAATGTTGGCTCGCTTGAGAAACATCTGAAAGACATTACTAAGCTTTTTGTGCACGAGCAACCTGATGCATTGATGTTGCAGGAAGCTCATGTTCCTTCGCATGTTTTTCGTGCTTTCCAGCATACTCTCCGTAGCATGGACTATTATGCCGTCCATGATGTCAACAACCATCTTGTTACGGTGTGGCGTCGAGGCTTGAATGTTGCCAATCTTGCGCCCCTGCCTTCCGATGCCCAGTTCCGCGTGCAGCGCTTCGCTTTGCAGCTCCGTGGCTGTTCTAGGCTTCTTGTGCGTCACGTTCACGCTCCTTCCGGTTCTCTGTTGAGACAAAGCCGCAGGGACTTGTTTACTGCGTTTGGCAATGAGCTTGCTGGCAGTCTCCTTGTCACTATTGGTGATTGCAATGAGCATGCCCCAGCGTGTCATGGAGCAGTTCCCTGCTTCCCTAATGCCCTGACTTTAGATGGGTCCCTGGATTTCCTGCTTAGATGGAGCCTATTACTTGCCTCTACCGTTCGCGTTTCTGCACTCGCCGCCGTTCCTGTCTTCCAGCACCGCCCGGTGTCTGTCATGTTGAGTGCGTGCCCCACCGCTGAGGGCTGTTGGAAATGGTTTCCGCAATCACCGGGTAGTGAGCTCCCTTGGACTCCTGAGGCTTGGTCTCGGTTCTGCGATCTCTTGTCTCGCAACGTTGACTTGGCTTGGTCCTTTTGGCATACTCAAGCGGGTGGTGCTGTGGACCATGCTGCTTGCAAGCCGTCGTCTCCGCATGGAGCCTGGAATACCGGCCCTGAGGCGGATGCTATCTTTAAGTTGTTTAAGAAACTACGCCGGCTTCACGCTCGCCGCACTGCTGTCGGTGATAGACAAGCTGAAGCCGTCAGTTTGCAGATTACCGATGCCCTTGATCGTTTATCCAAAGCGCGCCTCGCTAAGTGGAAGGCTGACATGTATTCTAGGTCCACAGCTTCTTCGTGGCTGAAGCGACGTCTTGCAAAGGTTGATTTCCGTTGCTTGCCTAGTGAGAGTTGGCAGACCGACCCAGTGTTTGCGCCTGAGCTGGCTGAGCACATTGCCAAGTCTTTAGCTAAACGTTGGAACGCTGGTCTCAGTCGTCTGCAGAGCATGAGTTCCTGGTGCAATTGTCGCTTCAAATCTCAGCTGCCTGAGTGGCCCCTTCCCTAGTCTGTTGCAGGTTGTGGCTCCTCCCGCTGCACGTGTCGCTCCGCAGGTGCTTCAGGGTGTTTTCAACACGCCTTTCCCTCGCGTTCGCTTCGAAGCTTGGAGCCCTTCCTTGCTGTCTGAGTGCTTGCCCAAAGGCAGTCCTGGTCCTGATGGTTGGACTTCCTCTCGCATAGCTGCCTTGTCGGATGACAGTCAAAGTGCTTTGTGCATGCTGCTTGACCTTGCCGATGAGGGACGCTCGTGTTGTCGGGATTCCGAAGCCTGACTCCTCGGAGAGGCGGCCTCTCACAGTCATGAGCGTCTTCTATCGCTGTTGGGCTAAGCGTCTTGTGCGTGCTTGTGCTGATGTTGACCCATCATGGTGGCCTCCCGGTCTTTACGGTGCACGCAGAGGTCGTTCTGCTGCTCTGGCTGCTAACATGGCTTGCCTTCTCTTGGAAGATGCCAAGTTGGGTAATGTCCGCCCGCGTCATGTGCTGGCTTTGGATCAGGCTAAGTGTTTTGACAGGCTCTTGTGCCCTGCTATCGCTGAGCTGGTGCGTCAGGCTGGCCTTCCGGATGTGTTCCTGATCCCTCTGCGTCATTATGCCAATCTGAGGCGTATCCTCTGCATTGATGGCTGCGTCACTCCCTTTGTCACTCATGGGATAAATTCGTGCGGTATTCCGCAAGGCTGTCCTTTGTCAGCCTTTTACTGCAACTTGGTGGCAGCTGCGTGGGAGCGTCAAGTGCTTCGGGCAGGGCCGCAACTTAGTGCCTTAACCTACTTAGATGACCGTCTCTTGATAGGTGACCACCCGTTGCAATTTGAAAGCGCCTTGCAAGCGTCTGACGATCTGATAGGGCGCTTGGGCCCGCCTTGAATATGGATAAGTGTAGGCGTGCTCTTGCAGGCGGTCGCCCTGTCACAGGTTGGTCCCTTGCTTTAACGTTTCAGCATAGCTCCTGTCTTGAAATACATGGGCATTGACATCGGTGTACATGGGCGTGCTCGGCCTGTCGCTAAGGAGCGTGTCAAATGCCTTCATAGTAGATGTCAGGCTGTGCTTCAACTCCCCTCTGCAGTCCGCAGTGCCTTGGCTGGTGACGCTGTCGGTGCGCATTGGTTGCAAGGAGGTACCGCCCTCTCTGTGCAGGAATGTTCCGATGTCGTCTCCTCTGTCGCTGGACGAGTGCGCCTGCGGTCCAGGCTTGTTGAGCTTCTCTTGCATCCTCCGGGCTTGCATCGGGTTCTTCCAAAAGCTGTGGCTTTTGTCAATGCCACTAACGTGGCCTGTTCCTTGCTTGTCCTTCCTGGCGCGGCAGCGCTTTGGCAAAAGATTTGGCTTGGGCGGCACCAAGGGCGCGTCCTTGCGAATTTCGCTGCGGGGACTGCTGTGTCCGCTTTAGCGCCAGGGGCGTTGACAAGCATTCGTGCAGGAGAGCTTCTTCGATGTGCTGCTGGGAGGCTCGCAGCTGCAGACCGTCCCAAAGATTTTGCCTGTACCGAGGATGGCGTGCTTCGTTCAGCCCAAGTGGCTAGCATGTTAGGCCAGGCTTGTGGGCCATCCCTCCTCACTGGTGGCCAGTGGACTGCTGGTAAGCTGTTTCTGTCGAGACTCTCTGTCTCGAGCGCCTGTGTCCGATGTGGATGCTCCTTTGAGACTCTCTCGCATCGTTTGTGGGAGTGTCCNGTCTCGAGCGCCTGTGTCCGATGTGGATGCTCCTTTGAGACTCTCTCGCATCGTTTGTGGGAGTGTCCCGATGACAGTGCTGAAAGAGCTGAGCTTTACTCGAAGCTGCGTCCGGAGGTAATACTCCCAAACTGCTTGAAGAGGTGCGGCCTTGCACCTGTTAACACGTATTTGACTCAGTCTGAAGTATGTCTGGTGCAGCAGTATCTGCTGTGTGTCGCGGCTAAGGCGACTCGCGCATTGGCGCTGGAGCATCCTGACCGTGTTGAGCTTGCCGAGCCTTCTGCTTCCCTATCGGGTTTAGGCCCTCTTGGTTTAGGCCCTTTGGGTTTAAGCTCTTCTTCTGAGCACCTTGACTGTGATGAGTTGACTGTGTCTTCGGGCTCCGCTTCGGGTTTAGGCCCTTTTGGTTTAGGCTCTTCGGTTCACGGCTTCCCTAGTGACCCTAATGCTTCGGCAGGCTCTTCCTGCATTGTTGATGCCACCTCCTTGGCCTTCGGAAAGAGGTGCATAGGTAAGGGGTGGCTTCTATCGTCCAGGCTGACCCTGGATGGGCAATATCAGAATGTCATGACTACTACTATTCTCACGATGCTACTGTGACTATTATTACGATTATGAGTATCACAACTGCTGTTTATCACTAGTAACAGTCATGGTCGTGGTAGTAGTTAGTAGTAGTAGTAGTAGTAGTAGTAGTAGTAGTAGTAGTAGTAGTAGTAGTAGTAGTAGTAGTCGTAGTAGTAGTAGTAGTAATAGTAGTAGTAGTAGCAGTAGTCATCGTCGTAGTAGTCATCGTCGTAGTAGTCATCGTCGTAGTAGTCATCGTCGTAGCAGTAGTAGCAGTAGTAGTAGTAGCAGTAGTAGTAGTAGTAGTAGCCAGCAGCAGTGGTAGCAGTCCCATATCACAATCATCATCGTCTCACAATCATCACACCCCCGCCAGACGACACAGAGTCCTCGAGGACCGACGCAGCACATGAGCCCGAAGCTCTTGCTTGATTCTCAAGCCGAAGAACATCGGCAAAGAATCTGAATGTGAATACGCAGCGAAGACATCGCCGGAATGACATTACAGATAGAGCATAGCGTTGGGGGGACAACCATCTGTAACAAACCAGGCTGCGTGACAATCGTACACCAGCGGACACATGAAGAATCAGAACTGACCTCGAAGTGGAAAGCAAGGCTGAAACCGGGCCGCAAACCCGACAACCACAGAGTCATGGGCGCAGCCGTAGGTCGTAACAAAAACACTTACTCAAAATCCAGCACTCGGAAACTTCTGTCGATCAATCTGAGGCCCAAGGCATCGCCAGCAGCTGAAAGGCGTACGCTGCAGCCGCCAGCGGGAGCACTGCAGAGGCCACGGCCTGTTTGGGCTTCAAGTGTTCGTAGTATTGCAACACTATTCGTAGTAGCAAAAGTAGTAGCAGAAGATGAAGGAGAAGCAGTAGTAGTAGTAGCAGCAGGAGTAGTAGTAGTAGTAGCAGCAGAAGTAGTAGTACAATGGTCTGTTGTAGCATTTTCGCATTACGAGGTGTGGATTTGCGGCTCGCCTGTGCCACTGCGCTGGAAGCCAGACCCCGAATCCAAAATCCTTGCAAGAAGCTTTGGCAGCTGATGCAGTAACCCGAAGGCTTTCCGACAATGTTGGCGAAGTTACGAAGCCGAGAAATTCAGAAGCTTTCCGCCAAATGGTGGCGCAGAAAACTTATCTTCCGCCTGGCCCATGGAACCCCGCGAGGCGGTGCTCTGCAGTGTGTGCGAGGAGCGAAGTAAGGACCTCACTTTCGCATTTACGGTTCAGGTCATCACTCTATGGGTCTAAGCTCAAGCTTTATGTATGCCTGCCTTCAATCGGAAGAGCCACAGCAGGCTAGGGCAGGATGAAAGTCCCCTTGCTCTTACACCGATGAAGGTAAAAGTCCCTCCCGCCAAGACCCGCGCACGCCGGTGACCAGCATGGAGATTTCGTTGGTTACCAGGGGCGAAGCGGCTGAACTGAGGGCCACGACCTGAGGGCGCAGGGTGGCTTGAGGCAACCCAACACAAGAAAGATGTGGCATCAAGATGTCTATAGCGATACCGTATCATATTACATGATCTGCTATGATATGACTAGTAAGACATGAGATGAGCTGGCATGACACGAAATGATGTTGCATGATACTGTGTTTTGTTTTATATTGTCACATAAGACAAATCACTCTGGTATGGCGCATTACGTTGTGCTAGGATATGCTATGTTCCTGCTATGTTATAAGATAATAGGTTATGTTATGCTTATGTTGTGTTGCTCTATTTCACTACAGTGTACTATAATCTGCGGCAGTATACTGCACTGTAACATAGTGCAGCATACACTCTACCTTATGATACTGCATAATTCTATAGTGTTTTATATAACCTTTCATATTTTACATTATACTATGTTGTGTTTATTATGCTATATTCTGCTATGCTGTGCTACACTACACTATACTACTCTACAGTATATTGTGCCATGTTATACAATATCAACCTGCATTTTAAAAATATAGCAAACTATGATACTGTGCTTTATCTCATTCTATTCTGTGCGACTTTCGTTTGCTCCACTATATTATGCTACAACGTACTACATCATGATATACCAAGTTGTATTCTATTCTATTAACTTTACGTTGTCATGTATGATGTTGATTTATACTGCATAAAACTATACCAGAATACGTTATACTGTATCACACCACGTTGCATTGCAGTAAACCATGTAAGGTAATATACCGTAACTGTATCATGTTATATCATATCATACTGTGCTACACTACATGCTATTAAATGGTACGCTATGATATTATGGTAGACAAATTGTACTGCATTATGATATGTTGCATTATACTGTATTAACTTGCACTGTACTTTGACATGTTTAGACTGTTGCCTGGTATGAAATCATGCTATATTGTATTTCACTGCACTATATGAATGTTATGCTACATTATGCCAGATTGTAACATTATCCCATCTTGTCTCATCCCATCTTATCCTAAACTATGGTTATACATATATATATATATATATACGTACATCGCTAGCGACCATCCCATATTAGAATATACTGTGATGTTACAATATATTAGGTTATCTTGTACCGTATTATATTCTACTTTATTATACTATACTATGCTGTACTGTCTTAACCTATTTTACTATACTTCATCATGTTATACTATTTAGCCCAGACCATATTACAGTTTGTTATAGCGTATTGCATTATGTTGTTTTCCTGCTTTCCATTAAGTACTATATTATTACATTTTTGCTATCTTACATTAAGAAAAATCTTACGATATTACAGCATTGCGTGCTACTGCTACTGTAGGCCATAGTATCTTGTCTCATCTTACACTATCCAACACTGTATAATATTATGTCATACTATTATGTTCTACCAGACTATATTGCACAAAATGACGAACTCCCTTACAACGGCATTGGCGCTGAGACTGTAGCCACGGCTGCTCGTGGAAAATCATGTTTGTGATTTCTCACAAACTTTATTCGCCATAATATATATATGTATATATACACATACACGTACATATGCAAATATGACACGTGCTTTTTCCAAGCTTCCCACGACCATGCAGAGGTAGCCTCCCTTTAGCGCATACCTTTCAGCGGAGGAGTGCTCGCCACCAGTCGCTGAGATTGCACCACTTGAGCAAAGAAAACACAGTGTAGTCGATGAAGTTTTCTGCAAGAGTAGCATAATGTGCGAAACCCTAATGTGCGAAGCCTACAAGAGGTATGATACAGTAGTCCTTGAGTCTACTACGACTGGCAGGTCTGGTGAGCTGCTCATGTACGTCACCTCAGCCGCATCTGCACTGGGACGCGTGCCACTTGTTGCCAAGGATTCCCAAAATCGAACACCAGACTGTCGCATTGCGTGCTACATCCAAGATGACGGATGCCTCCGCAGGGCCACTCGGAATCGAGTCTTTAAACAGGGGAGGCACAAGCTCAAAGCGTCGGCCATGGCTGAGAGTCCGGCAATGACGGCTGCCACGAAGACGGAGTTGCGGTGATTCCTACAGTGCCATGCAAGTAATATAGGCTACTTTGGGGGTTCCTTTTTATAACTATAGTATAATGCGCCCCAAAACCCAATTCATCCAATTCTAACTGTTAAGGCCCCCACAGCGGCCCCAAAGAAGCAGCACGAAACCGCAGAGTGAGCGCGCGACAGGAAGCCAAGGTCAAACACCGCCAATGCGCGAATCCTGAGCTCATCAATGAGACCCGCGGATTTACAGAACTTGACGGCAGTCACTTTGAAACTCTCACAGCTGAGCTTGCAGCAACGTTCCTGGCGGAAGCCAACATGTGAAGTCCTTAAGTCGGCGAGGATTCTACGAAGCCCAGCAATTTGGTGGCTTTGCGCCGACAAGGAGGTTCCCGGGCTCCGATGCTTCCAGATCGTTCCGCTGCGAAAACTCATGCGACACTGAACACTCAGACAAGACCCACCACCCGAAGCCGTCAACCAAGACCTCCAGACCTGTCATCCTCCAACCCATGCACTGTGCCCCGTCTCGGAGCTCCGGGCCCTCGTCACCCAGGGGCCCCAGACGGCCATCCTGCGAGGAAAAGCTTTGAGTTGAGCTGGAAAGCCTTGATGATTTATGACAGGCTCGAAGGAACTGGCATTGCTCACCGTACTTGCTAAACAGATCTTGCTGCGAGAAATGGACTGAAAAGGTGACATCATGATAAAGCAAGCACACTGACGAACATGACAAGCCCCAAAAACGACCTCGTGCGAATGCATGCAAGTGCGCATACACAGAGAGCGAGAGATAGCGAGAGAGTGAGACAGAGCGGGAGAGTGAGGAGGGAGAGAAGGAGAGAGAAGGAGAGAGAAGGAGAGAGAAGGAGAGAGCAGGAGACAGAAGGAGAGAGAAGGAGAGAAGAGAGAGAGAGAGAGAATGGGATGCACGGACAGGCAAACTCAGAAGCACACGCACATAGACAACAGAGAGGAACGTTGCCGATTGAACTTGCCGAAGCAAACTGCGACGACCCTAGAATAGCTGCTCCGTTCTGGCTTACTGAAACATGAGCTGCGGCCTCTGAAGCGCGTAGAAGGCGAGCGACCTCAGACTGAAAGCTGCGTAACCCGCTGCTCTGAAGACCAGCTCCGTTTGAGCGAGGCCCTGACACCACCAATGGGCTCAGCACCGCGACCGCCAAGGCAAAGCCAGCAATCTCTTCCGGCGTCCAGCCGTTTAATGTCCACCTGCAGGGGTGCAACCTCCACTCAAAGCGGACGTAGGGACGACGGTTCGTCAAAACGAGCATGACGATGACGATCATGATGATGATGATGATGGCGATGGCGATGGCGACGGCAATGCCAGCCAGATGACGTCGAGGAGGAAGGCGATAGTAGAAATCATAGGTGATGGCAGGGGTCGACGGTGACATGACGTAGGGCAGCGGAGATGATGGGCATGGTGTGGTGATGCTAATGAGAGGGGCTTTCAATTGGACGAGCGAAGAATGGCACTCAGCTTGTGGAGGTGACATAACCTCTTCCATGCGCAGCCAGTGCGCAGTTTAGTGAAGAGCTTAACAAAACGCTGCACCGAGTACGGACAAGGCTGTACCTCGCAGCTACAGAGGCAAAGAGCCTAAGACTCCGACCAATGTTCAAAATTGATGGATGGATAGATGGCCAAGAAATTCCTCAGCAGCTTCACTCCGGTCAAGAAACATCACATACTCGGAGACTGTTGTCTTCTCGCAATTATCGGACCATTGATCCCAGGCCAAGTGTCATCATCTCTGACATCACGAGCAGCAGGTAAGTCTTCTGAGACGGTAGCGCCTCGGGCAGGCTCAAGGCTATCGAATGGAAGAAGTATCACGACTGGGTGCGCAGGACCTCCGCCCCGCTGCCCAAGGCCTGCAATCCTGCACCTACCATACCAAATATCAGGACAACGCAAGCCACAAAAATCCATCTAAACTCCCAAGCAGTCTGTTGAGACGACCGAGACGTCTTAGCTTCGGAAGAGTCACTCGCTTCACTGCGAAAGTTTAGACTCATTGTACTTCTCCTACGCATCCTCTATCGTGGGGATGAATGTCTCTGCCACTCCGATGATACCCACCACCACTATTGCCAGAAGTACTGGTGGCACTACCTAGTCAGACCTGAATGATGGGACCCTTATTTTATTATAAAGAGCCGCCGCCTTGTAGAAACTCCACTCCCTGCGGCCATGGCTACAGGCGCCACATACTATAGGGCCCATTATACTATAATTATCATAAGGAACCCCCAAACTAGTATAGGTAATTCTTAAGGCCCTATATTACAGTACCCTTATAGATCCCTTGTAGCAACTCTTATAGACCCCTTTACAGGAACCCTATAGGTAAGGAACCCTCTAAGGAACCCTATTCTAATGATTAAGGCCCCTATGTTACGGCCCCTTATTCTCCAAAACTGTCCCTATTCTAATTAGGCACCTATATCATACCATATCATACCCATATAGAACCCCTTTTAAGAATATCTTTCAAGGAACCCTATTCTAATCATTAAGGCCCCTTATAGTAACCGACCAAAGGCGGCCTCCAAGAAGTTGGAACTGGGAAGGACGTAGGCCGAGTAGCAATGAGGTGCCTTGCAAGTTTGGGTTTAGGGTTTTGGGGTTTAGGGTTTAGGGCTCAAGGGTTTAGGGTTCAGTGTTTAGGATTCAGGGTTTAGGGTCTAGGGTTTAGGGCTTAGGGTTCAGGGTGTAAGGTTTCGGGTTTAGGTTAGAGGGATGGATAGGACCTTCTACACATATAGGTACACGTAGATGAACTAAATATTATATCATGTCATAGCAATTCTTAATGTTGATATCCTAGCCATCTGTCTATCTGGCCAGTCATACCTCTGCAGTCCTTCAGCCAATTTGTGAAATTGAAATTACACCCACGAACATGCAGTCATTCATTCATTCGCTGGTTCCTTCATTTAAACCTACATACATACGTACGTACATACATGCATGCATACGAAAGTACATGTAATATAATGGTATGCATACCTTCGTGGGTTTGCTTACGTGTACCTCTTGATCTACTCATGCTGGTACGCTTGCCCAGTCTGTCAGTACATATACATTCATGAATACGTGTATCTGCTGTCTGCTGACTTATCATTCAAAGGCCCACGCTCACATGCTTATGAAACATCCGTTTCTCTTAGCTTAGCTGGACTAGCTACTCATACATTGCGGGGCTTCTCCTTGAAAGCCGTGCTGCTACTGATGCCACTCATACTACGGCTACTGCTACTGTGCTACTCCTGCTCCTCCTCCTCCTCTTCCTTCTCCTTTTGCCTGATGCTGGGGCTCCTACTACTAAAGTTCCCCTGATTTTTGACAGCCCATACAAGTTTCGATCAACACCCGCCACTGCTGTGCCGTTAAACCTACTCCAACTTCCTCGGTCGAGCCGCCCTTTCGGGCACACGACAAGGTGGTGGCCTGAAACGAACACATTTTACACCAATAGGGTGGGTGGATCGGCGAGTTCCCAGGATCGAAAAGCTGTCGGAAGCTCATTCCGGTTCCCCGCGGCACCTTGAAGAGGAAGAGGAGAGTGATCAGGGAGATGGCGATCATTGCCTGCAGATGCTTGGTACAGAGAGACGCAGAAAAAAAAATCTCCCAAAGCGCCTGCTTGTTGATCCAGTCATGGCCCTGGTAGGCGAGGGTAACCTGAGACCGACTCCCGGGCTTCTGCATCTTCCCTGTTGCTCCCTATTGTGTGCTTTCACTGAGGATCCTTGAAGGTCGCAGGGCTCAGATCCAGACCGAGAGCCAAGAAATGCCTGAGGCATCTGAGTGATCAGCACAAGCTCTTGTAGAGTAGCGGCATAAAGATGGAACTCGTGCTGGGAGGCTATAGTTCGGCTGAACTAACGAGCTCAAAGACAGCGCACGAAAACGGTGGCAATTGCTCACCAAGCCAAGAGCAGAAGAAACGTCCTTTTCGCGAGTGCCGATACAGGGAATGCACAGATCAGAAACGGCTTAATTCAGCCCAGTCATGGCGATGATTTGGGCACATGGCGATGCTGTTCATGATGGAGATGCCATTCAATATCAATGTGAGCACGAACCTGCGTAGAGATGGGAAGGTTGCAGAGGGGAGACGAGAGAAACAGTTTCAACACTAGGCGATGACGATGGTGCCGTGGAGATGATGATAATGATGATGATGACAGCGGCTATAGTGAGGAAGGCTGTCAACATTGGAGATGATCAGACTGATGATCCAGAAAACCACTCGGACTAGTATGATGACAACACCGACGGTTGCGACATGATAGTCGTAGCAAACATGCTGATGAGAGACATGCTGGACTTGACAACAGTCAGGGGATGACTTGCTCTCACCTTGCTAAAGTTTTCAAAATCCAACATGATCCCCGAAGCCTGCTCGGAAGCTCTCCAGCATTCCGATGCGCTTGGCAGCAATCTGGAAGCCGCCCTGGAAGTCCTCTTTGGTGGAAGTAGTGGTAGTACCGGTCGTCGTGGTGGTAATGCTGCTGATGGCGGTGGTTGTGGTAGTGTCAATAGTAGTAGTCGTCGTCGCCGTCGTCGTCGTCGTAGTCGTAGTCATAGTCGTAGTCGTACTCGTAGTCGTAGTCGTAGTAGTCGTAGTCGTAGTAGTAGTAGTAGTAGTAGTGGTGGTGGTAGTGGTAGTGGCAGTAGTAGTAGTAGTAGTAGTAGTAGTAGCGAGTGCGAGTGCGTGTGCGTGCGCGAGTGCGAGTGCGAGTACTATAGTGCGCGTGTGCGTGCGGGTGCGGGTGCGGGTGCGGGTGCTGGTGTTGGTGCTGGTGCTGGTGCCGGTGCTGGTGCCGGTGCCTGCGCTGGGGCTGGTGCTGGTGCTGGTGGTAGCGGTATAGTGGTATAGTGGTATAGTGGTAGTACTGGTAGTACTGGTAGTACTGGTAGTACTGGTAGTACTGGTAGTACTGGTAGTACTGGTCCTACTGGTGGTAGTGGTGGTAGTGCGCGGTAGTGGCGGTAGTGGTGGTAGTGGTGGTGGTGGTAGTAGTAGTAGTAGTAGTAAAGTAGAGTAGCCAGGCTAGGAATTCAGGGCTTAAGGTTCGGAGAAAGGGTCTGGGATCACGTCAAGTCCAAAACCTCAAAGCCCCTATAAGCCCCGGGGGCTCCTCGTTGAAGTTCCAGATGATGAACAGAAGCCGTGAGGAGCTCTGGAGGCCACAAAATGCAAGGTACACCAGGACCTTCCAGGCAGGTGCAGCAGGTCAGAGTGCAGGAGTTGCAGCTGCTTGAACTTGACCTGGTGAAAGACAAGTTCCATTTCTTGCAGATAATTCTGCTGATATGGAGATATCATGAGGTGGTCTTGTCCTGAGCTCTCAGCCGACTTCTTCTGCGAAGGCTTAAGCCGTGGATCATTTTATTCGCTCTATCCTGATGCTGGGATTCATGATGACACATGTTTCACTCTGGGCTCCACACAGCACCGGTCGACTGGAACAAAGTCTCCTGTCAGCATCGGCATGTTCCGAAGCAACTTGATCGAAAACCAAGCCCAGCATCCGCTCTCAGAACCTCCCTGCCGCCTGCATAAAGGGCAGGAAGCCCAGGAAGAGTGTGCAAATCACCTGCCAGCGGCACTCTTGGACCATCCTTACTCTTACTGATCGGGTGATCTCACGGGAACATCTTGGAAAGGATGGCTTGAGGCCAAGACTGAGGCCTACTTCCGAAGCTTGAAGCCAAACCCGATCCCCCCGTGCCTGCGACATGGCCATGAGCAGGTTTGGCGGGATTCCACGGGACAAGCTCAGCCACATGATGCCTGGAAGCAGGTGCGGCAAGAGCGAGAGAGAGAGAGAGAGAGAGCTTGGCAGAACACATCGTTTCAAGGCCAGGACGGCTTGCGAGCAGACACCTTACCTGAGGCTGGAGCAGCCGATGCAGTTCCCTGCATAGAAGCAGCTCCACTGCGTGCTCTCCTGGCCGTGGCTCCCAAAGCTCTTCTATAAATGTCTCTGTGGCTTTCAGCTCGGAAAGTCACTCCATCCTCCATCCTCTGAGGTTCCAAAGCCTCCCGGCCTCCACGGCTTCCAGCTTCTGAGCTTGCGTCTGGCTCTTCAAGACCTCAGATGTGCTGCTTGACATCTGCACTACAAGTAGCCCCTTTTTCCATAACTGTCATGAGCCCGTCGTGAAGACCGTCACAAGTTTGCTGGGTGCTTCCTACGATTCCTTCTCGAAGCCGGGCGCATGAACAGCAGCCACAAGCATCATGCAAACACCCACAGCCAAACAGCTTCGACAAGCGGGACCAGGCTGGCATGCGAGTCTCCCTTCACAGTGCTGCCCTCCATGTTCGGTGGTGCAGAGTTTGGGCTGTCCAGTGCAAAAGCCTCACTATGCTTACTCTTGCCCGCATCTCAAACAAAGCTGCCTGTGGCCCAATCCTGAGCCCAGAGCCGTCTCGCCCACCGGTGAGAAGATATAGCAAAGCCTTTACGTGCAGGGTTTGGGTTCAAGGATGTGGATTTCTTGGGTTGGGGGCAGTTTTTCCTTGGGCCCTCGAAGAGTCGGGACACTCTTAGTGTAAGTCCTGTCCTCTGCTTTTGCCGCACACTCTGCAGCCCTACACCAAGATGGCATGGTCAGACTGACGGTCCAGAACTACCGTGGGTGCCTCTTGCCCTCCACTGCCCTAGTTTGCAAAAGGCTTTTGAATCATGCATCTGCTGAGTGAAAAGGTTGGGTGCCATTTCAACCCAAATGCTCAGGATGTCGGGGATTTGCTGGATCGGGGAAATTCGGGCCAAAGTGAATTGCTATGGGGTGTAGGAAGAAATTGGTGTCAGCGTTGGCTCGACGGCACTGTCAGCCACCGAGGAAGGCACGCGATGACCGCGTGAATGCGTAGGCAAATTCCACGACAGAATGGCCTCAGCGATGCCAGCTAAGTCCTAGGAACCTCATAGCTTCAGCTCCAGCAGATGGGGATTTGGGGCTATGTAACCAACAACGCGCTGGCCCCAACTCACAAAGGAGGAGGAGGAGGAGCCTACCACTTTGTGGGCTGCCTCTGAGAATACTAGAACATCTGGTGCTGCTCTTGCACCTGTGATGGCATTGGTGCATGCAGTAGCAGCAGGCGATGAATAGCAGTTTGCGAATAGTTGCAGAAGTACTGGTGATATTGGGGGGGGAAGAGGCGCCAGCAGCAGCTTCAATGGCCTCCACCTCATATAAGGGCCTGAATAATTAGAATAGGCTTTTGGGGCTCATTATACTATAACTATAATAAGGAACCCCCAAAAATAGTAGAGGTAATTGTTACGGCCTCTATATTACAATCATAGGAATGGGTCTGAAGCTTTGGTTGGAAGGCGAAAAGGAAATACGCCCAGCGCGAAGCCCAACGCTCTCCTGTATCCGGTAGAGTTCCCAGTAGCATAGCAATGTGATGAGAACAGTACAGCACCAAGAAGGAAGAACGCGAGCGACTGCAATCTGAATGTGCCTGTAGATGCGACATGCCAGACGGTGAGAAGACTCTGACATGTGAAGTACCGCCTGAGCCAAGAAGCCCGTTATCCAAAGACTTAAACTAATCAAGTCATCTCGGGCCCCTGACTTCATGAGCCACTGTGTCACGCAATGCTTCTCTGTTCGCCGCTGTTCTGCTTGGCAGATCAGGCCTGAATGACTTCAGAAGCATCATAGTACTGCCGAGATGAGTAGAGCCGGTAGAATCGCGACAGCAATCCAGGCAGTACGGCTTGAACAAGATTCGGCGTAGCAATGGCGACATCCGACTGCAGACGGCAGATTAGGAATGCTACACCACTGCTACTAGCGAAAAGAGCCGAAACAACAGTCAACTATCGTAATGAGGACCCGAACGGAACGAACAATGGTTTGGCCAATGCACTACAAAAAATGACTCAAAATACTCAAAGATCCGAGCGTAGGAAGAAAGATGTGTCTCGACAAACCGCAATTGGACAGGACATCAAATCATCACGGGAACTCAAGGATCATTGGCGGAACTCCTCATAGGACAAGTCACTGATACTCATAGCAGCCACACCAATGGACAATCAAAAGATCATGGCATGACGCATCCACCACAGACTTTGCTTCCAGAACGATGCAAAAGTGCGGATTGTGAAGCAAAGGCGCTTTGCAGCGATTCCGCATCACGGGGTGCGCCTTTTGCGCGTGCCACTGAGGCCTCCCGTCCGAAACACTAGGGCCAAAATGTAGGTGCCTTTACGATTAGAATAGGGTTTTGGGGGTTCCTTGTTACCCCCTGTCGCATAATATCCCCCAAAACCCTATCCTAAATATTCAGGCCCCTAGAGTATGTGGGTTCACTAGTGCTGTTGGGTCTGAGGTCTCGTCATCTGCTTGAGGCCAGCTTCATGAAACCTGTGCATGGCGAGCAGATTTGGACGAAGGGGAATCTCCATGCCTTCCACTTCTCTTTCTTTGTGCCCCATGTAGTAAGCGCTAACCCTAAACCTGTGGCATGGAGCCCTACCAAAGCGAACTAAACAAGCGCTACGCTAGCGACGTGTTAACCAAAACTTCTACTAACGTGCGGTGCTCCTTTTTGGTCGTAGTGCGGAACAGCGCCCGCCCGAGCACACCGCCCCTGAACCGGTGCCGGTGCCGGGGTGCGCACTTCTGCGCCCACCCCCCAGGCAACCGCCCGGCGGGACGGGTGCCGGCCGTCTATAGCCGGTAAAGCAAAAACCACGTAGGGTGGCGAGGGTGGGAAGGCGAAAAGGCGATCGAGCCGGCAGGATGCTGCGGCGATCGCTGCTGCTTGTTCCTACACAAACACACGTGTTACACAACAAGCGCTACGCTAACGACGTGTTAGCCAAAACTTCTACCAAGGTGCCGTGGCTCCTTTTTGGTCGTAGCGCGGAACAGCGCCCGGCCAAGCACACCACCCCTGAACCGGTGCCGGTGCCGGGGTGCGCACTTCTGCACCCGCCCAGCGCACCCACCTCCCACAAGGCGCCGGCACTCCTACCAACTGGCAAGATCTAAAAGCCGCCCAGGAGTCTGGTGGCAGGCATAGTCGATGTCGAGCGCCGCCCTGCCGAGGACCACCATGACCTCGTCGACGGGGGCGTGGCCTTCACGCCGGGCACGGGTGTCATCGCTCCGGGAAGTGGCGTCCGAAACGTTGGACGCCGATGGTACCCTGTAGAACTCCGGGCACCAGGCCCGGTCAGCCGCCAATCTCCAAAATGCGACCAGGGCCCCATTGACGGCGGGGTTTCGCCCATAGCCCTTCTTAAGGGCGAACTGGCCGGCGACGTTGTCGATAAAGGCCAGCCAATGGAGAGGAAGGCGGCGGGCGAAGGTAATGACCGGGAGCACTTGCGCCAGAATCGGATCACGCCGAAGTCGTAGAGCACCTGGCCCTCCAGGAGCAAGACGAAGCCCCAGCCGGGCTCGCCCGGCTGCAGGTGGCCGGCCTTTTTCCGCAACGCGTCTGCGTACAGGGCCCCCGGAGTTTTTAGTCCGAAGCGGAAGTCGATCCGCCCGCCGAGGAAGACGACAGCCTAGCGTCTTCCGACGATGCGCCCGATTATATAATTCTAGGCACTGTACATCTGCGCCCGCCCCGTCCCTTCCGGGGAGCCAGGACGTATTCCTTGGCGCTGTGCGGTCCTTTTTGAAGGCGGCGCCTGTGACCTCAATGGCCTGCCGTGACGGGCCGAGGACCATCCAAGTCTTTAGGCGAGAGGCGTAGACTCACGAGGTAGCCCTCCGAAAGAGCCTCGAGGAGGCTCCGACATGAAGAGCGGTTCTCGAGCAAGCCGCCTCGGCTTGAGCCTTTGAGCCGTGAAGACAAAAGGGGGAAGGGGGGGGAGACCACAGCTGCTCACTTTTTTGCGGCGCCCACGAAGGCGCAAAGGTGAGTGGCACAGCGGTGTGGCGACCAGTGCCGTGAAACAACAATGGCCCCGGCGGCGATGTAGGCAAAGGTGAAAAGGAGGCCGGGGGGGTAGAAGACGATCTTCCTCAGGCGTCGTCGCCAAATCGCAGGCCCGGCTTGGGCGCGGCGCCTCGGGTGGTGTCGCCGGAGGGGCCTTCCGCGGCCGCGCCTCCGTCTTCGCCAAGGCGCAGGCGTCCGGGTCGCATCCAAAGGCGTAGATGCCGAAGCCGCCGGGGTCGGCGATGGCGTAGGCACCGACGTGGTGATAGAAGACGAGGGGGGCGAAGGTTGGTGGGCGGCGGTGGCTTGAAGAAAGCGCCCAAGAGGTTGCTGGCGCCGCACGGCATCGGGACAGTGCTCGGCGGAGGCCCTTGATCCTGGCGGCGGGCTGGTCGACGAAGGAGTCGAGGTCTCCTCCAAAGCCGTGACGCCCAGGTCGACATCGTCGTCAACGCCCGCACGCCGCCACCAACCTGGCGAGATCGTCGGCTGACAACGCCTCAACAGCCGCCTCGAGCTCAGCGCTGGAGGCGCCCGCCACAAATGTGGCATGGCCCTCGGTCTGGGCTGCGGTGTCCAGGCCAGAGGCGGCGGCCTGGGCGCCCGCGTACATCAAGAGCATCAGCATCCGGCCCAGGGCAGAAAGACCGGCGCCACAATCTCCTCCTCTTCGCCCGAATGGGCGGTTTCCTCCACCTCAGAGGCCCCAGCGACACCAGGCGATGATGTAGTAGGTGGAGACGACGAAATAGTGCCGCCCACCACATCAATGCCACAAGCCGCCACCCAATCGGCATAGGCAGCGTCGGCGCAGACGGGGCGCTGGAAGAAGCCATGGTGCGAAGGCGATCGAGCCGGCAGGATGCTGCCTCGATCGCTGCTGCTTGTTCCTACACACACACGTGTGTTACACCGCAAGTGGGGCTAATTGCTGCTGGATGGTTGTTAGATTAATGCCCTGGTAGTATCTTTACCTTTTGCATTCTTGCTACAGTAGCTGGAGAAATTGTGGAAAACCCGGTTTTTCTGAAAGTAACAGCTTCTTGCACACAAAAGAAAGGAGGACATTGTCGTGCCAAGACATGCCGGCACGGATTCGTCATCGCCATCTTCATCGCAACCACTCCCGTTGGCATCATCATGAGCAGCCGCAGCATCATGCTCTATCTTTATCAACATCATCACCATCACCACCATCATCAGCAGCAGCATGATCATCACCATCGTTGTGGGCACCATCGTCATCGTCACATGATCAGAATCACGACCACTCTCGTGATAATCCTCCCCATGACTGTCATCAACACCAAGATGTGTCATCATCGTCATCATCATCCTCACCACCACACCCTCATGATCACCATCATCATCACCATCATCAGCAGCAGCAGCAGCATCACCGTCATCGTAGCGTTAGCATCGCCATTGTCGTCATCGGTAACAGCCGCACGGCCGTCATCATAAACGTGACAACTGTTATAATCTTCGGCAAACTCATCATATCTCACCATCAGCTGCAACAACTGCACGACGGTCATGATATGGTGGTGATGAGAATGACGATGAGGATGTGCACGTGGAGGAGGAGGAGGAGGAGATCATCTCCACCACCACCATCATCGTCACCAGATACGACGACGTCCACAACGAATGCGATGGACGTGATGACGACTGTGCTAGAGGCGACGAGAGCCAGCACGATGATCACTTCTGGCTCAAGAAACACGACCAGCATTGCACGCATCTTCGTCACCATCATCGTCATCACAGCCGCAGCCTTGCATCAGTCTGCGATGATCGTCGTCATCATCATCATGACAATCATAAAGAGCTACTGAGACAATCGAGGCATTACGATACTGGTAATGGTGAAGCCAACGACAAGGAGGAGAGTTCACAGACGTCATTGCGATTACCTTGAGGGCCCTTTGGTGGGCAAAGGTGCAGAAGTCTGCTGGCAGCAACAAACACCACTCACAGCCATGATCGGAAGCTGCGGAGCAGAAAGGGGAGGAGGCAACACTCCGCCTTCATGATTTCGTGGATCCGCTCCTGCAAGCTGCATCTGGGGTGAGGCTTTAGGTTTAGGGTTTACGGAAGTTTAGGGCAGTTTAGGGTCGAGGGTTTAGGCTTATTTGCTCCCCCGCGGCCGATGCCTCGCTGACCGGCTGCTCCAGGAATTCTGCGTCGTCATTGACGTCCAGAACCTGCATGTGCTGCGCAACCTTGGTGCCGTAGCGCATAATGTGCCGCCGACCTACCCTGCAACCATGCCCCAAAGCCTGAGAATGCATCACAGTACGAGGAAACCTCGACGCCGATGGCCTGCAACCAACCCAACAAAACCTTTTGCCCAGGCGCCAGTGCGGTGGAGGACATGCGCCGCAGGGTGGTCTCGGTCCGCGCCGCCAAAACTCTACGGACGCCCTCGCGGCCTCCAGGAAATGAATAACATTTGCAGGGCGCATAAAAGGTTCCAGGTACCTGGAGCTTTACCATGTTTCTGGGAATCTTCCTCGAAACGCGGTCCCGGTGCAGCCTGGGGCTGTGGAGCTCCCTATCAGAGCTCCCGCCTCAACAGTTCATGGTGGACAGCCTGCACCCCAAGAAGCCTTCACACAAATGGAAATGATTTCCAATACCTTTTGGAGAACCGGGCATGGAAGAAGCTTCTGCAGCAAGACTGTCCAGGCACGTGCGGCCTGATGTGTTCAGAATTTTGGGTGAAAACCTGCACTTGTGCCTGCAATCTGCTCCAGATGGTTCAGGCCCGTCTCCTTGTCCTTCCCAAGATCACACATCTTTGTGAGCGTGTCGTGCATACTCACAGAAACTGTGCACACTGCGGAAGTCGACTCTTGCAGAGGCGCATAGCCACATGTTGCCACGCACAAGCACGAACTGCCACTGGCTCTGCCAGAGAAAGTCTGACTTTGCTTCTGTCGGAATGGAAAAACAAGCTCGCGCATAGTCCCGCAGGAAGCAAGACGCTTATTGTCAAAGTACTAGGCACAAGCTGGTGGTAATGGCGATTGCATGCATTCCACAGGAGAGGGCTCAGAAGCCCTCCCACCATGAAGCGTGGCAGGACGTAGCTCGTCCAGCAGTTTGCTCCCAGAACGATCTTAGGATTGCACCCAGAGACCGCCACGATTCACCTCTCCCAGCCCTGATAAGGAGGTAGATTAACCAGGAACAAGGCGAATCGAAAATAGTGAGCACTGCGAGAAAACCAAAAAGACGGCAGCTCGTTTTACGTGCAAACCGTCAGAGTCACAGGACATGTCATCGCTTAGCGCTGACCAAAGAAAACAACAACCCTGCAGCCTACTTCGTAACCGACTCACCGTTACCGACCTTGCCAGCAGCAGCCTCCGCGTCGGTGTTCGAGATGTCTTCCACTGTGGACTTGGTCACACTGGGACCAAACATGGACATGCAGACAGGAAGGAAGATCAGCCCGTGTGAACCACCCGCCACGACAATGCCAAAGAACATCTTGAAGAAAACGCGGAAAACCTGACTGGCTGAGAATGCCAGAGGCAAGATGGCCAAGAAGGTTGTGCTGACACCCATGAAAATAGGCTGTCCCATTTCCTTCATGGCCAGCTCAGCACGCTTGGTACGTGGCAGCGTTCCATCCTGGAGCCCGAAGCTGTGTGCCATGTGCATGGAGTAATCCACCACCAGGCCCACAGCCATGACAAGGTTGATCATGCTGATGGAGTTGAGGGCCAGGGACCATAGCACGATGTTGCCCATGAGGTCCATAAACACCAGTGCAAGGACGAGAAGCACCACTAAAACAGAGAGGGGATGGGCCAAGACCAGCGCACTAATGAGGAGAACTGCCGCCAGACAGAGTCCAATGCTGGTTGTCATCTGCTCCACAATGATGCGGTACTGATCGAAGAAGATATATGCTGGCGCGCTCACGAAGCTTCCTGGCAGCGCGGCTTGCCACTGCTGAATGAAAGCCTCGACCTCTTCGAGCAAGGTAACCTGCTCCCTGCTGTTGAAAGTGTCGATATGATTGGCCCGAATACGAACCACCTTGAACTGTCCATTCTGGATCACCACATCATCTTCGAAGGACCTGCCCGTAGGCGTTGCGAGGAACTCCTGAAGTGCGGTCAAGAAAGTGCTGCCTGTGACCAGGTGGCTGGTGCAGGTTGTGACGCCGGAAGGCAAGCCGGCCTCGCAGCCGGTACGGTTGGTATCGACTGCAGTAAAGGCACTGTCAGGCAGGGAAGCAAGGACACCCTTGTTCTGCAAAGCCCAAAGTGTGAAGATGGTGTGCCATGACTGAAGCCCCCGGACAGAGTTGACGGTGTCGAGTGCCATCAACCCGGCACCGGCCTCTTCTAGATGGCGCTGCACTGCCAGGGAGCTAACGTCCGTGTCTGCCACATACAAAGCACATGGCAAGGACAAGCCACCTGTTGAGAGGCCGCCGAAGTGGAGGCTTTCCATATTGTTGAAATCTCGCAAGTAGCTCTTGTCCGGTGACAGGTCCATGATGTTAAAGTCGGTGCTGAGGCCCAGGCTCACCTGCCAGGCAGACACCGCAGCTACCGCGAGGAAAAGGATGATGGTGGTGAACGAGATGGCTGGGTGGCTGGTCAGGAACTTGATCATGGCCACGAGGATCTTCTCGAATCGACGTGCCCTCGGCACTCTTTGCGCTGGGCATGCATGATGCACCGGCCCCAACACAGAAGCAAGGGTCCAGGCGAGGTGGGTCTGCTTCGGCACGCCTTGCATCAAGGGCGAGCAGGGCACAGAAGGTGGTGCAGTGAAGAAGCCAAATGTAGAAGCAGGAGATGGCGGCATAAGCGCAGAAGTACTGCACCGAAGGGAAGACGCAGGTTGCACCCAGCAGGAAAGATGAGATGGAGGTCACCTTAGTCAATGTGATAGAGACTCCCACGCGCTGCACAGCTTTCTCGATCCGGTCAGGGATGTTGAGGGACTTGTCGGTCGCATCGAAGGCCCCGGAGATGACGAAAGCATCGTCGATGCCAATGCCCACGAGAATGAAAGGGAGGATCTGCTGCAGCACTGTGAATGGAACTCCGATCAGCATGGAGGTGCCGTAGCCTGCGATGCACCCAAAGAGCACCAGGAAGAACTCGACTTGTCCCAGCAGCCTTCTGCTCTGTGTCCACGATGCTGTCTTGCCGAGGAAGAGCGAGCAGAATGTTGCCATCACCACAAAAGCGATGGCGAAAAGTGGAATGTCCGCTCGAACTGTTCTGTTTAGCTCGTCGTCCTGGGAACGCTGCGCCTGCACAAAGGCATCCACATGCACATAGCGTTGATTGGAGAGCTGGTCCTTGGTGAAATGCTCCACCAGAGCCTCCTCCCATGCCATCGTATCGCTGTCGGCATTCAAAATGAAGTCGACACGTGCGGCGCTGGCACTCGTGATGCTGCCGCTGCCATCGCGCTCAATGCCACCCAGTGAGTCATCGGCGAACGCTGGGGCACCGTCAGGAAAGTTGGCCTTGTTCACAGCAACTAGGATGTCGGCTTGAGTCGTGACTGTCTGATTGAAGTCGGCAGTGGTACCGGTCCCAAAATACCGGCGGACCCCAGCATTCAAGCAACCGGAGGAAACCTGAAGGCAAACATCTACGAAAGTGGTTCCATCAGTACCCGAAAGTGCTTTCACATCATCAGCAAGTTGGAAGATCTCGGTCATCGTCTCCAGTCGCAGAATGTTGCCACCATCCTTTGCAGTGACCAGGATGCGATTCATGCGGCCGCGGGCTGGGAAGTACTGCTCCGTCCACTCCATGTCCTTCATGACCTGCGATGCTTGATCTACCCAAAGATCACGAGCTTCGTTCACGGCCTTGAAGCGCAGAACGCCCACCCCACAGAGCAAGCAGCCCACGACGGTCACCGTCATACATTTCCAAGGATTGCGAGCGCAAGATTTGGCGACCCTGCCCAGTCCATGGGCCACTGCCTCCTCTGCCCGCGAAGTGCAGGAAAGCCAGGCTTGCAGGGGCGACATGGCACCAGGTTCTAGCCGCAAGTCTTCGCAAGTCCAGGGATGCGTCTGATTCTTGAGCCGCAGGTCTTGCTTCATTGCGAAAACACTCGTTTGCCCCAACCCCACAGCATCATGTGCAAGCTGTCACGACAACAGTGCGTCCTTGAAGTGGGTGAGAGCGAGATGGTAGGCCTTTCGTCTTTCGTGGAGGATTTGGGAGCCGAGAGGAACGGGAAACGGGACTGAAAAGCTGCTCGCTGCTCGCCTCTTTGAGGTTCTCCTTCCAGATGATGAAGGGGAACTCGGCCCGAGTGGCAGCTTTGGCCATCTGCCAGTACTCCTCATCCTGGGCTTCGCTTGCCCTCTAGTCTCTCGTTTGAACCCCATGCAGAACGCTGCCCTAAACCCTACGCCCTACACTTGCAGGAGACAAACAGTTGAACAACCCTATCGCGCTTTTGCTGCCACGTGGCAGGCATGTCCAAGGCATAGTCGACAGCACAGTGGAATGCTTCAAGGAGCATGTGGGGGGAGTCCGCATTTTGCTGACGGAAATAAACTCCCGGCATCTTGCCCAGACCACCAATAGCGCAGCCTACAGAAGGGACACCAAGCAGACCGAACTCCACGTCCACGTAACCTGCAGCTGCATCGCACGTGTCAGGGTGAGCATTTAAGACCATGCCAGGAGGCCAAACCATCCTTCAAACTTTAGGGAAGTCCGTACACAAATTCAGATGGCATGCCTAACCCAAAACGGGCCACAACATACGTGGCAGCTGCAATACCTACAATAGCATGGCTTCGTACGGTTTGATGGGTCGGAATGTTCCAGAAAGGAAATTCTAAACACAGCATGGACGTAATATCCTGGGCGAGAGGATAAAGATGATCTGGGCAGAGATGCTGTCGAAATTTGGCCTCCAGGATTGAATCCAAAAAAACACTACAAGTGTATTCCGCAAACCCTGCCACAAGCTTGAAACATATCGGGCATGGGCATGCTTTTGGAGAGGCGATAATGCCATCGAGATAGAACCCCAAAGCCTGAGCCCCGAACCCCAGAAAAGAGCCGTTGATGTTGTTGCTTGTTGTTGCGGAAGCCAGGGCACCGAAAGGCTCTGAGCAGGACGGTGTAAAGCAGAGGTGTGCACCGCGGCGGAGTTCCTTTTCAGGAAACTGGCTCGAAGCCAAACGGCCAGGGTAACTATTGGGGCTAAGGGAAGGGCTACGATAAAGGGCTACTATCAAGGCTACGACTACGATTAGAATAGAAAGCTTACTGTCAGGGCCACGCTCCAGGCTTACCATTCGAGGCTCTACGGGTTCTTTATAAGGGTATTATAAGGGTGACTGCGTGACTACAATTGAACTTCAACAGGAATTCAACATGGTGAACGTAGTGGCGATATGATGGCGATGGCGTAGATGAACCTGGTGACAGTGATGATGATGATGATGATGATGGTGATGATGATGGTGGCGACGACGATGCAGGATGTTGGCGATAACAGTTGACAATAGTGCCAATGCGGGCTATAATATATCTTTGCATCTACACTTGGAGGGTTCAGGGATTGTGGGGCAACAGGGATGAGACCAACTTTCCTATGTAGGGTTAGGTTTCATTCCTCTTTCCCCTTGGCCATCTAAGAGCAAAAGCAAGGGCCAAAAGCAAAAGTAAGCCCTCGTGTCAATTTTTTGATGTTTTTTGACTAGATCAAATTTTTAGATCCTACAGTTAGAAAAACAATAAACAAAAAGTTTCAACCCCTAAAAATGCGTGGACCGCGCAGCGGCTAGCCAGTGACGAAGGAGCCGCTAGTCTATTATATTAAAGGAGAGCTGTCAGTGTGTCTGTCCGCAGGAGATGGTGGGCAGGAGACACAGTTCGGCTCATCGGTACGAAGGTCCTACAAATTGGAATCTCATGGTATCCGAGAAGCCGACTCCAAACCCTAGACCTCAAAGCCCCAACACCTACGACATGCTTGAACCTTAAACCCTAAACCCTCACACCCCGAATCTCAAAGACCACAAATCTCAAAGCGCTAGAGCCTAAAACGGCAAACCCTCAAATGCTACAGCATCAAACCCTAGACCCTCAAACCCCAAACACCAAAGCCCGAAAGCCCCCAAACCCGCAGCCTGAAAACCCTCAGATCCTAAACCTCACAACCACGAAACCCGTAAACCCTGAACCCGCCAAAGCCCCAAACCCTAAACTCCAAAAACCGGTAATCCTCTCCGGCTTAGGGTTTAGGTGCAGAGCTTCGGGTCTTCATCCTCCCCTTCGTGGTTCGAAAAGAACCCCAAACCCTAAACTCTAAAACCCTAAACCCTAAACTCTAAAACCCTAAACTCTAAAACCCTAAACTCTAAAACCCTAAACTCTAAACCCTAAACCGTGGCGCCTTCTCGAGGCAGAAGAACTCGGTGCACACGAAAAGCCGACCTTCTGATTCGGGCTTCTTCTCTGTTTGGGCTGATGGTTTAGCAGTTTGGGGTTTAGGGTTCAGGGTTTTGGGGCTCCGGGATTTTGAGTCTAGGGCTTCGTATAGTCTTGCATACGTTCGGGTTTAGGCTTCGGAATTTGAGAATTCGAGGCTCTTGTGGCGTCACCCCTCTCCGTTCTCAAGCCGAGCCTTCAAACTTCGCTTTCAGTGGGACCAGCATCTCCTGCGCGTAGAGGCCGAAGGGATCGTCCGGCGGACCCGCCAGGACCATCTGCACGTTCTGCTGGCTCCGGAGGATCTCCTGCAATTTCGAAACAAGGAGATCCGAGGCTTCAGATTTCAGGATCCAGGGAGCTTCAGCCTCAAATTAGATAGCATCTTTAGATGGATGGATGGATGGATGGAGGGAGGGAGGAAAGTGCGAGAGGGAGGGAGTGAGGGAGGGAGGGAGGAAAGGAGGGAGGGAGGGATTCATGTAATGTTATGTCATGTAACATGATATAATGTAACATCGTGCCATGCAACGTAATTCAATGTATGCGACGGAGTTGCAATGTGTATATGTATAGTCATAATGGTTCTATGTCTTTGTCTGTCTATATGTTAGCCTTTGTTTACTCGCTGAGTCATACATGCATCTGTCTGCTATCTGTTTATGAGTGTACTTACGGTGGGTGTGGCAGCATATCTGCATGTGTACATCTATATATTTACATACACATACATCCATACATCCCTACATACATACATACGTACATGTGTATGATGTGTTCATATAAACACATACATACATACATACCTACCTACCTACATACATACATACATACATATATATACTGACATTTATTTATTTGTTCATTTATGTATATGTACTGTTCTGTACGATGCGCATAGTGGGTTTAGGCTGCTCACATGCACAAAGCTGGAAAGCTGGCACCGCTGAAGGCGATCCAAAGATACCATGTTCGCATGTCATCGCAGTAGTAGCGGACGTCGTCTCGCGTCGTCGTCGTCGTCGAAGTAGTAGTAATAGTAGTAGTTGTCGTAGTAGATTCGTAGTAGTAGTAGTAGTAGTAGCAGTAGTAGTAGTAGCAGTAGTAGTAGTAGTAGGAGTAGCAGTAGCAGTAGTAACATTAGTAGCAGTAGTAGCAGTAGTGGCAGTAGCAGTAGTAGCAGTAGTAGCAGTAGTAGCAGTAGTAGCAGTAGTAGCAGTAGTAGCAGTAGTAGCAGTAGTAGCAGTAGTAGCAGTAGTAGCAGTAGTAGCAGTAGTAGCAGTAGTAGCAGTAGTAGCAGTAGTAGCAGTAGTAGCAGTAGTAGCAGTAGTAGCAGTAGCAGCAGTAGCAGCAGTAGTAGCAGTAGTAGCAGTCGGAGTAGTAGTAGTAGTAGTAGTAGTGGTGGTGGTGGTAGTTGTAGTAGTTGTTGCTGTCGTAGCAGTAGCAGTAGAAGAGGCAGGAGTAGGAGCAGGAATAGGAGTAGGAGTAGGAGTCTAGGAGTAGGAGTAGGAGTAGGAGGACAACTACACTACAGGCGGAAGGGGAGGAGTAGCAGTAGCAGTAGTAGTAGTAGTAGAAGTAGTAGCAGCAGCACCAGCAGCAACATCATGGTGGTCATTGTAGCCGACGGCGTCATGCCTATTTGACCTTTGGTTCCCAAGAGTGTCCTCTGTCAGCATCGCAATGTGGTCCACCCCCTTCTGCTTCACCCAGCGGCCGATAAAGATTAAAATCTTTGCTCCAGGGTCCTGGCAGAGGCTTGCGTGCAATGTCCAATGGCTTGCGGCTTACATCCATCAACCACATTTCAACAAACATGGCATCCGGCGATTGTTGGTTGTAACTGCTTTCTTGAGGATCGATATCCTCGAATCTGCAGTGTTTCTGACATCTTCATGTCCTTCAAGGTACCTATGTTGAGAGCTGAACAGGACCGCTCGAAAGAGGATCCTGTTTGAAAATCGGAAGCCAGAGCTATGCATACGAAATGATTACCGGGTGCTAACGCGACTTGGCGATCGGCACACTCTCCACTCCCAGCTTGTAGGAGCCCCTTCGTGATAGATTCTGTCGAATTCCTATCAGAACTTCTCCGGTCAGGCGATGGGAGTTGGAAAGTGCATGTGCAGGTGTATGTGTACAATATCAATATATATATATATATACACGTATATAGATAGCTCGTCATTTATCTATGTACTTGTTTGTTTTTATTTATCTATTTAGTTAGGTAAATAGCTAGTTAGTTAGTTAGTTAGTTAATGATCCGTCTATAGACTTATTTGTAAGTTCTATAAATATACATGTATCTACATGTAGCTGTATATTAATGTCTTCAGATGTTCATATTGCATTATATGTTGTTATAATGTACTATGCTATACTATAGTCTGTGATATTCTATGATATATTACTATATTCTACTATATTGTATTACATGATGTCATTCTATGCTATGTTGTAGTATATTACAGAATATGATGTTATGTTGTATTGTTCTATTTAAGATCACACAGCTTTGTATTGTATGTGGTAGTATGTTACATTATATTGAATCTTATTAAGTTACACCATGTTACAATATTAAAATCGATGATAGTACAGTATTTCTAACTATACCACACTGCATTATATTCTACTCTATTATGCTGCATTGTATTCTATGCAACGTGTCTGCTTACATCTCTCTCTAGCTATTACTTAGTTCTTGAGTAGTTATTGCGCGCACCCTAACAACAGCAAACCCCACCTCATACATTGTTCCAGGCAATTGCAGACTTTGACATGGTGGGACATTCACACAATCGGTCTCTGTGCTCGAGTCCAGCATAAAACACGACTGCTGTTTTTTGGTATTCCACATTCTTACATATAACTGACATAACTGGTACGACTACATGCGGCTATACATCCTCCGACGTAAACTTTGGCGGAATGGTTCTTGGAGGGTCTTTCGCAAAAGTGCACTGGTTGCTACGTACTTTACTAAGATTGACAATCACGTTCACGATCGGCGCAGTGCCCCGATCCATGGGGTAAGAGTATGCAACCACATGTCAGGATCTCAGACTTCTATTGTTCGTTCACTGGAAGCCAGCAGTCCTCGTTTAGGCTGCAGCGTTTCTGTAACGCTGCCTTGGCGGCATAACGCCTCTTCTTCAGCTCCTTCGTACCTGCCGGGTACAAACTGCATATTATGGAATCAATCTCGACTAACTACCTGCATCCTCAGCTGATGCTGGTATTGGTGGGCAGTCACTGCTGCAGGCGTCCATAATTTCAACAGATATTCTTCCGCCAAGGATTTCAACAGCCATCTCGGCCTGTCCCCTGGTCATCCGCTGGATCAGTGGCATTATCCAATGGCAGGATGTTGGGCAAACCACGAAAAAGCATCCGCTCACCTCGGCTGTGTCTGTGTTGTGAAGATTCTCATGATGAGAGGGCCGCAGACGCTTGACATATGGGAACACGATGCATGAATCTGAGTTTGGACATCTTTGGACCTTGACAGATTAGAGTTTGGGGTTTCGGGTATTGAAGTTCAACATGGATAAGCGGAATCTGAAAAGGACGCGCGAATAGTCTGTTCACATCACTCTATATTACTGGCGACAGAGGCGGTTGCGACGGTGGCAACATATGGCAATGGTGGTAGCACTTGCGCTGGCAGCACGTCCGGCCTTACATAAAGGCTCTGGAAAAAGTTTCCCTTGCATATTGAACGAGAGGTAATAGGGTCTGCAGTCCTAACCGTCAAAAGGTGACTCAGAGCACAGTACTAGAGCCTGTGGACGGGAGGCCTGAGATGCGGCCTGACAAGACAACTGTTGGAGAGAAGGACAATGACGATGCAAAAGATTAGGAAGTTGGCCTTGGCCTGATTTCACTCGTCCTTGCCCAGGCACGCTTGAGCTCGGCGGCATAGTTGGCCGAAACTGCACAGACTCCATGTCCATTTTGCATCTCTTTGATGTAGGCCACACCAGCCTGTCCATGGATGCGACGACAGCTGGCGAGAAATTCTTGGCGCAAAAGGGCCTTCAGCATGTTGAAGCGCCCTTCGAAGAGCACATATTTCCGGATCGCCCGAATGCGCAAGTTGAAGACGAGGCCTCGATCGCACATCTGCCAAGGAGTGTTGCTGACGGCAGTGAGGGAGAAAGCATCGAACAACGGCAACAGCAATAGCAGCAACGATGGCAACAAGACATTTCATGCTACGAATCCTGATCTTGTGGCATTGGCAGCTCGAGTACTAAAATTGGGCTTAGCTCAGGACTCAGTCTTCGCATCGTCGAAGTGGTCTTCCAGAACCGGTCGTTGATGAAGTCCGTCTCAATGACACCTCCGCCAGCTGTCATTGCAAAGGTCACAGATTGCTCCGGGAAATAGCAGAAAGGAAAAGGCCCAGCTACCCCGAATGCTGGTCTGCGAGGCAAGACAGGATGCAGGTTCACACACTTCGGGTTCAAGTCTTCTGATCAATCGAAGCATTCGCTAGCATGGTGTCGTCTTCTTGATCGGTCCCATGGTCTGGAGTCTAGGGTCTTGAACGAGATTGTTCCTACTCTTGTTACAGCTACGAGTTTGCTATTACACTTAGCATGACTTTTCCTCACAATACTCTGCTGTTTATGTCTCTAATAGATCAAGATAGGACTCGTCAACGGCAGCTACGACAAGCGCAGTCTGATATGATTAGTGAGAAGACTGGCTTTGCTGTCTCCGGCTAAGGCACCCATGTAGTCTGCATTGTGCAAGACTAAGATCATCGGAATGGGCTTCTCCTGCAAAGTTGCCCGATTCCCAGCAATAACAAGCGAGAAGGTGCTTCTACAGAACACGGCATGCCGTTCGCATAACGAACATCTGAGAAGATTCTCTAGAGCCGGAGATTCTCTAGAGTCGGAGATCTGAGACTGACAAATACTGAAGCTTGCGCCACCCTCACCTCCGTAGTTGCGGGAGGTTCAAAACTTTTGGCACGCCACGGCTACCTTTAAGAGCGAGAAAATCAAATCGCACAGGATGTGCGGAAGCTTAAAAGCAGTTTTTTAAAGTCTGAGACGCGTGTGCGACGTGTGCATCCGTGAAGAACACACAAGTAGGACTGGCTGCAGAAACTGCTGACAGAAGCTTTTTGCGTGTGGTGCAAATCGATAGTATGGCACAACCCTTCATGACGGCGAGAATGCTACCTGGCAGCATCATGAAGAACAAAAACACAAAAACGAAACCGACGACGACGACGACGATGAGCACGACGAGTACCACCGCCGGCGCAACCGCGTCGACAAACACAAAAAGAAAGCACCACGACCACAAGTGAAAAATCCATTGCGACGGGCCTAAGCGGGCCGCTTGCACAGAGAAGATTGGAAGGTACTGCAAGCCAGTATTGTGGACATTCCAACTCCGTGCCTCTTGTTGCTCCGCAGCCACTTGGTCAACAACGATGTTGGCTTGGTGTCATCGACTATATTCTCTCAACAGCGACAAGTTTCGATCGACAAGCACCCAAAAATGCAGTGACATGCAAGGAATGCATGGAAGGATCTAGAGACGGCATTGCTTGAAAATCTTAACACGAAAGTGTAGTGGTCAAGACTTTACGGCTGAAGCGCTTGGCTACACCAACTGATAGTTTTGGGCAAGCAGGAGCCCTCCAAAAACACCTGGAAAACCGAGCGGAACCCTGAAAGCTCCGGCAGGTACAGCGGGGCAAGCGCTGCATGGTAGTCCATACAGTGATAGATGTCTGGCTCCAGCTGCCTGTTTTTCAGGCGGCTTGAGGATATTAGCAGGGTGAGTATGAGGATTGTTGACTTTAAATTCGATTGAGCTGTTCAGGTGCTAGGTCCTGAACCTTCCTAGAGCTGTCTTACTCATTTGTAAAGCGCATCCAGCCTCATGAGAGCAGCGACGGACTGGTTCCAAAGAGAAAAGTATCGAAGCACCTGGACCTTGGTCATAGGACACCTGAGCCACCACAAGCAGTTTTACACCGAGTCCATCGCTTTGGTCACGACCGAAACACTTCGAGAAACACTTGTCGACCGAGGAACACAGACTGACAGATAAACAAGCATAATTACCGAAACAGACCAACGATTGGTCATGTTAACCTGGGTCACGGACGGGTATGGCGTTGTTCTTGGCCTCTCTGTAAATAGAGGATGTTCCAGCAAGTGCCTGCGCGTCGCATAATCTGACACAGACAACCAAGACGCGAGTCAGGCCCAGACGAAGAGAACCTTAAATTTGACACATGGACTGTGTCTCGATTCCAGCGAAGCGGTGATACTTCAGTCAATTGCTCAACAATCAGAAGAGTGAGGTTGCCCCTGCCCACAACCCTGCGAATCAAATTAAGACCCAGTGCCATCCAGCTCAAACGTTGGCCCACCACACATCAAGCAAACCCTCTTTTGCCGAGGAAAAGCCACTGTAGGTCGTTGGTCATGAGATGCAAAACATGAGCCGACTCGGACTGGGCGAGACTTCCGAAGCCTTTAGGGATTTCGGCTTAGTGCTGATGTAGCGGCATCTGAATCGGGAATCGGCTTTTGGGCCGGCTTGCGACTGAAATTATTGAAGACATGCTCTGCATGTGTCGCAGAAAAACATTCGTGTGCATTGGCAGGCAAGGCCTGCAAGGTCCAAGAATGTGGTGAGCATGACCGGAAGCAGTTGCAGAGGTTGCACTTGCAGCGTGAACTACAGGCACCCCTGCGACTCTTCCGCGCCGGTACGCCTCAGCAGAGGGAAGCTCATCCCTGTCCCTTCCTCTCTGCGATAATTACGAACACTGCACAGAGATGGAAGCTGGACACGTTCTGCATTTACACACTTTACACATGAACGGATCCAATGGAGCCGCATCTCTGTCGCGGGGTGAAACGTCCCTGCGCAACGGGACAGAACCCATGCACGAGCCCAGAGCCTTGCACTTTGCGGAGGCTCCTGCATTGTAGGAGCTCTGCCGGGGGCACCGCCAGTCACCGAGATTGAAAAAGTCGCTGACTATCTGTTCGGAATGCAACTTGCATAGGGTAAACAGAAGTTAGAACACTGTTGAGACTGAGCCACAGAAACCTGTCAGGTCAAATACATTGGGCGCCTATACACATGTGCTGACAGCGCACATGTAACACCTCAGGCGGATACACTGTTCTCGGCGGTTTTAATAAGATGAGTTTCACAAACAGCCACGGCAGTCAAGGCTATGGTGATGGCCTCATCTCACATTCTTGACCAACCCTCAACTATTTCATAAGCATGATAAGTTTCATGGTTCTCACAGAAGACAAACAGATATTTAAGAAGGACACTTGTTGCAACAGCTGCAATCATGGAGAGGGTGACGAGCATTAGTTTAGTAGCACTTCTCTGGCCCTGATCGCACAGGCGGCGCTTGGCAAGGTCTTCCAGGCTTCGCTGGCTGTCGTTGATGTTGCGCAGGAACCCCGGAGTCTGCGCTTCGAAGCTTACGGATACAAGATGTTCTTCGCTGTAGCGATGGCAGTGTAGCCTTAGCAATGGTAACATTGCTAAAACAGAGAAACTCCTCCCCGCCGATGTCATGCAACCATCATCATCATGATGATGACTGTGGCCTTCATGTGCCTCCATTATAACTATAACCATGACATTCTTCTTCTTCATCACCATCACGGTTGTCGTTATCGCCACCGCGACATCACAGCATAATCACCGCAGCGGCTTTCTTCTTGTCCTGCATCATGAGCACACAGGGGCCACACCATGATCACATAATCCCCACATCATCACCTTTGTTCTGGCCATCTTCAGCATCGGCATCTTCATCATTCATCATGGCCAATAGAACCATCATCAACATCGTCGTGAAAAATGTGCTCATCATCATCATCGTCATCATGAGCAGCGGCGCACTGCCGTCACCATCACCAACACCTTCATGGGAGACACAGCACCAGCAACAAAAGCAGAAACATAACACAGGTGAGCCGGCCATTTGGTCCAGCACAGCGAGCATGACCAGAAAGACAGTAGTATGAGGATGCTAACACCAGTGAAGATACAGTAACGCCAACACAAGCACAAACAAAGACTGATGATGCTGGCGGGAAATGTGATGATGACGGTGATGGTCACGGTGACGCTGATGAAGCAGAAGAAGACGATAACAATCACACAAAATGAGAACAGTACAGAACAACGACAGCAATCCACATCAGCAGGAATAAGAACAGATTAGAAGTGGAATAAGCAAGGATATTTTGGGAACAATAGTGGAATAAGAACCGGATGATAGCCACAAAGTAAGTCTGGAATAATCATGATACGACTATATGGGAATGGGAGCTATGGTGCTGATGACCAGAAGGCATGCTGGAATCAATCTGAGTACTTCTCTCGAAAACTGTTGCACACTCCTGGAAGGCACATGGCATGACGGGGCCTCGATCACTTGCGGATGAGATCCCCTTCACAGCTCGGTCGAGATACAAAGCTTGTACTTTCTTATGAAGTTCTGCATTTCCCCCGGTGTCTCTTGGTTCCTGTCGAGCTGGCGGTTCAAACGTGTGAAGAGCTTCCGGGCGACACCTACCCGCTGGCAGCTAGCACACTGTGCCTTTGCATTGGCAGACCGAACAAAAATGAGCCGCAACATTCTAGCTGCCAGCAACCAGCGCTTCTGCCCAAGCTTCTTCTGAGAAAACAACCAATCAAGCTTCGGAGCCTTTCTTCGCAAATCTTCGCAACACCTGGGCACAAGCGCTATGCCGACCTTTTTGCAGCTCAAGCAGATCCACTGAAAGCACAGGCTTGCCAAGAGGCAAACCCACCAGTCTTATCCCGAGTCCTGCCAGAGACAATCAATCAGAAGCAGTCCAGCAGGTGTCATTCCACTGCTGCCATTACTGATTACTGTTGACTTTTGGCATCTACGACGAGGATGGCAAGATCCCCTAACCCAGCGAGTGCTGATTATTAGTGCACACCACAACTGCATTGAATACTCACTGATCGAGCAGTGGACCACTCTCGCCCGACACTGTCGCTGCCTACGAGATGCTTCCCGCTCCACGCTATCAACCACCGGGCCCACGTCAAGAAACCTCCCGGCAGTTTTTGCTTCCCAAACCTGCTACTGTTTCTTCCCACACATCCAACTGTCCAAATGCACAAACGTTGCTCGCGATCCCTGTCCTTTGCTTTCGCAGGGGAAGGATTGCTCTTTGGAGACATGGTGGGAGACTCCTGCACAAGAGAAAACCGCCGATATGGCAGCAAAAGAGTCAAGAGTCAAGGGTTCAAGGGTGTAGGGGTGCAAGGGTAGGGTCGACTCAGGTATGCTACCGTGAAAAAATTTCAGGAAACCAACTGGTGGGCAAGCTGAAGATAAGGGAATCTAACCCAGTCCAATCAGCGAAGCAAGCTACCAATCCATGTTCATTCAACCACCTCCATTTCCACTCTTCCTGCGGTTCAACTCCCAGCCACCAAAACTCCTACACCATGCTCTCAATAGCCAATAGCCGCTTTCACAGAGCTTGTGGAGGCGGGTAACGTCCGGAACCATCCCAAAAACAAGCCCCCCGAAGCCCGAAACGACGACAAAAATTGAGCAATTCACTCTCGCCTGATGTGTCATCATGGCCATGAACTCTTGGAAGTCAATCTCGCCATCACCGTTTTCATCTAGCTCTTCCATGATCTGATCCACCTGTGCTGCTGCAGATTTCCGACGGATGCTGTGGTGAGTTCGTTTGCTCTCTGGTTTGCGCAAGAAGGCGGGGAATTGAGGTGCACTGCAGTAGAAGTAGCAGCAGCAGTGGTGGTAGTAGTCGTAGTAGTCACAGGAGGAGGAGGAGGAGGAGGAGCAGGAGGAGGAGGAGGAGCAAAAGCAGCAGCATGCGTAGTGGGACGAGGAGGAGGAGGAGGAGGTTGCAGGAGCAGTTCTTGTTGTTGCTGTTGTAGATGTCTTCGTCGTGATCGCCGTAGTCGTGGAAGTCGTAGTCGCAGACGTAGACGTGACGTTGTGGAAGTCGTAGTCGGACGTGGTCGGACGTAGTCCCATGTAGCCGCTGCTGTAGTCGTAGTCGTAGCCGGAGTCGCAGTCGTAGTCGTCACCGGAGTCGTAGCAGTAGCAGGGGCAGAAGCAGTAGCAGTAGGCTTGGCAGTACTAGTAACATTTAGTTGTGGTAGAGGCCGCACTACAGCAGCACCAAGCCCCACCACCAGCACCACCAGCACCACCACCATCACGACCACCACCACCACCACGACTACTACTACTACTGCTGCGGTAGGATAATGCGAAACGCCGTAGATACCTTGCAAAACATAGCTGCTGCTAAGACGGCTGTACCACACCTACCTAAACCTCGGGCCGAGGATGCCTAATGATGAAACAAATCATACCAGCCCTCTGCGAGATGGGCTCGCCAAATGTGCTGTAAGGAAGGTGTGGAGCAAGTGCAGTTCTGGGGGGCGACGACTACTTCTGCTGCTGCTACTACTACGACGACGGCCGCGACTGCGACTACGACCGCGATCGCGGCCACGACTGCGACTACTGCTACTGCTACTGCTAAAGCTGCTGCTACCTACGGCCGCTACGACTGCTACGACTCCGACGACTACGAGGACTGTGACGACAACTACTGCTGCTACTACTACTACTACTGCTACTACCAACACCACTACTACTACTACTACTACTACTACTACTACTACTGCTACTGCTACTGCTACTGCCACTGCCACTGCCACTGCTACTGCTACTGCCACTACCACTGCTACTGCTACTGCTACTGCTATTGCTACGACTACTACTACTACTACTACTACTACTACTACTACTACGACGACTCCTGCTACCACCACCACGTGGGGAGGCCGTGCCTCGTGCGGCTCAAGCTTCCCAAGGAGATAGCCATCCACAAGCTCAGCCGGCTCCAACTGGCCGGAGTTGTCCTCTTGAAAACAGATGTACACAAGGGACGCTGTGCCGGATCTGCCTTTTAATCCTAAATCCTAAACAGTAAACCCATCGGCTCGTATGGTTCTCGGCTAGTCGGGTGGGTGCAGTGGAGTCCGAGTTCGATGATAGGGCTTCCGTGGGATAGGTGTTTCACGGTGGGATCACAGTCCTTGTCGAAGCATCGAAAGGCTGCACGACACACCTGGGTTGGAAAGGAGGGCCAACGTCGTTACAGGTGTCGGGAACTCATTTGGTCCAGAACTACACTTAGCACTTAGGCTCTGAGTTCAAGAAGCTCTTAGATGATAGGCTCCACAGGTACCCTGCGTTTCCGACATCGAAGCCCCTTGCCGAAGGCTTGAACCCTCAATGCATCTCACAACACCCTGGGAATCGCAAGGCCGAAACAACCCGAAAAACCCTCATTCTTTTTACTGCTTCGGCCCCAAGACCGCTTCGGTGGAGTGCCGGCTTCGATCGAAGGTGGCGGCAACGAACTCGGTGTAGCTGAAGGCCGGGAACTCTTGGTCCAACTGCCCAGGGCAGACACTCTTCGCCACGTGGTCAGAGGATAAGATGGCCTATCATGGTTATCCAAAGCTACTGCTGGCACGGAAGGACATCCCAAGTCGGATCCGTCTGTCATGGATCAAGTTCCGGAGTCCTAACCCTACCGGCTTCGGCCGGCCCGCGGGGCCTGGAAAGACGGCTGCGAACGCAGCATCGCCTTCTGGGCTTCAGCCGCAGGAACCGCCGGTGCCGGCGCTGCGGCTGCTGCGGCTGCTGCGGGTGCTGCGGCTGCTGGCTGGGCCGGCTTCTCTTCTAACTTCTCCTTACCCTGAGCTCCCTGGCCTGACTTTGCAGCCGACTTTGCAGCTGGTTTGGTGGACGCCTTTGCAGCTGGCTTTGCAGCTGATTTCGCAGTCGCAGCCTCCGGCTCCTCCTGCTTTTGTGCCTTTGGCACGGTGCCTTGGCAGCGGGGTAGAAGAGGATTCCCGCGCAAGCTTGCGATGTAGGGGCTACTGCACCAACACCAGCACCATCACTGCCACCTCCACCAGCACCATCATCATGATTCGATCATGAATGTGAGGACCACATTAATCCTCAGCCATCACCCCTCGAATCCCCATCATGCGCATCGCCATCACCATGATCATCATCATGCTTGGGCAGCAGCGGTACCTTCATTGGTCACACATAACATGGGTTTCATGTTTGAATACTTCCTGTTCATGCCCATCCCCTCATCACTATTGTTACCGCGTTGGTTGTTATCCGCAGTATGCCCTAGCTAAAGTCTATTTCGGCCAGAATCAGAGGATTCAATACTTGGGGCAGGGGATGGGAAGCATCGAAGCTGCTCTTCTTCGCAGAGAAGATGTCCTGCAAGGGCACCAGCAGACTCCACAGATGAGACAAAAGGATCTCTGAGCTACTTGGCAAGCCTGTAGACAAGATCTCCTGAGTCTAATCCTGACATTTTGGGGTGGCAGATCAGACTCAATCTCTTCGCGCCAGTGTTGATGTGGAGTCCTCTGACACGCGTCCCGCGTCTTTCCTGGGCAGCGAACAGGGTTCCGGCACGATGCGTCGACAAGGTTGACTGTCTTCCTGAAACTACGCGGTTACCGAAGATTGATTGGAAACAATTACCCGAAGGCAAACTACTGGCCAACCCGCCATGGTAGGCTTCTGCTTCTGGGCCTGGGAGAACGGACACGAAAGTGTAATCAAAAGCCAGGAGGCGGCTTGTTCGTTTTCAAGTCCTCCATGGCCTCCCGCAACTCCGTCAGCGTGACCTGCTGCCAACGCGAGCCACCCCTTCTGATGTGAAAGGCAGCATGCTGCCCTCATTCCATATTGCCATATTAATGGTATACAGACTTGCAAGAAATTCTCTTGCATGCTCTTGTCTTCGTGACAGAAACGAAGCCTTCAACCCGAGATTTATATCACATGTATATGCCTTCATGGGGAGGCGAGACAACCAAACAAAGCCTGGCTAAGTCGCTCGTCTTTCAGGGTGTGACTGTATGGAAACAAGTTACAAGTAACGAAGATTGATGGGAGACAGCGACAGCTTTTGCAGCGATTCAGTGGCCGGGTCATGATATCGCCCCCACATCATCCACGGCCTCGCCATCGCCATCCTTGTCGAGATAAATAAACCTCAGCTCAAGGGTTGACTTCAAACTTTCCATCCTAAACCCTATAAACCCCCAACAATGCCGAAGAACCCCTGAAAGCCCCAAAGCTTTCACTGTTAGAAAGTCCCCCCCNGCCTCCCCCTCGCCCTCCGTGTCCAAAAAAATAAAACCCAACTCCAGGGGTGGCTTCAAACTTTCCCACCTAAACCCCATAAACCCCCCACAAAGCCCAAAAACCCCCGAAAGCCCCAAAACTTTCCCTTTTTAAAAAGCCCCCCCCCCCCCAGCAAGCAAGGGCTAACCCCAGACCTCATAACCATGTACCCCACCCTAGGATTTTAACCCAATTCCCGAACAGTATCCTAAATCAAGCCTTCAAAACCATCCAAACCAAAGCCACCAGCCAAATCCACACTAAAAGCCTCCTAATTCCCGAACAGTATCCTAAATCAAGCCTTCACACCCATGCAAACCAAAGCCACCAGCCAAAACCCTCAACAAAAACCTTCAAAACCATCCAAACCAAAGCCACCAGCCAAAACCCTCAACAAAAGCCTTCAAAACCAAAGCCACCTAAGCAAAGCCTACCCTCAACTATTCCTAATGAGGTCTGGGGTAAGAGCCTTATCTGAAAAATCCCCAAAGATTGTAACCCGTATCCTATAGAATTTTACTAAATTTAATTAGTAAAATGCTATTTAACTATCAGCAATGCCAATTATTATAATATTTGCTTGGTGCTTCTATTATTTTAAAATCTATTTGTTCCAACCGTTCTTTACTGCGAACAAATCTGTTCCCTTTTTTGTGTATGTTTAACCAATTCGTATATTTGCTTAATGATTTAAACCACGTGAATTTAGGAGTATATACATATGGTTCGTCTAAATAATTTCGTCCGTTTTGGGCTTGTTCCATAAAGTTTAGTATTGCTTGTTTGATTGGCACAAAATTCTTCGTTTCTATTTGTTCAAGTTGAAATATGTGATTTGCGGTTGTTAATAGCAGTTTGTCGTATTGTGTTTTAAAATCTGCTTCTTCTTCTGGTTCTTCTTGCTTTTCTCCACAAGCAGTTAAGAATTCATTAATAATTTCCTCCTGTTCATCATAACTGAACATTTACTCTCTACTATCTTAAGTCCTCAAGACTTTAAGTCATTTTGTCAAATACGGAATTTGTAAAATACATTATTTAGCTATAAAACTTATGTTCATCGTTGTATTTAATTTCATAATAAGCTAATGTATCAGGCTTTGGATATCTAATTTCTCCAGTGTTAAGTTTATTTATATATACATTTCTCTTATTCTTATAAATATCACTATCCTTAACTAAGGTTTTGTTTATTTGTTGTGGTTTATCAGTATTTAATTTATTAACTACTTTTTCAATTGTTTCTAGCTTATCTAATATCTTTTGAAATCGTGTTGCCTTTGTTTCTTTAACGTCATCATCTATATCTGACATACTATATAAAAGTTTTAGATTAAAAATTTTTATACTAAAAGTTTTAGTTGAAAATGCGTTCCAAAATTACATATAAAGAGTAGAACTACAACTTTTTTCATAACTTAAAAGAGTTATGAATAAAGTTCAAACTAATTAAGCAACATCTTATGTGATGCTATTGAACGTATCTCGTTACTTTCCCCTTTCACGAGTTCATCCAATGTGAAACAATACTTGCCGATTGTCAGGAGTTGTTTTCTTCTCCTTCTTCAAAGATGGCACACTTGCCTCTGTCATATTATAGTATATTTTTCTTTTATATAGCTTATTCCGATAAACTTATAGTCTTCTGTTTAATTCGTTGTTTATAGTTCCTTCGTTTTTCAAGTTCTTGTTCGTGGTTTTTGTAATAAAACTCCTTTTTCTTTTGATTTATATAATCTCGGTGGGTTTCACGGTATTTCTGTCTGTATATACGCTGTCTCTCTCTTATCTCGGTTTTGTGTGTCTCACGGTATTTAATATCATTTTTGTTGCTTTAACTCTTCTTCAAAAGTTTCTTTATATTCTTCCATCGTCCTTGTTGGCACTACTATATTCAGTGTTGGTTTCATTTCTCTAATCAATTCACCTTCTCTCTTTCTCAATTGATATGTATTTTCACACGGGTAATCTTCTATTAATTCTATATAAAAGTTGTCTCTCCCTTTATCTGTCATTTCTTTATATATCCTGGTTTTTTGTCTATTTGGCTTAATACTGTCATAACGATGTAGTGCCATACGCTGACTTAATGCTTGACAAAGTAGAACCAATGTAAATATCGTCATTTATAGTATTCCTTATACAATAAATCTTTCCTAACGAATAATCTTTCTTATTTTTTAGCATCATCCATAGTTAGATATTGATTTATATTGCTTTCTATTGTTTAAATGTCTTTTCAATCCATCTTAATTTTGAACTTGAATATATCATCTACATCTTTTCTAATTTCATCTATATCTTTTTTCATCAAACCAATATTAGTCTCTGCAACCTCTAATCTTTCTTCTAATTCTTCGGGAGTAGGTGTTCTGCCTTTGCCCCATCCTGTATCACATATTTCAATGCTTCCTGATTGTAAATTATTTTCCGGTTTAAAAAATATCGTCAGGACTTGTGGTTCTGCCACCACCAAATTTAGTATTCCTTTTATCAACAACAGTATTTGTTGTTATTGTATTATTCTCCTTAACAGTTTTAGTCTCCTTATGATAAAACTGTCTTTTACAACGGCAGGGGATACATGATATACCACGCGCATTAATACGAAATCCTTTATCATTGCTTTCTTCTGTAACGTCGCTCATTTAAATTATTTAGATTTTTTAATATTCTTGAAATAATAGCAAACTGCTTTCAAGAAATCTAGCAAACTATAACAACACATTCTGTATCTTGGTGTTTTTATTATATCTAATCTCTCTATCTCATTTACAACTTCTAAATAGTCATCGTAATTAGCCATATATTAATAACGATATAATTTTCTATGTATTAATAATAATGATTACACCCATAGTTAAGCCCATCAATGTTAAAGAATATGATTTTAAGCAGTCTAAATATGAAGTAGCACCTAAACTACCTTTTAGTCAAATAATAACAGGACCTTCAGGAAGTGGTAAAGGTATTGTATTACAATCAATGATATTAGATATATATATATATATAGAGATGTCTTTGAAAGAATATATATTTGGTCTCCTTCAATCTCAGTTGATAGTAATTGGTTGCCAGTTAAAAAATACATTCAAGATAATTTGAAGGTTAATTTAGAAAAGGAAAAGTGTATGTTTGATGAATACATACCGGAAGAATTAGAAGTGGTGATAAAAAAGACAACATAAGGTAATAGAATATCAGAACAAGAACGACCACAAGAAATTGTTTTCAATTCTAACAATAGTTGACACTTCGCTGACAGTAAGGCTTTTTCAAGAAACTCGCCTTTGTTAAACCAATTGTATGTTCGCGGGAGACATAATAGTATTTGTATTATAACAGCAACGCAAAAGTTTAACGCCTTGTCTCCTATTATTCGTGTTAATAGTCGTCAGTTGTTCTTCTTTAGATTAAGGAACTACAAAGAAATTGAAACAATGGTTGAAGAATTAAGCGCGGTATTAATTAAAAAATCAACCGTTGCTGATACTAAAAATCTTACTGAAGCAAAGAAGCTATTATTAGAAGTCTATAATATAGCAACAGAAGAACCGTATAGTTTTTTATTNTCAACCGTTGCTGATACTAAAAATCTTACTGAAGCAAAGAAGCTATTATTAGAAGTCTATAATATAGCAACAGAAGAACCGTATAGTTTTTTATTTGTCAATTTGATGAAACCGGATGTAAATGATATGTTTTATAAGCGTTTTGATGCTAAATTAGTTATTGATTGGAAAATTTTAATCATAAGAACTTATGATTAAAATTTATTAAATCAATGAATACGAACACAAGTTTATAACAGGAAGCTTATAAACTAACTTATCGCTTTTGGTTTCTTCAAGTTTTTCTATACGGTCAATACATTCTTGTATACTATTAAACAATAGAACATCGGTTTTAGTTGTTTCGTTAATATCTAATTCTTTTATCTGCTTCATATAGTCTGTGTCAGCAGGTTTAGAAGATTTAGAACCCATTTTATATTATTATTTAGATAATAATTAGTTCTTACTTTTGGCTTTTGCTTTTGCTTTTGATTTCGGGGATGCTTCATTATCTTTGTTTAACTTCTTTACTTCTTTCTTTAAATCATCTATTTCATTTAATGAATATTGTAAAGCAGACCATAAAATGGGAACACACATAGAATAATCAAACTTTAAATAACCATCTCTTCCTTCTTTAACAACATTCCCCCATTCTGAAGGCATTTTATCAGTTAAAAAATCATTGGCAACCATACCCACACAAGGTCTGTCGCCGTATTTTTCTTTATCAATAAATTTGTATGTTTTAGGTTTAATATACTTTACCATCTCAACGGCTTTCTTTGAATTGATTTCTTTTATTCCGTCTTTTAATCTTGTGTCAGAACTGGGGGCAATACCACCTGTATATGAAATATCACCTATAACATCAATACCCCCGTCATTAACCGTTAGAACATTTTTAGTTCCTATTTCTATTATTGCGTCTCCGTTTGTATCTGGATTTCTTAAAAATATTTGGTCTATAGGTCCTGCTAATTGTGTATGTGTAATACTACACTTTTCAAAGAAATTATCGATACTGCCTAATACTCTAAATTCTGGCGTTCCCGTTGCTCCAATATCTACATCAAAATCTCCCTCTGATGTTAATTTACCAATTGTACTAACTGTGTCATTAAATACCGTCGGTTTATTTAGTGTTATTCCTGCTACATCGTTGAAATTTATAAATATATCTGATGCTGTCGGGTCTGCGCTTCGGTTTGATTGAATACAAAAATTTTGTTCTATTGTCGCAATATGATTTAATGAAAAATTCGCGTTTGCTTGTTGATATATTCCTCTACTATTTATTAAAATATTATTTTGAAATGTATTATCAGTTCCATTAAATACACAATTACCGCCAAAATTAGCACTGCCACCACCCGCAACATTTAATCGTGTTGCTCCTCCTGCTATTGCTCCAATNCAATTACCGCCAAAATTAGCACTGCCACCACCCGCAACATTTAATCGTGTTGCTCCTCCTGCTATTGCTCCAATTCCTAAATTATTACAATATACTGACCCTCCTGCTGTTGCTGTATTTAATTAATAATAATGACTGACTATCATTTGAAGTATTAAAAGCATTAATATTAAATGAATGTATTTTAATATATCCTTGTGCGTTCTTAACTTGTAAAACTGGCGAAGCATCTGTTGTATCTTTAAATATTTCAATGCCATTGGAATTTGTTGAAGTTATTGTATCTCCGTTCATTGTAATATTATTATCAATTTCTAAACTATCTACCTTTGTAGCTCCTCCCACTGATAAAAAATATCCGCTTTCACTTGATTTACCTATTCCTACTTCTGCACTTGTTAAACTTCCTAACCTCATTCTGTTAGAATTGTTAGAAGCGCTATTATCATTCAATATCATAATATTACCATCTCCTTCATTAGCATTAGTGCATCTTAAATTGTTATTAATATATATCCATTGTGTCGTTCCGTCTCTAATTCTTAATGTTGGGTCTGTATTATTTGAAATTCTCCATAACTGAATACCGTTAGTAGATGCTGGTAGAAAAACAGTATCATTATTGAATATTGTTGCTTCCTCTATAAATATTTGTTTATAAAATACTGTTCCGTTTGTTGTGTTATTACATTCTAAATAAGTATTTGCGTCAGTGTCGTCATTAGTTCCGTTAATTAATCTTATGGCACTTGCTGTTTCATTTATTGATAAATCTAATGAAACATTTGATTTTGTAGCATTTGTGTATCTTTCAATACTTGTATTAGCATCTACTAATTCAATAGGATTACTAACTCCTCCTCCTGCTCCTGCTATTAATCCATCTACCTCAGTTTTATTGTAATATGATACTCCGATTTGTGTAGATTTTATTGGTTTTTGTTGAGGTTTTTGGCTGGTGGCTTTGGTTTGGATGGTTTGAAGGGTTGATTTAGGATACTGTTTGAGAATTGGGTTAAAATCCTAGGGTGGGGTACATGGTTATGAGGTCTGGGGTTAGCCCTTGCTTGCCCCCCCCCCCCCCAAGCTGTTTCGAAACAGCCAAGGCTTCCGAGTCCCGGGCAGGTCTCGACCCGGGCGGATGACTTTCTCGGGCAGCATGCNCCCCCCCCCCCCCCAAGCTGTTTCGAAACAGCCAAGGCTTCCGAGTCCCGGGCAGGTCTCGACCCGGGCGGATGACTTTCTCGGGCAGCATGCTGGCAATGACTGCCAAGGAGGCCTGACTTCTCCAAACATAGGGGGACCCTAAGAAAGTACCCTAAACAGTAGGATTGTTTATTATAAGGACCCCAAAAGAAGGTACAGGGGGTCTTTCGCCACCGTGGCAAACAGAGCAGATAATGGATGGCTTTCTTTTAGTTGCCCCTCTTCAGTGGATCCCCCCCACGGAAGCTAGGACGTTCGATTTTGGCGTAAGACATACCAAGACGGTGTTCAGAGCTGATGGCGCGGCCTTCCGGAACTTGTTGAGTTTTCGGAAGCCGCGGAGACTGTTGATAATCTCCTGGTGTGCTCCAGACAGCTCTGCGGCTCCAGCAAGAAGCGCTAGGTAGTTTTGGCATGCTATGTCTCAGAACCCAACGGCTGAATCCGAATTCCCGAAGGCCGAACTCCCAAGCAAAGTCCTCGTCCACAGCTGCCAGTCTTCGGCGAGGGACCCTCTTGGTGAACCACTTGTGCTTCAACGCCTGTTTTTGTTGGGTGATCTTTTTGCAAACCCGTCGGGAGGGCACGTGGATTCAGCGCTCACGTTCGTTTTTTGAGGTGATAGCATGGGACAGCAAAACCCATGAGATCAAGCAGCATTTTGAGGCTTCCATGTCGCTGCGCCAGCATGCGCCAGCCGAGCAACCCCACAAGTCACGAGAAGGCCTGACTCTGAAATCAAGCCACTGACATCCCACCAGCTCCCCAGAATAAAACACGGATGCCGCCTGTGCGGCTTCGATCCTGACAGCCTCGTTGGAGTTAAGAAGCTGTCGGGCCAGGTTCATGGCCTCACCTGGGCTTGCTTTAGAGTGGCAGCCTCAGAGTCAAGCCTTGCAAGCTGCTGCTGTCTCAACACTTGAGAAGAACTATCGCTCTGACTGGCCCAGAGTGAGCTGCGACTGCCCTGAAGCTCAGCACGGTGCCGGATCGCGACATCCACTCCTACCAGGACAGCCAATCTGACGGCTTGGCCCCTTCTGTGACCACTATCTTCTAGCTAAGGCACCCAATACACGCACAACCGTCTTTTGCTTTTTGCTTTGCGAATACGAGCACGTCGAGGACGACGAGGACGACCGTGATGGGGAGGACGAGGAGGAGGAGGCGGAGGAGGTAGAGGAGGAGGAGAACGAGAAGGAAGACGGCGAGGACGAGTACGAGGATGAGAACAAGGATGACGGCGACGAGGAGGACGGTGGCGGCGATGACAATGGCAAGGACGACGAGGACGAGAAGGAATTGACGAGGATGACGAGGGACGACGATGCCCGACGCCGCCAGCGACGACGACGACGATAGAGCTCAGGCCGCAAACCACCGGCCGTTGATTTTAATTCACTTACAATTGATTTCTGCACGCCGGCCTGGCACCATGTAACTTTTGCAGCGCAGATCTTCCTTAGCAAGTGTGAGCCGCACACCGATGGCAGACACTCCCGCAAGAAGCATCAGTTTCGCATCATTTGACGGCCGGAGGGGGAGGGGCATCCGCTATTCAGAAAGATTGATCCCTGACTAGATCTGTTGACCAACCCAGGTGGACCAGGCTAATACTGCAGAACCGTAGCACTCATTTCGTGCCCTTCTGCCATCGCTGCAAGTGACCCTAACGAAGCAGTGACCGGCGTCTAGCAACTCACTTTCCCTGCATTCAGCATGCGGTACTTTCAGAATCTCATGGACCAACAGTAACTGCTGCCGGGCTTCTTTTGCAGTTCCTCGGCATCTCTGCCCTCGAAAGGTAAGCTTCCGCTCCTGAAAGCATGGTGTTTGTGAAAGCGAAGCGCAGACTGTGCTTGAAGGTGGTAGCTACCCTTGGTCCAGATCTCGGGTACGCTGGCAGGCCGGGGCACGGCAATAGCAGGCGAATGTGCGAACTCGTTTCTCAGGGCTCTGCCGGGGGATGTCGGGGATGCGCGGGCCCCCGACAACCCCCGGACCAGGGATCGCAGGTCTTAAGCCTGAAGCAGCCAAGGATCAGGAGGAAGTACATGATGACGCCACAGGCCCATACGTCACACTTGTAGTTGTAGTTGTGGCCGAAGACCTCGACAGATAGTGAATCGATGAGCCAACGAGCAACGGCCAGTCAGCATACCCATGCGAAAGGAAGCAAAGGGGAGGAAGCCTCGAACCGTGGCCAAGCCTGAAACCCTCATCCGACCAGCTTGATGACAATACGTCTGCAATCCTCGCCTGGGGAGACTTGTGGCTGTCGGTGCCACAATTCCGCTTCATCATTTGCCCATCCTCATATGTACAGGATAACCCGAAGTCCGAGATCCGGATTGCGCTCCTCAGGCAACAGACGCAGTTCCCTGACATTTGAAAGAGCAAGGATACAGCTTGAAATAACCAAACCACGGCCAAGAGTCTCAAACTTAGAGTGGGGATGCTTCGCTGCCTTTGGCACCGGCCGCATCACCAGCAGCCTTGCAAATTCATTTGCATCTCTGGAACCATTGCTGAAATCTGCGAACCTTTGCTACTGGGAGTAGGAGGTCCCTTTGATGCTAGGCCCCCGCGCTCCCCCCCGCCCNNCCCAACCGCTCCAAAGTCCAACAGTCGGTTTTTTGGGCATCTACCCAAGTCTGGCTGCTTTTTGGATTAAACCCCCTCTGCCCCGGACGCATACCTCAAGGCCCAAGTCCCAAACAACCCTAAGCCCCCAAACGCTACACACGTGATGTTCGTGATCTTAAGGCCCGGAGATCTCGACACATAACTTGCAATGTTCCATGGGCAAAAAGACCATGAAAATGACGGCGACCACCACCACCACCACCAGCACCACCACCACGACCACCACATCAGCAACAGCAATAGCAACAGCAACAACACTATCACGATCGTAATAACAGCCACCAACGTTGGTAGCAGGGATACCACTGAGGGTGCAAAGGGGTGGCCTAGCAACGTTGCACCATCTCTGGTGACTGTAGTGACCCCTTGTTGGAAAGGCAACTCCCAGACTCTTGCCAGGCGGCATGTTCTCCGCTTTCCTCAGTCTTCAGACACGGTTTGGGGCACACAAGCTTGCCGGAAACGGAAGTTAGCGAGTTGGCTTTCGGACTTCCATACGAGAACATGATTCAACTTGGAACCGCCACAACTCCTGAACGCCTACAACTTCTTGTACGAGTATACCAAACTCGAACAAGGCTGTCTACCGCATCGGCAGACTTGCGCAGCTCACATCAGATCAGTCTTCAGCCTGAGAAGACTGCGCTACATACTGCAGCAAAGCGTCAGATCCCGATGACAGATCCTTTGCAACAAGGCTGGTGCGACTACCCTCTTGCAGTGGTCAGGGAAAACAGCACTGCTGTGTAGCCAGACCCTAAATCCTAGTCTTCCTTCTCGTTTTCGTCCAAGCGACTTGTGATTGTGCATGTAGGCCACCCCGCGCAGAATCTGCTGCATCACGGTTGCCGCGTCCAGCTCATCTACACCGCCCTCCTGAACAACATTCTGGGGAAATCAACGTCTTGCGAAAAGAATAGCCTCAGCATCGATAGGGCAAAGGGCTCGGCTTTGGAGCTATCTGCACACAGATTTGGTAGACAAGCTTTGGGCAACCGAGCTCCTGGACGTGCTCCTCGAGATCTCCATCCCGACAAAGCTCCTGTGCGGGCTTCTTTCGTGGAAGGGCCGTTGGAGTCGTGGGACTATCAAGCCAAGGCTCCATAACCATGTAGACATTCTTGTCGTCCTCGAAAACCTCAAAGAGCTTCACGATGCTCCTGAGATGCTGATGGAGTCTTCCAGAGCATCAGAAGTCGCGTGCAGATGTTGAGCCAAGTCGCGGGTGATCCATCATCTTCGTGATGCGTAGCTCCTGCTTCAGGAAGTCAAGCCGTAGTTGACGGTCTCGGCCTTTGCAAACTACGGGAAGCCGTAGTCTTTCTCAGATGGAGGCGACTGAGGCGACTATACAGGACCTGCAAGACACGAAGGGAAGTTTTAGCGAGGACTCTTGACCTCTATCTACTCAGGAAGGTTTGGGGAGGCAATCCCGATGCCTGTTTTCGGCAGCGGTATTCGCTTCACCGCACGGATCGCTTCCGTAGCACGCACCGTGGCTTTGAAAACAGCTCCGAAGGAGCCTTCTCCTTGTCAGGGCGGGACAGCACTCTTCTGGTCGCTCTGGCTAATGCTTGCAGCACCAGGTTAAAAGTAAATAGCGAGGACCACGAATGCAACATAGAACGCCAGATCCGGGAGTGCGGATGTATACCGAACGTGCAGCCCACGCCTATAGACCTTCCGAGGTCGTAGAAATCGCCAATCTTGCCGGGATTGTCGATATTGATACCTGTGGCCCAATTGTGGAAACTAAGCTCGTGTCTCTTCCGGCTGTCGTCTCAGTCGCATTTCTCAAAGCCCTCACATACGATTTACCATCAGATACCATACATGTACTGTAAGATACCATAGGGCCCTTTAGGATATCAGAAGATACTAGAAGATACCATAATACACTAAAATATGCTTTATACTACGACAAGATACTATAATATACTATAAGATACTATCAGATACTATAAGATACTACAAGAGACAAACCCTAAACCCCCTAAACCCTAAACCCACCCCTAACGCCTAACCCCCTAAACCCTAAAAACCCTAAAATCCCTAAACCCCTAAAAACCCCATACTGCAAGAGTCTCAGTCGGCACAAAAGCTCGCAGCGATCCGGATCCGGCCTAGAGCTCCCGAGATGACCTCCTCATCTCCTGGTGACGAATGCTGAGAACGCAATTATCATTATCATTATTAGCAGTAGTAGTAGTAGTAGCAGGGGTAGTAGTAGTAGTAGTAGTAGTAGTATTGATATTATTATTTCTATTATAATCTAGTGTCTTATGGTAACATCGTCTGCTTTGATGCTTTTTAGTAGTATCTTTTTGTATAGCCTTCATGGTAGCATAGTATCGTTTAATGCCGTTTAGTAGTGTCTTTTATGGTAACATAGTATCTTTTTGCATCTTATAGTACATTTCACAGCTTTAAGTATCTTTTGGTATCTTATTGTATCTTATAGCGTCCTATAGCATATTACGACCTACGAGAGGAAAGAAGGAGGGAGGGAGAGAGGAGGAAGGGAGGGAGGGAAGGAGAGGAGGAGAGGGACAGTGGGAGGGCGAAGGGCAAAAGCTAGAGGCAACGAACTGAAACGGCAGAAACTGAGAAAGCAAGCATAAGCCGGAAGACAAACGGGTGGGCGAGTGCTCACGGGTCATCAGCTACTTGCTGTGATGAGCCTGACGCCTGAACCCCAAATCCAAGCTCAGCCGACTTCCGAAACCTTCAGGACAGCAGCCTTTACAAGTGACGAGGATAGTGTCACTTGCCGGTCCTGCTCCGAGGACCATGCCTTTCGGTTGTTCCTGAGCAGTCTGTGGCAAGAGAGGCGGACAGAACATCCGCATTGCTGCAACTGTCTCGTCAGCTGAATCTTGAACACCCCATGAATTTCTCGGGCTCTTGCCAAAAAGAAGACCCTCACCCCCGAGTTCTGGGCAGACTCACCTGCACTGCAACCCTCGACCTTAAATCCCTAGACCCTAAACCCTAAAAACTGAGGGCCCCGGCACTCCTCTCCTTTTTGCGTTCCGTCCGCCGACCCCGCTTCGTGGGCGAGGAGGCGGGTGAAGCGTCGGACAGTTCTGACGGGAACAGGCTTTGGGGTCTACTATCTAAGTTGATCATGTATATTAGAATTAAATTATGTATATCATCTAGATTATTTGTACCCTTCTTGCTCCAGTCTCATACTGGTAAGGTATACTACTTATATGATTGAACTATAGTATCACTACGATTGTGCATGTTCTTTGTAGTTTGGTATCATGATGAAAGGGTATGTTCTTGATAGTACAGAACCATGATAGTAGGCTTGTATCATGAAACAAGGGAATCCTAAGGAATGGTAACAGTACTAGCGACACTCTCTGCGCACCAAACTTCTGGGGGAAGGGACAACAGCTGTCTGAGAGGATTGCACAGGTCACAGGTGTCAGGAACGATGCCGAATTGGGATTCAAAACTTCCCCAAGCCTGCATCGATGACGATGTCGCCTGAAGCAGCAGGGTAAAGAAGTGTTTGGAGCTTTCCGATAATTTGATGTGCCGGCATTGACTCGAAAGTTCGAGCTGAAAAGCAACTATAAGAACAGATTAGTGTTATTCTTGTCATTATTCCCGTTATTATGACAACTACTACTACTACTACCACCACTACTACTACGACGACTACTACTAGTACTGGTACTACTACTACCACTACCACTACCACTACCACTACCACTACCACTACCACTACCACTACTACTACTACTACTACCTCTACCACTACCAATACCACTACTTCTACTTCTACTGCTACCACCATCACCACCATCACCACGACCACCACCACCACCACCACTGCTCCTACTACCGCTACTGCTGCTGCTGCTGCTGCTACTACTACTACTACTACTACGACCACCACCACCACCGCCACCAACACCACTGCCACCGCTGCCACCACTGCCGCCAGCGCCGCCACCAGCACCACCACAGCTACCACAACCACACCAGCAGCGACAACATTGACAGCAACCCCAAAACAGCAATAACTGCAACAAACAACAACCACAGCAACATCAACAACAGCAGAAGCAGGAGCAGGAGCAACAACAACAACCACCACCACGACGACGACGAAGAGCAATCAAGACAAGCGTCATCCTAGCTTTGGCTTGTCGTAGATAGCAGATGGTTGCGTCATAACAGCAACGACTGACATGCGTTAAAAGCACAAATCATGCGCATGGCTGCAGCACAGCAAAACATGATTTCACTGTCATCACCACCATCTCCGTCACCGTTGTCTTTGCGCCACGGTATCATCATGCTGTCACATCGCCTTTACATCCTCTTGCCGCCGTCATCCTCAGCACCACAGCCACCTCCACCACAATGATTTTTCTAAAGCTCATTGTGATTATCCTTACACAATTATCATCATCTTGCGCAGTATCGGTACAGAGACGGACCTGCATGAAGCCACTTCCCATATCTTGGAACGCTAGCTGAAATTACTTTGCTTACAAGCTAGTCCAGGAAAGCCTCCCAAGTACCAGATGCGAGTAGGCTCAGATTCTGTGGGAGCTCACATTGCCCTTTAAAGTATCTCTGCTCCTGCATCAACGCTTAATGTCTTCGTAACCTTGACACAAGAACGAATCCACGCACCCGCACTCTCCAGAAAGGCTGATATGACATCGCTTCGGATCTCAACCATCCGACATACACACTGGCTCAACAAATGCACAAGGACCTCTACCCAGGGCACAGACATCCAAACTCACACATCCTAGTGTAGCTTGCTGCTGTACCACCCCTGTTGCAATGAGAACAGTAGAACAGAGAACCCTGCAGATCTGCGATTTGGCCGAGGTGCTGCAGCTCATGTCGGACAGAGTACTTCCGATGTCACTAACACGGCCAACATCGCTAGTTCGGCCACTGATGACCTCGGCTTGACTGAGGCCCTCAGCGCTTCCCAAAACTCCACGGCCAGATGGAACGAGTAGTCTTACGAAGGCGTCCTGGATGATGGGCCTACACCTCCTGAGTGGGAACAGTTTGACGAAGATGCCGTCAGGCCGGATGTCACGTATTCACAGGGCGCACGTGTGGTGGGGCTCCTGGCCAAGCCCTAAAACCCTAAATCCCAATATCTTGAACCGAGCTTCCAAATCGCTAACCTCAGGCTCGACGCCAGGCCCGTCGGACAAGTTCTCCAGCAAACCTGAAAAAGGTTAGGGGTTCGGTTTACGGTTTCGGGTTTAGGGTTACTGTAAGGGCTACTATACGAGAACTTTCGGGTTTGGGTTGGAGGTTCGGCTTAGGCAGATCGCAGCGTGTCGTGTTCATCACGTGGAATGTCATGATTGCCGGCAAGATGTCGTGCATGTAAACCCAGCATTTGCGAGAAGCTGTTTGATGGAAGCCGCGGATCGAAATGACGTGCTTGACACAGCAGATACAGGGTGTGTTTTACTACTGCTTCATAGAAGAGCACGCGCGTGAAACAACAAGGCTAAGCCTTGAATTCGAAAGCCCGACACAAACGGCCCAAACTCACACCCACGATATAAACTACCACTAGACTCTTGCAAGTCAAGGACACTGCAAAGCCGCTGCGCACATCCGGCCAACACACACCTTCAGTACCCACCCGGAACTGCCCTCGATCACTGACTCCTACATCCTAAAGCCCTCTGCCATCGATCCGAGGAAGAACCTAAACCCCCAAGACCCCAAACAGGACTGTAGAAACCCTTCTAGGATTTGCTTCAAGCCCTCAACCCCATGGTACCCTTGTGGCAACCCTTATAGTACCCTTGTAGTTATTTAGTAGCCCAAGATACCTCGTAAAAACAGAATAGCACTTACAGTAACCTTAACACCCCTATAAAAACCGTAAACCCCCCCATGCTCCCCTTAAGCAACCCTTGTTGTACCCTTATAGTAGCCTAAACTCATAGTAACCGTAAACCCTCAGACGCTCAGAAGTCCTGTCCCAGCGGCCGTCGGATTTGTTCTCGTCCACCGACGCTGCCGCGTGGGGGGGCTCGGCCAGGGGATCCCCAGGGAGCTCGTCCTCCGGCGTAGTTTGATATATGTATGTGTATATAGACATATAGACATATAGACATATACACATATACACATATACACATATACACATATACACATATACACATATACACATATACACAATATGTGTATATGTGTATATGTGTATATGTGTATATGTGTATATGTGTTATACACATATACACATATACACATATACACATATACACATATACACATATACATATACATATACATATACATATACATATACTATACATATACATATACATATATACATATATATTCATATTCATATTCATATTAAGATTAGTAGTAATACTAATGCAAAAAACACTATGAAGATTAAGACTAATCTTATTGCTATTGACGTTTTGTTGTTCCTACGAGTACGGTATCCCATCAGCAGCAGCAGCAGGAGTAGCAGTAGTAGTAGTAGTAGTAGTAGTAGCAGCAGCAGGAGTGGTAGTAGTAGTAGTAGTAGTCGTGGAGTAGTACTAGTAGTATGGTGGTGATGGTGGTGGTAGTTAGTAGTCGTGGTGGTGGTGGTAGTAGTAGTAGCCAGCGGCGTGTTTACCGTACCCGTAAAATTAGCACTCTCTGCTACGGGGGGGTGGGGGTGGGGGGGGGGAAATAACGACAAGCCGAACCATATCCCAAAAAAACCCTTCGTCCTCACAATCCCAAACCCGAAGCAGTGCAATCCCAAAGCTCTTCGTCCTCACAATCCCAAACCCGAAGCAGTGCAATCCCAAACATCCTCAAAGGCCTTCGTCTTCCAGCCCGNTGCAATCCCAAACTGTAGGCAAATAGGAATAGAGTCTCAGGGAGGGCTGAGGATTTTGCAAAGGCTTATACTTACTTGGAGGGTGTAGGGGATTTATGGTTTGAGACTTTGTAGGCCTTGGGCTTTATATTTGATGTTGTCCCTGAAAGCCTTATTAACTTAACCCTAAACCATTATTCCAAGTAAACCCCTACACCCTAAACCCTAAGCCCCTGAACCTCTTAACCCTAAACCCTTATTACAAGCAAACCCCTGAACCCCAAGCCCCTGAGCCCCTTAACCCTCCCTTACTGCAAGTGAATCCCCTAAGCCCCTAAACCAACACACCGAAGCAGTGCAATCCCAAACCCTGAATGAACATGACTCGAAGCCCAAGGCACTATCCGAAAAAACAAACCCAACAAGGACACAACAGAAGNCACACCGAAGCAGTGCAATCCCAAACCCTGAATGAACATGACTCGAAGCCCAAGGCACTATCCGAAAAAACAAACCCAACAAGGACACAACAGAAGCGCGTTCACCTTTTCGAGCAACGCCTCCCACGCGAAACGCCAAACAGCCTTGTCATTTGCGTCCTTTCAAAATACACTGAAATAAGCATGCCACCACAGCGGCAGCTGCGTTTTTCTAATTTTAGGGGTACGGTAAACACGGTGGCGGGTAGTAGCCAGCGGGTGTAGTAGTAGTAGTAGTAGTAGTAGCAGTAGTAGCAGTAGCAGTAGCAGGAGTAGTAGTTGCTGTTGTTGCTGTGGTGGTAGTGGTAGTGGTAGTGGTAGTGGTAGTGGTAGTGGTAGTGGTAGCGGTAGCGGTAGCGGTAGCGGCAGCGGCAGGGGTAGGGGTAGTGGTAGTGGTAGTGGTAGTGGTAGTGGTAGTGGTAGTGGTAGTGGTAGTGGTAGTGCTGG
>BGNK01000470.1:20382-54818 GCA_003297005.1 Symbiodinium sp. clade A Y106 | reverse complement strand
GTCGTAGTGGCAGTGGCAGTGGCAGTGGTAGTGGTAGTGGTCGTGGTAGTAATAGTCGTCGTAGCCGTAGTCGTAGTCGAGGGACAAGCTCCATGAAATGAAACGCCTTCACTCCAACTCTCGACACCACCGGTTCAAGGTGTGGCCGCAAGGACACTACCATCATCGGCTGTAGAGGGAACCCGACTCAGTCCTCTATCTGGACGATGCCGGGAAAGTCGCTGAAATTCTCGACAGACTTCGGTCCCTGTTCGAGCATGCTTAGGGCAGCTGAAGCACTTGAAAACTTCTGTCCAAACAGACCTAAGACGGCAAGTACCTGCTGTGACGTGTTCTGCTTTGCTTCTGCCTGCATTTACTGCGCCGTCCAGCCCAGCCTCGTCGTTTCTGCAGCATTCCGCGCAGTGGAAGGGAAAAACTGTAGACCAGAGCGACACCATGCCACATCACAGCTACAGCGCTGACGATGCTGTGGCGACCGTAGTACGTCGTGCCAAGTTGAAGTTCTGAAGAGTCTCACGCGACGCAGATGCGAGCACACTGTCTGCTGTCTCCTCACATTCTCATGGTCAAAGCTTGCAGTCTTCAGGAAAGTCAAAGATGGGGCTGGGACTGCGGATCTTTTCTTGTTTTCTTGCAGCGTGCAACATGAGCCAACAGCTTGATCTGAAAAGCAACGGAAGGCACAGCTGGGCAGAAGCTGCAAAAGAAGCACATCAGGAGCATTCAGCTTTAAACCATATTGAATCCTAAACCCTCCAGCAGCCAGCTTACACCCCATGTAGCTGCTCAGAGACAGCTTGAGAAAGGCGCACCATGATCGAGTGATTCCATTGAGCTCATCCTCCAATCTGTAGACGACGACCACATGATCCTGCCAAACGTGGGGCTGACGGAAGCTATGGGCCGCTTCTTGAGCTTTTGCTGTTCTATACTATACTCTACTATACTATGCCACTATGCTATATTATACTATATTACTATATCATATCATAATGTATTCAGGAATCCCGCTTGAGATGCCATTCAAGCGAATGTTCACGGCATCATGCTGTAGTCGTTCGAACTTCGCTGAGGAAGGGTCCTTGCCATCCACGGTCAGGGTCAGCTGAGTGAACTCCTCTAAGTCACCGTAATCTACATCTCCGAACCTCGGACATTCCAGTTTGTTCGCACCATCACCAAGGCCAGCGAAAGATTTCACTGACAAAGATGGAAACTCGCTCCATGCTGCTTGTGCGCCTATAGAGCGCATCCGTCCAAGCACCCGCAAGCTCCCGCTCACTTTGGCCGTCGAGGCACTTAGGATGGACCAAGCTCAGCCGACAGGGCGGATGCTCCCGCAGCATCTGGTCCAGAACCTGCTACATTTTCACCAACCTCTCCGGCTACTGGGCCAAACCTCCTACTGAGTAAGACTGCAACACTCCTTGGACTGCAAGCTATTCCACGGAAGCACACGGCAGGTCTTTGCAGTTGCGGCGATGCACAAGAGTCACTGAGGACGAGAAAGACTGCAAAGGTGGTCGTTTCAATCAAACACGACCAGTTTTGTAGCCACACGAAAGGTGCTCGCCTGGGCTCTCCATAGAGTATCTATAAAACTGTGAGGAATCTGAACCCGGAACCCCTTTCTAGAACATCTTGACATCGTTGAGCAATTGGAAGCAGGGTAGTAAGGTCTACTTGAACTTGAGGCCACAAGCTTACATAAATATAAGAACTACGTGAAAGCCGTATGTGAAAGCCGTATGTCTAAACACCCATTGAGCCTGCTGTCGCGTATGTTAGACATGCTGGGATTCAGAGTTTCTTGAGGCTTTGAAACCCGAACACGTTAAATCTTTCTGGCCGACCCCGTACTTTGGGAGTTGCAGAAAACTCGTGATCGTGATGTTCAGCGGACATTCTCAGATCCTGTTGCTCATGCCCCTGGGGAGCGACAGTCCAAACTTAAAGACGACCCGGCCCCCTAAACCCCGAATCCATAGCTATATTGTTGTGGAAGGAAGGGACCCCGCATGGAACCCTAGACTACATCGAAGGGGCCCCTAACACGAAAACCCCAGACAAAAAAAATCCTGATCTTCCGCCAGGCGACCCTCCCCTCCCCCGGCCCCGCCCAAAAAAAACACATTCAAGTGCCTTCCCCAGGCCGCCAGCGTTAATCTTCACGTTGCGGATCGGGATGGTGTGCTCGATTGCAGCACAGAGCACCTGGAGGCAGACTGGGCTTGGGCTGACGACTTGTGGGCGTTTGGAGTGTAGGGTGTACACGTAGGTTCTTGAAGTTTCGGGCTCAAGTTCGGAGGGCGCACGCGAAAGCATTTCATTTTCTTGTGGGGGGGCGGCGGCAACATGAACATGGACTACTAAGTACTACTACTACTACTAGTACTAGTACTAGTACTAGTACTACGACTACTACTACTACGACGACGACTACTTCTACTACTACTACTAGGACTACTACCACTGCTATTACTGCAACTTCTACCGAGGAGGGGGGGAGGGGGTATTATTATGTGGTCCCCGGGGGAGCAGTGCAGAGTTGCCGAGAGCGCATCCCAGCCGCCCCTCGCACAGCAAGACATTATTTTTTTTCGAGGAGGGGGGGGTACTATTACCGGGCACCTGGGGCAACAAAGCACTGCTTCTACTGCCGNGGGGAGGGGAGGGGAGGGAGGAGGGGAGGGAGGGGCAAAAGGGTGGGGAGGGGATTGGGGTTGGGGGTGGGACGGGAATCATTATTTCTATTTTTCTGCTCTCCACCCCACCGGAGTCACTATTACTTTTTTTCTTTTGCACACCCAACCCGCCAACAGTAGTATTTATTATGTTTAGGGATCGGGCAGGGAAGGAAGGGAAGAGACCGGCCCCCCAACAGCATCATTATTATTTTAGCGATCTCTCGAAAGAAAAGAAAGGAAAATAATAATAGTACTGCCCCGAGGGGCGGGGGTTGCGCAGAAAAATAATAAAGGCCCTGGGGAGGCTTCCCATTATGTGTTCGCATGCTTCCTGCAAGTTCGGGGATCATTGGTCTGCATGCATGACAAAGAGGGCTGGGGAAAGGGACTGAGCAATGGCTTCAGCAACGCATCGGGAGGTTTCTTAGGTGACGGAGCTTGATTGCACAAACTTGCACTGCCGAAGCTACGATCCGATTCTCTCGTTTTTGTTCGCACAGCTCGCGCCATCCATACGACAAGCGTTTCGTCGACCTTTGGAGGCTCAGATGGCCCAAGATTACTGAACCCGGAGCCCAAATCCAACTCTGCAGAGAGAGCGAGGACCGCGCGTGCTTTGGAGTCAGCCGTGCGAACTCGCTGATGGGCTCCGGCCTGCTAATGCCATCGCTTTATCCTAAGTCCCCTAGAAGCTTTAAACTGGCCTCCACATAATTAATCAGGATCCCAATATCTTGGGCTCTTTATGGTGGGGCTCCCGGATTTTTTCAAACTCCTAGTGGTAGCCCAAGACAACAGAATTTCAGTTCTTTGTCGGATCCGCGCTCGAACCTGCTTCGAGCTCTGGAATTCCCTGAATTCCAGGCCTCGTGGCATCTTGTGCCTTCAGGTTTGCCCCCTCTAGCCGCCTCCCCCCCTGTAGGGGGGCTGCAATCATCAGAACAGGATTTTTGTGGTATATTCTTCTGTAGTTATAGTAAGGTGCAACTTGCCAGACCTTCCGGTGCAGGCTTGGAGGTATAGCGAGGGAAGGCCTTGTGGGTGCCAACACACGCTGGCAGCAAGAGGGTCATCTCGTTTTGTGCGGCATACACAGTGCGACATTCCATGGCCCAGCCTTGTTGGCCTCTTCACGATGCTCAGGTACACACTGCTTCTGCAGTTCAACAGGAGAACCTGGACAGCTTCGGACACGTCGGCTGTGCGTACGAAGGTTCTCACGACGGAACTTACTAGCCTTCTTCAACTATTTCTGCGATATGACTGTAGCTTGCGCAGTCTCTACCAGGGCGACGGCGATGAAGGGGATCGCCAGTCCGATGACGGATGCACCTGGACGTAAGAATCAAAGTGGCGGTGAAGGAAGGCTTGGACTGTCTTGAGCTGCTTGGAAGGGAGCAATGCACCTAACTCAGTCTAGATGTCCTCACTCAGTCTACAGTAGATGTTGCCATGGGCTCCGGCTTGCCGTGAGGATCAATGCGAACATGGAGCGCTGGCAAACATCCTGCCAGGCACACCGAAGCAACTGCAAACAACTTGCAGACGCGGCTCGGTCCTCCAAGGGAGGGAGCTCCGCACCCTTGCAAAGAAGCCACCTTGGAACCACATCCTCTTTTTAGGGTTTAGGGTTCAGGGGTTTCTGTTCAAGACAGGAAGAAGACACAATGCATGTGCGAGTCTAGTATTCGAGTTGGATCACAGAGACAGAGCTTTCTGTATTATTTGCAAGCTTGGCAAGGTCTGAGCCACAAACTTCTCTCCCGTTTCCTCGTCCACCGTCTCCTCACAAAAAGTGCCCGGATTGGTGCATCATGGATTACACGCCCACTCTTTTTCCGTTGGACTTCTTGATTCGCAATGATTTCCTTGCCTCATGTGGCTCGGCAGCAACTAAGCCTCCGACAATCGGCGCAAATATCGACACCTTGATTCTATATTCTATGCATGCACCCTCCTCACGTGGAATGACAGAATCTGAGGAACGGATCTCCGCGCCACTGGCAGATTGCCGCGGAATGGGAAGAAAGGCCCTGGCATGGACGGCCTCCAAGCCACCAGGCACCAGCAGAAGCGACTGGTTCCCCTGAGCATCCTCGAGAACAACACTCCAAAACGGCTAACTGGAAGCCCACTCCTCGTCACTTGCAGACAGCAGCACTCAAAGTGTGAAGCTGGCGGTCCACAACAGCCATCTTGCTGGGGTGAAGCAGGTCCACGTATGCCTGTCTCACCGCAGCCGCTTGAAGTACCGTAAGTAAGGAGGGGAGGAAGGAAGGGAGACGAGAAGCCTCCTGCTCGAATGCAAGTTGCGGACCCAAACACCGGAACCCTGTCGTCAGACAAAAACCTGTGCCTGGCCATCCTGTCGCGCAACACCAGGTGGCCTTGGGTAATGAAAGCAAGTCTTGGACACACAAGAGCGGGCATGGTTCCGGCCACTCCGTGCCCCTTGCTTCTACATCCTTGAGCCGTGTGCGCTGCAACAGCTGGACCAACCAAGGAGTCCGGAGATAAACCTGAAATACTGATTGAGAAGACGGCATCGTGTACCGGGTTGGCTCTGCTGAAGGAGACTCGGAGATGGAGAGGACCTTGGGACACGACAGTCTCGCCGTCTTGAGCGTAACGCCGGAGGCAGGGTTCATATTCTTGGAAAAACTCGGAATGGGATGCAGTTACAGAGACTGCACAGTAGGGCAGTGCTGCATTCATCGCCCGCCTCAACGCCCGCCTCAACGCTCTGAAGAAAGCATGACCGAACTGGAAAGCCTCGTACCCGGGGGCCCCGCGATCAACATAGCTAATGGTGCCTCGGTCTGTTTGTCATCCTCCTGGCAGCAAGGTCTGAAGATGCAGGTCCAAGAGTGAAGCATCCCAGTCGCTGGACAACTGCAATGGCCTTCGAAGTAAGCCTCGAAAACTTCCGAGCTTCATCACTGGCTTCCAAGAACGCAGAACGCCCTGTAAAGCTGAAGCTGAACCTGACAACCGGGGTAGAACTCTCAAGACGTGGCTTGGCCCTCCCCCCCTTCCCCCATCCTGCTCCAGGAGCTTCCAGAAAGCTATCTGTTCTCCCGAGGGCTGGCCATAAGCCTGCCAATGCAGAAAGGTTAGGCACTCCATCATGGAGTCAAGAGAGGTCCCTTCAAGCTGCAGATTCTCTTCTCCCACCCTCTCCACCTAAACACTCAGAACCCCTCCTCCCCTCTCGCCTCGCCCACGTTCGTAGCAAAAATAGACACCCTCCTTGCCTTCGCCTCCACGGCGATGGCGCTGCGAAGGCCAGGGCAGGAGCGGCCTTGGCTTTTGACTGATCCTGGCCAGCCTGGTCCTATGCAGAGTAATCAGCGTTGTCTCTGATGAGGACAGCCTCCTGTTGCTTGCTTGAGTTTGCATGCGCGCGGGTGGCAGAATGGGCGCGCGTGCGCGTGCGTGCGCGTGCGTGTGTGAGCTTGCAGTCAAGAGCCGAGGACAGTGCTCCAAGTTGCCCGCGGAAGTGCTGAGCTCGACACCACCAAACCCAAACCCATCTCTGGCGTAAGTCCGTGACGGATCCGAATCAGCGCCCGACTGTAACGGAAGACCTTCGTGCAAGGCTTCGCGCAGCTTACGTGGAGCTGACGTTCGTCTCTTGGCATGGGAGGGGTTTGTCAACGTGGATCGCCAACCCCAACTCATGCCGAATACGTCGCAATAGCGTGTAAATCTCAACCGCTGGAAAGCAGGAGTCTAGCTGGATCACCTCACATAGTGCCAAAACGATTGCACAAACCTTTTCCGATTGCCGCACCACACTATCGACATGTGTATATATTTGCCTGCCTATTTATTCATATAGTTATTTTGTTGCATATGGAAAACCACACTTGGTTCTGTATGTGGGCACGTAGGTATGCAGCTATGTATGTATGTAGGTACACCGGTGAGTGTTCTCTACATTCCTTTTGTCTCTTTGGCTACTCGTCTTGCCGCCGCTTGTATATTGCAAAATTGACCCCCCCCCTCCCCCCCCTCCCCACCCTCCTTGCCCTGCCTGACTGGATCGGTCGAACATCGGCTCCTCACACCAGTGGGGCGGAGCTGCCTCCATCAGGCGCGCCTTGCAGCTTAAGAGGTCTCAGGGCATCGGGTGTGCCATCTCATGGTTTATTGGAGTAATGATGGCGAAAGAGCTCAGGGCTTAGCTGGGAGTCAAACCAGTGACTGCATGAACACCCACGCCACTTGCCGTCGCGACTGCCATAAGCTCTGAAGCAGAGCCCGCTGGGTCGTCGGCCCGCAGCTGCACTGGGCCCGGAGGAGCTGCTTGCGAGTCGAAGGCCTGTCTTTCTCACACACAAGCAGATGAGAGTGTGCATGTATGCGTTGTACAAGTAGATAGACAGATAAAGGGAGACAGGGAGATGAAAAAAATGCGGACTGAAATAGAGCCACAGACCAGAGGACCAGACATGATAGGGACATACATACACGCATCGAAGTTCCTGCTGGCTGCTAGACATAATTCTGTGCACGTGGGCACATATGCATACATGTGTATATGTGTGTATGTGTATCCACACATGTATGTGTGTATGTATACGTATACCAAAAATGCTATTACATGTTCGTATACATATACATATCTCCGCATAGATAAACAGAGAGACAGGCTGACAGACAGATAGGCAGATAGGCATAGGTAGATGGGTAGAGAGCTGGATAGATAGATACAATTAAAGATAGGGAGATAGATAGTTAGGTAGATAGATAGGTAGATACATGGATACATGGCAGGACGATAGACAGATGGATAACTAGAAGCTAGAGAGATGGACATGCGCGCGCATGCGCGCGCGTGCGCGCATGTTTGCATGTCCGTACAGTGTAACAACATATGCATGGGCGCGTTTTTAACTTGCCTACTTGATTCTCACCTCCTGCCCCTCCACTCCAGTAAGTATGCATTGGTTTTCTATTTCTTGGGAAACACAAACCGATGTATGTGCCGAACTCAACACTCGTATGTAGCACGCAAGCCATCCACACAACATATATGTTACATGTGCATTTACATGCATGCATGCATGCATACGCACACCCACCCATATATCTAGATACGTACATACCCACATACCTGCATGCCATCATACCTACATACATACCTACCTACCTACGTACATAAATACATACATACATCTGAGAGAGAGGCACTCCTTGTTGCCAACATACGGATAACAGGTAGATAAATAGACAGATAGCTAGGTAGATAGAGGTGTGTGTGTGTGTGTGTCTGTGTGTGTGTGAGTGTGAGTGTGAGTGTGAGCGTGAGTGTGAGTGTGAGTGTGAGTGTGTGTGTGTGTGTGCGCGCGCACGCCCGCAGAGACACGAAAGCATGACTGTCACGTCTACATATGTCTTTGTGCACATGGTTTGGACCGATTTTCACATCGCGCATCTACGTGTCTTGTGTAGGTCTGGCTTCTGCGTCACTGCTTCTAACCTGATCGGTGGAGGATCAGGGCTTAAAAGTAAGCTTGGAGTGCCGCGTTGCTCCCGGACTGGGTCAGGGGCTTCGAGACTTCAGGGCTTGGGGCTTGGGGTTGATTCGTGTGGGCGCATCCTAACAAAATCTTCATCTACTGCGAGCCGGACCAAAGTCAGAGACCCAGAAGATGCCACTTTATTCCTGCAGTTTACGTCACTGAAGTATTCGCTCGAAAGGTTATGCACAGTTCACCTATGAGGTCTCACGTGAGGACCAGGCAGCACGGCCCAACTCCATAGGTCCACCAGTAAACATGTCCTCCAGAACAGACAGCTCCACATAGCTCCACGACATCTGCTTCTGTGGAGCTGATGGCTCTCGTAAGTTCGGATAACTGTCGGAGGCTCTTTGCACTCGCAAGCACTGAAGATCGACGCATTCAAGGACACTGCCAGGCAAGCCCACCCCACGACCGAAGCAGCAGACAACCGTGCTGGCACTTACATTTTCTCTGAAAGACACCATGAGACCGAGACGGCCATCCAAATGCCTACATGTCAACAGGCCAAACCACATCGCATCCTCTCACGTGAAGAGCTGCTCCGCGAGAGTGGTGGAGCGCTCCGAAATCAAGGATGAACTGTAGCTCGTGTTCTCTAAGAAACGCATTAACTCTCTGACTGGCCGGCTGATTAACAAGCCTAAGCTTCCACGAGCTCTAAACCTCCGTAAACCTCCGTAAAACCCAAAACTTGTCGAATGCCCGGTGTCCTGACGCCAGAAGCCGCGATCCACGGAGCCAGCACCCTTGGCCCGGTAATCGCAGTGCTGGAGCAGGTCCTGTTGCTCCAGGGGTTCTCGGCTTCGGGGATTCACAGGTTCTTCTTACTGAACTTGGGGGCATTTAAGGCTTCAAGGGCATATCTGAGAGACCGCCGCATGATATGCTGTCAGCAAGCATCCTCGACTCTGCTGGGATAGTTTCCTGGTTCGGCTCTCTTTGACATATCGGCACCTTCATGTAGCATCACCGGGAGATGACAAAGCTGTCAAAGCTTCTGGGAGTCGTTCTTCATTCTAAAGTGTGTCAGCTGTCGGCTACACACACATCCTGCACATCGAAGCGAACTCCCGCCTCAACCCTCTACCACGGGACTTGCTCACAGGACATGTCCTCGGCCACGGTAGCACTGATCTTGGCTGCCACCATCCTGAAGATTGCTACAAAGGTGTGTAAGAGATATGTCGAAGAGAAGTGTCTTAGCGCAAGTTCCTTCCATATAAGAGCTTGGAACTGGCTATCACGGATCACAACTGGCGACTATGACTAGAACAAGGCCGGCGACTAGAACAGGCCGATCGCATGTCGACGGTGCCGCTGGCATGTAACAAGCACAGCGATCCACGCGAAATGAATGCAACTCCCGCCTATCCAGGAGCTCCTTTCGCTCTGCATCGTTGGCATAGCAAAGCCCCGTAAAGCCGAACCTGAACTGCAGAAGCAGGTGTGGGCTCGAAATATGTTACTCCCCAGCCCTCATGTCGCTACTGGCGTTCGTGTTTAGGCTTAGGTTTATATTGTTTAGGGTTTGGGGTGCTGGTGCTGGTAATGGTGCTGCTGATGATAAGGGTGATGAGGAAGCGGAAGCACTCATGGCAACATGATTATGGGCATCACCTCAACAAAACGAAGACGATGGAACTGTTGACAAGACTTAGTGAGCAGGAAGAAGACGAAATCAATCAAACTGGCCCGGCAAGGGCAGAACCAGCTTGTCTCGACTGCCAGAGGTGAAACCCGCAGAAACGAGAGCTCATAGGCTGGGGATGCCGCTCTGCGCCGTACCAGATCTCCGGGATGCCACGCCAAGTAAGGCTCCACGCCTCAGCCGATGAAACGGCTGGAAGTTAGAGCCGTGCGAAGCCCGATAGCCGATAGTCACCGAAGCTATGGCCAACACAAATCCGAAAGTTGCCACCCTCTCGCGTTCCACGGTCACAGTATCAGAGACCGGCAGGTCAACCCTAAGGCCACCACCAGCGAGATGACGATGCCTGGGTTGAGGCTCGAGGATGCAGTCACTTATCGGATTGGCGATCTCGTGACTTCGGTCCCACCTGAACTTGCGGTCTGTCATGTCATGTCACTCTCTTTTGCATCTTCAGATCTGCAAAAATGCGATCAATTCATAAATCTAGCCACGGGTAGTTTCAATGTTAGAACGCACCAAAAGCCTAGCCCTTGCAGCAAAGCAAGCATGCTATCAGTAGCTGCACGCAGGCTGCGCCAGGAGTGGAGATCATCTTCTGTGGGCTGCGTGCTCACCGACAGTAAGCGTGGCCTGACGTCTGCAAGCGTGCAGATATCTACACAACACTTTCACGCAAAGATGGTCTCATGGTTCTTGGAGAAGATTACAGATGCCACAAACGACCACTGCTGCTATCTGAGACTTCTGTGTTCTTAGTAGCAGGCTTGAGGGTTTGAGGGAGGCATCTCTCAAAGAACCCCGAATCATTCCTAAAGCAGCCACTGCAGCTGCTACAGTAGCTGAGAGGGGCGAATGCCAAGGATTCTGTGTATCAAGAGCCTTCAGGTAATGAAAATTCTACAACACATCGACATAAGGATACATACATGTGCATACATACGTACATACGTACATACGTACATACGTACATACGTACGTACACACATACACACATACATACATACACACATACATACATACATACATACATGTACCTATAATTACGTACTTGGACGCATAAGTACACCTATATACATAACAGGTAGAAATAATATCTACATATATATATATATATGTATGTATACATATATGCAAGTGTGTATGTATGTTTGTATGTATGCACGTACTTATGTACATGTACCCATATAAGCATCAAAAGACAATACATGTACATATACATGTGCATTAACATTCTATTATGTTCAATGCACGCGGGGAAAAACTGTATGTGCCTGTGGATGGCCTCCCTGTAAAAGTAAACCTGTGCATTGTACACTCCTTGTGGAAGATAGCTCGCTCAGTGACGTTTCCTGGTGCCAAGACTATTGCGAGCATCTGGAACGATATGAGATACTCTGAGGTTAGGACAGCTGGTATGATTCTGCTGCTGTCCAGGCTGACCTGTCGTTCTCGCACTGTGCCCACTTCGCACCGGTGCGCTGCAAAGCAAAGCGCAACCCATGCCTGACATCGGCAACATTGGAGATGTCCCGCTGCACCTGGCGAAAGAAAGCAGCGGGCCCTTTTATGCTGCTGTCTACACTAAGACAAAGACAAAGAATATTATTTATAATCCCATTAATATGAATACTAATCGTATTCTCAATACTGCTATTCATACTAATTTTACACTAATCTAAACAGAAGACCACCAGTCCACAAGGAGCCCTTGAATCTGAGCTTCCTGGCCTCCTGAGCCTTGAGATAGATCTGGCTTTCGAAGAACTCCGTCGGAGGGATCTTGGAGCTGGTGACCTTGGCAAAGCGAAGGTTTTGCTGAAGGCCAGCGCCCTGCATCCGGGAGTAGAACCGACATTCTTCTTGTTGTTACTCTTGTTCATATGAAAAATACAATGGATACTACTATTATTATGATACCATTACAATTGTTTCGATTATACTTATTCGTATTGCGAATATTGTCAGTGTTCGCTTGAGGGTGCTAGCCTGGAGATACGAGAGATTTCGGAGAACTGCTTACGTCTAGGGAATTCAAGTCTTGATGGCCTCAGGTGATGCTTTGATGCACTTCAGCTGCTTCTGCAAACTGCAACGAGAATGCCCATGAATGCAAGACGTACAGAGCAAGAAGCAACTACTCGCAAGGGAAAGCTATTCGTTCCAGCCGGCTTGGAGCAGAGCCGAGCGTAAGTGTGCAACTTCGGCCGTCGGGTACGCTGCCATCAAGCCTGACAAGGGGACTGGAGCACTGGTCAAAAATTAGGCCTTCGGCTGTCATGGCCAACGCAGATGGTGCTGGCGGCGGCTGCGGTGGCGGTGGGGTGCTGGCGGCGGTGATGACAACCCTAATGAAGGGAAGGAGGAGGAGGAGGAGGTGGAAGGGGGGAATGACGATGACGATAGCATTTGTTGGGATGACTCTTGTGTCTAGTATCACCATCCTCCTTGTTACCATGCTTGGCATTCCTGCTCAATAACATCTTGTTCATACATTCGCAAACATTAGCCAGCCGTACAAACCTGTTGCTGCTGTTGCTGCTAAGGTGTCAGTCTTGCTTTGCTGTGCAGAGTTGAAATATAGTAACCCGAAGCCGCCCGAGGGCCCACATCAAAGCCGCCACTGGAGCCGAGATCCTTCGCAAAGCTTCCTAAGGCAGTCCTGGAGCCGCTGGTCGCAAGCCGGAGAAGTATGGACATAGCTCCTGGCAGCGCCCGGCGACAGATGTCAGCAAGGATGCTCTTTCGTAAGAACAGTGCATATAGCAAATGCTCGTGGCAATCGCAGCAAAGCCTGCTTTTTCGTCTCTTGGGCTTCGGGCTCCGGGCAGTCTGCACAGTCACCATACCCCGACAGACAGACGGAATTCAACCGGGGAACACTATCGATGTCTCGTAAACGCAAGTAGCAGCTGCTTCCCAGAAGTTGAAGGTGATGCTGCAGCGAACATGTGGTTTCATGCCTGACAGGGTTGGACTGGCGAGTGGTAGCAGTGGCTCAGTAGCAACGGCAGTGGCAATGCACCTACGAGTTTGGAAATCCCGGACCAGTCTCGCTGAGACACCTGCCTCCCAAGTCTCCTAGACCTCTCCGGCTAAAACCTTTTCCGCGAAGCCTAAACTGACATGCATACACCCCTCCCCAACCGACTTGATCCAAACCCAACCACGGAATAGCAACAACAAAGACAAAACGTTGAGTCCCAAATTGTGCACACCCGAAACCTTAAACCGCTTAGAGACTCAAACCTGAAATTGCACAACCTCATGGAACCAAAACCCCAAGAACCCAGCAGCAACCTGAAAGCCCGGGGCAGGTCCTCCCTCGCCCGCTTCAACTGATAAGGCCTTCGGCGCAAAATTAGGGTTTAGTTTAAGGTTCAGTGTATTTTTGGAGGCTCTTTCCCCGCCACATAGCGGCCGAGATCGCATTACGGCTCCTTAGGGCTTAAGGTCCAGGGCTACTGCTTCTTGGGCAAGGTTGCTGATGCCTGAGGCATATGCGTGTCAGGATTCATTGTTTGGATATGTTTTAGGGCTTCTTGGCGGTTTTTGCTTAAGGTTCCGTGGTACATCGCCGAGGGCTCGGACCCTTTAAAGCATGTTCCCTTGAGCCGGGAACTCTTTTGGAAGGGAAACAAACTCCAGGTTCATGGCACCGGATGAAAGCACCGGTCGGTTGTCCCACGGTTACAGATTATATATTTTCGGTTATATGTTATAAACTACACGTGATATAGTGTACAATATATATATATACACTATATATTATGTACATCAAGCTCTAAGCCGCATGGCTTCGGATTGGGCGTGACCCGTTTGCCAAAAGTAGCGTTTAGGGCCCACGAGTACCGCGTCCGTCATGCAGGATGCGCTTTCTTCTTTCCGGGTATCGGTTTGGGCGGATGTTCTTCATACTGCTTCCGGAAATGGAAAAAAACGCTCACGGACTGCATGGAGGAGTACAGATTGGGAGAAACTAGTCCTCTTCACGGCTACACGCTTCGGAATGTGCATTGCCCTTCAAGGGATGTAAGGATGGCGGTATGGATGTGCGGCCGTCGCTGAAGAGATGATGAAAAAGATGATGATGATGGTGGTGGTGGTGGCGGTGATCATCATCAACATCATCATCATCATCACCACCATCATCAACAACATGATCATTAAAAGTTATCACCAGGATCAGTATCAGCAGCAGCAGCGTCCTTGTCCTTATCATACTTCTGACCTTCGTCGACTCGGGAATTACAGGCCGTGAGCCTAAACTTTGGCTTAGATCCCAGAAAGGTGGGCCTGTAGCAGCCAAGACTAAACCCCTCAACCGTAAACCCAATACTCGCACAGCCCTGGGTGTAAGTAAGCTCGGGACAATCTCTGTGGCGGTGCTCCAGACATCGTACCCACGTGCTGGAGGCCAAAGGGCCTCGGAATTGCTGTGTTTTCGGGAGTTAGGTTTGGGCTGGGGTTTAGGGCCTTTAGGGACTTCTCGGGTTCAGGGGCTACGATTCGGGCACTCTCATCTTGTGACTTCCATGTCTCAGACACGACAGCATCACGTCATAAGGACTTATAACTTGGGTTTGGGCGGTTCTAAGGTTTAGCAGCTCGGCCCGGATCCTCTCATCTGCAGCCCACGCTGCTGGTCGCTGAGATCAACTTCTCCGATCATGAAGAACTGCTCTTTCCCCAGCTTGGTTGCATACCGCCTCAGGAAGTCATGGACGCAATTCGCTTGATGCTTCGCGCTTCCACTCTGCTTACCTTCCCATCAGCTTACACCTTTGGAGCAGACATGTCATCCCTATATCCACGGGTATATGGGAATTTCCCCAGTACTCCATAAAGTTTCGCAAGATTTCCTAAGAATCCCTGGTACCCTTTCACGGCCTGAGATGTGTGGAGAGGTAGGCCGTGAAGTCTGCGGACATAAAACCCACAGAGGACCTCAGCTGCTCCAGGCTCTTGGGCCTAGAGGCTTAGGGGCTCTCATGTAGCAAGAGGAATAATGATACAATAGTAATAATAGTGTCAGTAATAAGAAGAAGAAGAATAGTGATAATACTAATACCAATAAAAAAATCATCATGATAATAATGATACATGGCCAGACTTTGACCCCAGCGGCCTCCCTAGCGGAAAGTCCGAAGAAAGGCTCTCGTAATGACACAACAAGTGGCGAAATTGTAGCAAAGCCTGCGAAGACGCACCGAACTGTACATGTCACGTTCAATGAAGGCTTGGATCGTGGAGGTTCAACCGAACACTTCGGATCCACCTCCAGCTGACATTTTCTTAAGTGCAGTGGCTTCTTTCTGTGCCCAGTGAGCTGACATTCGAGTTTAGGGTTTAGGTCTACAACCGGACAGGGGTGCCTTACAGCTGAGCTACGAGGTCGTCTTGCATCTAGATGTCAACATCTGAATCTGGACTTCTCGTCATTTGGAACTTCTCATCATGGTTGAAATACTGCAAAGGCAAGCCTTCGCAGCCTCATAAGCCCTGCCCGTGCCAACCTTTTCGGGGTCTCTCTAAGCTGTGCTGTGTCGCATCTCAGCCCAGAACAGGCGGAGCCCATCGATGTCGGCATAAGCGATCCAATACTTCAGCAAGTTTGTAGTTACCTGCCCCACACTTTCGAACAGAGAAGCTGCAAGCAGACAGAGTGAAGCAAGCGAATCAACCGCCTGCTGGAAAGATGGGTTCATAGTATCCTGGCGCAGCAAGGATGTGGACGCGACTGCAGATCTACAGGTTCGGGTGCCCCTCGTTCGTCAGGCCTCAACCCGGTAACCCTGAAGCTCAGGCTCGAGCAAACTCGATGAGCTCGTCGCCCAAGAAGTCCGTCCAGAGGACCCCGGCCTCCCAAACGGCTGAAACCCTCCCAGATCCTCCCAGGCTGCTTCTTCCCTTTGACCCTTAAAGGGGTTTCTGAAACTCCACTCCAAACTGGAGCTGTTACCGAAAGACCTCTTTTCTCTCATGGCTTGGCTTTGAGACCACGATGCTTAACGCGAGTTTGCTCAGGCTGCGACGCAGCATGAAATGGGTCCAGCACGGCAAGATCAGCTTGCTCGGAGAGAGAAGTTTGGTGTGAGACATGTGCGAGGCTATAGTCTCTATAGCCTCTAGAAGAGCGTGGCGCAAGCTAAGCAAGTTTGCATGGCCTGCTGCACCTCTAGCGTAACCCTACAACGCAAGCCTAGAGAAGCATGTCTTCTTCAAAGTTCGTCAAGCAAACTTGCATCTTTGACCACACAGTGCATCGAAATCACCGATGCAAACGAGCTCTGCAGTCAAACCACTCGCCACTTTGTGGCTTCAGAGTAGGAGACCCGCAAATTTCGAAAGCCCACATCGTATGCAAAGCAGTTTCATGCTCCAATATCGCCGCAGGTTCGATATTTCGTTCGTACGCGCTAAATACATACCTACGTACGTACATACATACACACCTTACTATATCAACTATGTCGTGCAGAGATCGTGGGTGTACATGTGCGTAGTTGCACATTGTAGGCATCTGCAAACGCGTGGGTGTAGGAGAGTGCTCAAGGGAAGCTCTCAGGCGAGCGCCCGTGCACGAGGCCGCTGAGGTACCAGGCTTTCTCAGGCGAGCTGCCCTCTGTTCCCCAAGTTCGCCATGCCAGGAGCCATGGTTCCCACCCTTGCACCGTAGCCTGCCATGGTCTGCGCAGGAGATGCACCTAGCAACCGGGGGACCACTTGGATTCAGACAGACAGAGAAGCAAACGAGCATCAGCCTTGTTGGCTGACGCGTGTAGGCGAGGCGCCCAAAGGCTTTTTCCCAGCGGTCCCACCCGGACTCCCCGTGCTCCCCGGACTGCCGACGGACATGCCAGGAGATTGCCTGAGAGCATGGGCATGGCTGCTTTGTGGACAGCATACTGCAATTGCTGCAACATCTGCAACCTGTGACTGCTTCCTGCTGGCAGGGGGCGGGTTGTTGGCACGAGGTGGCGTGTAGGGCGCGAAGGGCCCGTTCGATTTCACAGGTGCTGCTGGTGAGGGCACCACTGGTGCCTTCGAAATGAAAGCTGGCGAGTGCAGACTGCTACTAGGTAGGCTCACTTCCCCCGGCCAATCAAGCACTCTGCCTTCGTGTATCCGACAACGGGCACGTTGAGGACCTTCATGATGTTGTCCAGCTCCGCCTCACGAAGATGCTGCATCGGCGCTTTTCTACCCAAACCGACAAATTTTGCCAGGCATCAATGCTATGCATCGCAGCCGTGATGATTCTCACCCTGCCTGAACAGCAGCCGCCTGATTCTGGAGCTGGGCCGAGGTCATCAAGTGACCTCAGAAACGTAGACCTAGATTCGACCTTCTCTTTGCAGGCTCAAGAGAAAGTCAGGAAAAGTCCGGGATGTTTTTCTCCGGAGTTGCTGGGCGTTTGAAGTGGTCGTGTCTCCAACTCGAAACCCAGATTGCCAAGAAGTCAAGAAGCTCTCCACCATCTGTCGGTGATCGTGGTGGGCCGCGCCGTGTCCCGCATTCACGTCCTGGCTACCGAAGCTGCAGGCCTAGAACTTCAGGCAGCCTCCTTCGTTTCGCCACAAGAAGACGTGGAATTCTGGAGCTCCTACGTGCCTTCCGCAAGAAATATCAGGGCTTGCAGTCTGAGCTTTCGGTGCATGGCAGTCCATGCCATCCCACTAAAGCTTTCTGCTGGGAATCGAAGCTCTAGACACTGCTTAGCGCCTTGTGCGTGTTCATGATGACGTCCATGATCTGGTTCATCTGTTCGCGCAGTGGTTCCTTGGGATCGACAAATTTTTGCCTCCCTGGTTTCTACCAGCCCACAGCCGAGGAACATGGGCATCATGTTTTTGACCAAGTTCTGATGACTTCCTCGGCTGTCACATGCTGGACTGACTGCCACAGCCGGCCTAGCTTGCCAAGCCGCCCTATTAGAACAGACGTATTTTCCGCTATGTTCTCCAGCATGTTGTGATACTGCTTTTCCTTGGCCGTAGCTGGCAGGCAACCTAAAAAGAAAGCCTGGCAATCCCCGAAAGTCCCGCCTTTCCCAACTGAAAGGCCAGCAGGTCGGCACAGCGGGCCAACTCCCCGCGATACATCAAGATGTCCTTCCAGGCTGCGGTACCCGAGTGAGAGACGTTTGGCAGTTTACCAACCCGGACGCTGGGTTCCGCCGAAAAGTGCGCGGGTATATAGGCGCAAAGGCTTCAAGTGATCCTAATTTGTAGAACTTTCGCCCTGTCGAGGAGACTACAGACCACGGCCCTGTCCTCCGACATCTCCCGCACCTCGCGCTCAAACTCCAGGCAGACGGTCTCGCAAACCTGGGCCGCAAGCACCAACTTCCGCAGCTAGGGGGTTAGGGTTCATGACCCGATCTCGCCAGGAAGCATCAGCCATGAACTTGCGGAAGGCGTTGGCGCGAGGCGCGACGTGGTCCATGGCCTCCTTTGGGGACGAGACCAGAAAGATGCTAGTGGGCATTGCTCTAGCAGCATTTTCTAAGCGGGCCTGAGTCACGGCAGCCATGACAGCAAAGGACAGCGGGAGCTAGGAGAGCTGGGGGACTGAGCACAAATGCCTCGTCTTACACATCTACAAGGCACAGGGTCCTCTTCTGCTGGCCAATCTTGTGCTTCCCGCTGACTGACACACAAACTTCTCGCGACTGGACAAGCACGGGCCTCGTACTCCTCACTGTCATGGGGCTCGTTGGAGAAGTCGTGGTTGTTTGGACGGTCCCTTGCAGACGCAACAGCATGGATGAATATCCGGCGGCGAACACTTTGGGAATCCTGTCATGATAACGCGTTAGGATTTATCTACTCCAGAAAACGGAACTGGAACCGGACAACACACAGAAGCCTGCAGCACTGGCATCTGGATAGCTGGGTCGAAGCCAGGGGCTGGACATCCTCTTGGGCCCGCATCGGGCGAAGAACTCCTGAGAGGCTTCGAGTCTGGCGCTGTGCTCCGTGAAAAGAGAAGTACTTCGATTTCTCCCGCCTAATGTGCGACAGGACGAGTTGCACAGACAGGAAAACGGAATGGCCCCGGTCGGTGCTTGGGGATGATTTCGCAGCAGCTTGCTTTCCGATGCGATTCATTAGGCAGACTATGGCGACAATGCATGACTATGCCTGCCAGGATCCCAAAACAAGCGAAACATCACAACACCTCACATCTACCAGCGGAACTCTCAACTCAGTCCCTCAAAGCCTTGACTCCGACATGCTCTTCATGGGTCCTCAGATACATTCCACCCGCACGAACCCAATGCAGGTAAAGATTCTGACCATCAAGTCCCTGGTACCCTAACACCTTAAAAGCAAGTCAAGTCTGTAAACAAGGTCGAACATGACCCCTCCTGGTGGTGCAGATGCCGAGGAAGCACGCCGAAGCTCAGGGAACGCTGGTGCCTGGGACTGTTGGCGAGTGGCCTACGTGTCGTCTTCGGGCAGCGCACAGGACGGACGTGTCCACTACACAAAGCGAATTGAATTAGACTGACTCGGATCGTCTTCTAAGCTCCATGCAGGGCTCTGGTCCACTGATGAGTGTACGACATGCTGGGACCAGCGAGGCAACTTCTTTTAGGGTGCGCACAGCGGGCGGGCTTGGGCACCCGGCGACCGCTTTGGCTGGCCACCGCTTGTGTTGCGATAGACCTCGCAGAGGCATGTTGGATGTTAGACTCCTGCACCGTACCAGGCTTGGCTGTGATCTGCATTACACCAGAGGCCATTCAACCATGCCTGGGATGATACTGCAAAGGGGCACAGCTCACAATGCCCTTGTGCAACAATCGGCCTCCTCGAAAGAAGCCACACAGTTGCTCACCTGCGAGACTGGATCCAAGTGGACTGACCTGCGCAGGATTTCGGTAGTCGGGAGTCTGGAACGAATGGACCGTGTAGGCATCTACCGACAGAAAGGGTAGTCGAGGATGATATGAGACCCATTACGATCCTACGCTCATCCTCAATCCAAAGTCCTGCTACGGGCTGCACGCCTGTACTCGAGACCGGTGGCCACTGCATGGTTCACCTGCACATCCAACCTCAGCTCCAGTCCCGTCGACATGCTTGGACCCTCAGCAAGCAGTCTTGGATCCATGCACTACACGAAGGCCCAGCTGGTGGGCCTTTTCAAAGCACAGACACGTGCTTAAAGCTTGTGCCTCTGCGTTTTCCGGAGAAGAGCGCCAAAGCCCGGCCTCGGCCACCAGTGTCTGCAGCAGCTTCGCATCGCCTCGGTCTTCTGCACGGCCGCCGAAGGACCCCAGGCCTGGGGCCTAGAGGGCCTAGAAGTGGCTAGCACCACACCCCAGGGCCCATGCCAAAGCCGGGATCGATCTTGGAGAGATCTGAGATTGAGTAGCCGTGGTACCTGCCGCGTTTTGCTTTTGCACTTTCCGTATCAACTCACCAACTGAGTTCTGTCAGAAACTGTCAAGTTCGTCAGGCCACTCCCCCCCGGAGTTCAGGAAGACCGGCGACCTCGGTTGCGTTCTTTACTTTTCGTTGCTGTGCTTTTCCTGGTGAAGGCGGCGAAGTGCAAAGTCTCCCCGAAGAACGCTGTGCCGCTATGCGGCGTGCAATACAAAGGAGCGAGCCCAAAGCGTTAGGTGACACAGCCGAGCTGCTCTTCACCACACTCTGCCAGCCCAACCACAACCATCTCTTGAAACACTCTCTCGCCCCTGGGGACAGCGCAGGGCCACCACCGTGGCTCCCAGGTGCTTCATGTAGCTCAGCCTGCAGGTTGTACGGACAGCCCCTGTAGTTACACCTGCACCAGCAGCTGATCAACGTGCATATCCATGAGGACATGGAGGAGCTGCTTCTTCTGACGGCCACTACTGCTACGACAGTGACAACCACCTCATATTCTACTGATTCTACTACTTCTAATGCTTCTACTACTGCTACCGTTACTGCTACTGTTTCTGCTATTGCGACTACGGCTACTACTCCTTCTACTGTTTCTACTACTCCCAGTGCTTCTGATTCTACTGCTACAGCACTGCCGCCGCGACAGACACTGCTGCTACCACTGCTACTGCTACGACGACGACTGTGATTACCACTACTGTTACCACTACTACTGCGACCGACTACGACTACGACTCCGACTCCGACGACTAAGGGAACGACGACGACGAGGACGATGACGATCGTCACCATTGCGACTACCGCTACCACGACCACAACGACCACCGCAACGACACGACTACAACTACGACGACACGACGACGACAAGCACGATTATGGCTGTGTGTCTCGTAGCTGTCGAAGCTACTGAGAATTCAGCGGTCTCTACCTAACTCTCGGTTCAGCGGAGCTGAGCCCATGCGGGCGCACCTTCCAAGTATTCCGAGTAAGTCTCCACCTCAAGGGCAAGGATCAAAAGCAGAATTTAGTGTAGGAAATAGAAAATGCATGCAATGCAGTAGAGGCTCCGGAGAGACCGGCAGTGTGCTGAAAGCCGAGGTGCTGGGACGACGACACTCGAAGATCAAGGCTACAGACTACAAACAGTGCAGCCACGACTGTGTACGGGTATAGGGTACAGTATGCTTCAATCTCAGCCACAAGCTCGCAACGTCTAAGCCACGTGCCATGACGCCACTGGTAGAGATTCCAGGGCTCCCCTGCTTTCAGATCCTTGCATCGAGTTTTGCTGAAGAATGCGGCCCGGCACTGCTATGTCATGATGGAGAGGCTTTCTCACTCTCCCCGTCCTGCTTCTGATAGTGCGGGATGTTGTAGAGGTCGTTCGTGATATCTCCATTCGCAAACCTGTCCACCATGACGCAGTAGACCACCTGCGCCAGGTGACAAACAGGGTGCTTCTTCGGATCAAGTGCGCCCTTCGAGGCACCAGGGAGCCTCGCTGTTCCAGTCCTCCGGCGATGGCATCCGGCGCAATCCTGCTTCCCCAAACCTCGGAGGGATGCTACGACTCCTTCTACTACTTGTACCACTCCCAACCGACACCGACTCCCGCTCCTGCTCCTAAGTCTCAGTAGGATTAGCAGCTGCTGGTACGTGTACTGAGAAAGAGAGCAAGTCTGCTGCCGTCTGACATTTATTCCCAGGCACATCGCTGCGAAGGCTCAGCTGTACAGTGGCAATGCAAGCCTTTCCCAATGATTGAACCTCAAAAAAGAACCTAAGCGCAAAGGCCAATGTACAGGTGTAAGCCTCCAGCAATAACAACGAGCGAAAGGAAGAAGACGAACAAGGCAAAAACAAGCTCAGGAACAGGAAGCCGACAAAGCAGAAGAACAGTCACAACCAGAAGAACATGAAGAAGAACAAGAAGTAATGTACCCCAGTGACGAGAAGGCGCTGATAGAGCTTGCTATACTATAAACACTAAGAACAATCTGCAGAGACCGTAGCAATGCAGCAACAGCAAGAAATTCTTCTGGAAAGGCCTGCAGAGGCCACGGCCCCGGACCAGCGGGCTGCTCAGAGACCCGGTTGCTTCTCTGCACAAGCACGGCCACGTAGGCGCGGGTCGTAGCTCCGATCGCATTTACAAGTATGAAGATGGAGTTGCGACCGCTTGCGACTAAAACAGTTGTGGGGAGGACCCGGCACCAAAAAAACGGGGGGAACGAGTGGGAATGGCTGATGCGAGGCTTTCCTTCACTCGAGCTGGAAGAGGCTGGGAGATGATGCTCGAAGCCGGGCTTGATGCGAAGCCTTGGCGGATGCAGAGCCCGGAGGCTCTACGCACTCTGACTTGGTCCTAACGTGAAGAAACCTACCAGGCATGGATCCCCATCAGAGGGTGTCCTCCGAGAAACTCGAACCAGCGCCGCAACCGGCTGCTGATGAATGGTGGAGGCCTCACATGCCGACTGCACAGAGTCCAACCCTATCAGTAGCTACTCCAGCGAGGGAATCCTTCCTTACTGTACTTCACGGGACTGGACGTGGTACGGACACGTCTGCCTGCGTTGATGACACAACCTCAAGGCATTTACGACCTTGTTGCATGCGAGTAGCCATGATCAATGCCGAACGCTCTACATTCTCGATGGGGTTCATGTTGTCTTGGATCACCGTCTCTGTCACCTTGGCGAGGCGACATAGTACGAAACCCCGGCGGGTGCACAACTCTTTCTGGACGTCTCGGCAGGTGGGGAACAAAGGAATGCTATCAAACAGGACATGACGGGCCAACTACTTTCCACTATGGCATCACAGGCTGACAGCATGACCCGTCTCACTTGCATACCTGCTCTAAGTCTGCGCAACCCTTGGTTCGTCTTGGTCGTCGCCGTTGTTGTTGCCGACTTTGCCTCTGTCCTCGTCCTGACGCTACTGCTGCTACTTCTACTACCACGACAACGACGATTAAACACCGCGACCGCGACCGCGAAGTCGGACACGACCACGAAGCCAACCTCTCTGCAAGATCCTTCTCTCCAGTCGCTGGCTTTAACGGGTTATTATCTCAGATTAGCTAACTGGCTCAATTGCGGGCCTGCTGGCCGACGGATTCAACAAACAGAACGGTGGGGTGTCAGTCACAACACAGGAATCTCTTTGTGACTCACTGATGCGGCCTGCTTTTGCCTCCATTTTGCATTTAGCTCATGATGGCTAGGAATTGAATTTGACCTGCGATTGTGCGAGTGTGCTGTGAGAGTCTCACTGTCACCATCAACACCATCACCGTCACCTTCATCTTCCACAGCAACATTTCCGTCGCGATCCGCGCAGCAATGTCACCAACAACATCAGCATCACCATCATCATCATCGTCATCATCACCCTCCTCGTCATCATCGTCGTCGCCACCGTCGAAATTCATCGCGATGTTGGTAGTTTTGCCCGTGGTAGCTTAATCAACCGAAGCTGCCGTCTTGTCGAAGCAATGCACCGCTGCAACGACCACCTGGCAAAGCGGAGCTCTGAGCTAATCGCACCGAATCTGGGTTCGGTGTTCCATCGTCCGAGCAAGCAAGGTTTCCAGCTTCGGGATTCTGGGACTGCCCGGTCTAAGCCAGGGCACGTGAAGGCTTGCGTTCACCAGCGGAAGGGCGCCGGACTTCGTGAGCGCATCGAGGAGGTCGAAGGCCGCCTCCTTCTCCTTTATGGCGGAGTCTAAGCAGCTGCAACGCTCGGGTTCAACGCCCTGCTTGTGCTTAGGGCTATGAGGAATGCATGTCTGGAAGGCTTAGATCGTCTCAGGCGCCGGTTCGGCCCAACTCAGCTCAGTTTACAAGGGAAGTGCGCCCTGGTCGAACTGCACTTCAAACTCTGTCGGCCGCCGTCCTCCTTCTGCTCATCAGCCCCCAGGGAGGTTTGGCTCGGTTGTGCCAGCAGCGCTTTCTGTGACCTCACCGGGGAACGGACACAAGAGTCAAGCAGGTCCAACATTATCTGAATAAGCAATTCCATCAGACTTGACACAACTGTCCTCGTCGCCGAGGCGACTTCCTCTACGACTGCGATGGAAACTTCTCTTACTCCGTCGCCTGCTCCTGCTCGTGTTCTGACTGTGGCTCGAGCTTTGATTCTAGCTCATAATGCTACGTCTAGCCCGTGCGGCACTGCTGCAGCTACTGTTCACGCAGTCTCTGCCACAGGTTAAGAGCGAAATGCGACGGAGCAGCTTCTTTTGCCAGGTAGCCTGCCTTAGATCCGACAGGCGTATTCTTCCAGCCATCCCGAGCTTTCTGGCATTCGGCAGCCGGAAGGTCATGCGGGGCAGGAGTGCCAGACACGTCTCAATTGAGGATCAGGGATGATGCTGTCGTAGGGCTCAATAAGTGTGGCTTCTATTCGGAGTTTTCTCGCAGAAGGCACAACGCACCGAACCCTGAAGAACCCTTGCCTCTCACGGTGGCGTGGCCCTACGGAACAAGCCACCAGGTTTGAGGCACAACAGTTAAGCGGAGAAAAATCAGCTTCCCTTCACCGGCCGAAACCAAACGAAGCCAAGCGACAAATTCAGTATAGCTGCTCGGAGAGCGCCCCCTGTTTCCAGCTTCTCAAAGCGCTGGTCCAGCTGCACGGGGAGCTGCGTGTAGTCCCTGGCACTTACGTGCTGAAAGTGGAGACAGCTACTAGAGGACTACAGCTCATTCTCTGTCTCCTAATCCTTCCTTCCAGGGACAAAAGTTCTAAGCTCAGAACCTCATTTCGCAAGCATACGCGGAGGCTGCTGCCGGTTGCTACTAGTAGCAAGCAACGGTGGGCCGGACATCGCAAAGGGACCATTTTCCAAATTGATAGCATTGTTGAGGCTTCGAAGAGTCACACCATGTAGACCATCAGAAACCACCGACAAGTTATGTCTATTGGGCTGCTCCCGTCCCCTGCTTCCGGCAAAGTGAGCCAAGAAGTCCAGTCTAACATCATCGCTCCGTGGGTTTCCAAAGCGCAAGCGCCGTGGGATGCCCGGGAGAGGCACCCACTTCGCGCACAAGGTGGCGTTCTCTATGTGCTGCGAGGACGACCAAGCACGACCAAGCCAACCTCGTGAGTCGTGCCTGTTGCGGCGGCACCAGATCGTGCCTTGGACCTAACCTGGATCGTAAGCTTCAAAGCAGTCCCCATTGACTTCCTCTTGTAAAACCCGCTGTTTGAGTGCTCGCTGACGGGTGTAACGAGGGCCTAAATGGAGCAACGTCCTACCGGCACCTCCCTTCCTTGCCGCCGGCTTCTGTGCGCCTACCGAGGGGGTGGATTCATCCGACCCATGAGGCGACCAAGATTAGTTGGAGTGATTCGCATCAGTGCTGGCACGAACCAAGCGAAGGAGCACGGTGTTTGCACTCTGTCTGAAGCAGGTGGCTTGTCATGATGAGCGGCAGGCAACAGTGCAGGATATATACGAGGCAGCTGCCATCAGAGTCTAAGCTAGACTTCAAGGCTCGGCGCCTGGTCATCAAACGCTCGTCCTGCGCTTCGGTTGAAGTGTCCATAGGCTCGTCCGGCTGCGGTGGCTGCTGGACAGCAGGCCTGAAAGGAGGTGATTCAAAGCATCTCAACACCTCAAAGTTTGACCAGGGCACTGCCTGCTTGGAGGTGCCTGTGGCGCCTGTTGCACGGATGCCGCTGCACCTCAAGGGCAGGGAAACGAAGCAGGACAAGATCCTCTCTGGCATGGTCTGCAAACCTTTGCGAAGGACAGACATCGAAGTGCTCGCACCATGCCATTTCTGACAACGACGACGAACTGAAGTTATCTTAAACTCTCCAGCTTTCCAAAACCTTGTTCCTTCTAACATTTTACTTGCTCAGTTACTGATCCCCATTCCTGGAGAGTTGCTAGAGACAGAGGCTCTGACGCTGCCCTGGCAACTCGAGAGTTTCCAGGACTCTGTGTTGGAAGTTTTCTTGAGGTGAGGCGTAAGTGCAAGATCCACTTCGAACAAGGGCCCCAAGCTGCCACAGGCTTCCCGGCCTCCGAAAGGGGATGGGCTGGAGTTTCCCCACAGCCCTCCACCTTGCGCGGATACTCTGGTGGCATATGCTGGCTCCGACATGCAACCGCCGAATTAGGACTCAGTTCTGACGCGGCCTGCCTGGTTCCTGTATGGGCTGTCGGACGTGCCAGTTGGAGCAAGGTTGTAACAAACTGACCATATGTCCACCTGTAAAATAACCAAAGAATCACAACACTCACCAACGATAAGTGTGCAGAGTGAGCTCACGGTAACCATACCACACTATACAAGTGTATACTGCAGGCACAACTCTGAGATCTAAAGAGTGGTATCCATCAAAGCCGCTGGTGCCACTGTGCTGGCAGCACGGTGTTCGTACGACTAAGGGGAGCCACTCGGGGACGATGCCGCAACAGCTTGCATCTCTTTCCGTCTTTGCACATGTGTGCTTACCCGAAGCACGTCCACCCGCTTCTTTCCGAGTCAATCAATGCACTGCCACCCCGAGCCCTGAAATGAGAGGGACTCCAGTCTTGAACGTCGCCTCCTCCTCCGCCCTGCGCACCAAAGATCGATCCGCCTTGTCAGGGTGCTGGACTCCTGGAGTGCCGACACATTTTGCCCTACACCAATCACATCCAATCACTAACGACCATGATTCGAACCCAAACCCCACACCGTTCACTGAGGCCAAGACCGGTGCCAGAAGCACTATTACAGCTCGCAAAGCCGAAGAGCCCTGTCAGGGGGGGGTTTCTGCGAGTGCGAGGGCCCTGAGGTTCTGAGTAGCAGCCTGCAGTTGATTTTCCATTGGTCCTGTCATCTCAACTAAACTGTTTTGGAGAACTTGTCTCAAAACTCAGCTTCTTGCAGTTCAATGTAGAAGCCCCTGCGGCCTCCTCCCGTGCTGATTGCAGGGGCTGCAGCGGCTGGTGGAGTCCAGGCAGGAGTCCCGAAGAGCGATGCGACCGGTGCAGCTGCAGCCTGTGGCACCATCATCGGCATGGCCATCGGCACGCCCATCGGCATGCCCATCGGCATCTGTGGCGCGCCTGGGACTCACAAAAAGGGCTGGCTGCAGCTGAGCCCCTTGATTTGCAGAGCGAGGCACTTTCGGGTATTCCACCGAAGAGGTCCATGTCCAAGCCTTAGCTGTTGCAGCCTGCACCAATGCCAGGCAAGCTGCTCTTGAGTCTAATGCATGTCGCAGCAGACTTTCCTCCAGCAGACGCTGCTCAGTCACTTAAGCATCGCCGTGAATTGAGCCCTCTCTTCTTCTGCAACATGTTCCCACGGTACGTGATTCTACCTGTGTATCGGAAGGTTGCGACTGCTAATCCCTTGCCAAACTTCGCAGATCTCAGGCCGCGACAGCCTCCAGGCACAGGCACGTCGCTAGCCTGGAAGGCCTCCACCGTGTCGTGTCTGACTGGATACTGACAACAGAGGTTTGGGGTTTAGGGTACAGAAGCTTCGACTATTGAAACTAGCGAGCTCAACGTCCAAGGGCCACACACAAAGACTGCTAACTGCTAACAGGCCTCAGGTCAACCTTGTTGGCTGACGGAGGTCCCAGGGGGCTTTGCCAGAAATCGTGGCCCAGACATGTACTTGACGATGTTGATGCCCTAGTCTCATGGGACTATGCGGCCCCTTTCCAACCTTGCGGTCCACACGTGCTGCCGGTATCCCCAAATAATGCTGCATCACTCACGACCCCTTGTCATCTTCTGCCCCGGAGCATTCCCACCTGTTCGGCAAAGTTTTGGACCAACTCCTGCCAGTTCTCTACGGCTAGGCTTGGCACTGTTGCTTGCGAATAGGCTTCGTATAGCAAGGATGCAAGGCAAGACCTGCGAGGCAGACCTTCATTTTGCCATGACCACCCTTGCACATCCCTGGGCCGTCCTCCTTCTTGGAGATCGACAGCATGCTTTGCATGGCCTGCAGTCGAAAGTATAAAGCCACCAGCGGATGTCGGGAAATCCGTGGCCCCACCTGCACATGTCCTTTGACAGCGGCCAGCCGCTCCGTTTCGCTGGCCTCCGAAGGACCTGGCAAGACTCTGCGCAGCTGAGCACTGCAGTGTCTGGAGTCTGCGATGGGCGCAAGAGCTCTTGTCTGCAAAGCATACCTGCGCCCTGTAGATGGCCACAACTACAATCGTTGAATGCTGCGCTAACAGCAGCTATGCGGTGTCTTCACCGCAGCACTGGGACCTGTGATGACTCTTTGACGTCCCTCCAGCCAATCCTGTGGATCTTTGCAAGAATTATGGGGAGTGATCAGATCATCTGCAGCACCATTAAAGGCCCTAGGAGGGGATCTGCTGCAGGCAAGTTAGGAGTCTAAGGCAGGTCCTGATTGTGGTATTCTGAGATACTCTTGAGCGAAGTCAGCTGTCTACTCAGTCGCGGTGAGGTCTCGCTTCTCCAGCACCTTCGAGCTCCTCAATCCGGCCTCGAAGCCGCGCGACGGTGAAGCTAAACAGGGATAGAACAATGCCCGAGAAGAGCATGTACACGTTCCGCGTCATGCGGAAGAACTCGATCTTGTCAGCGTCTGAAGGGTGGTCCGTCTTCATGGGGATCCTCGAAACGTCCACCTGCCATCTAACGTAGAAGTACAGGGAGACTCCCAGCGTGGCACATCGTCCAGGAAGGCTGTCCACAGTCCTGAACATCGGTGTGAAGACGACGGCGACGACCAGCGCTGCCAAGAGCCCGATGATGGCGTAGTCCGCCTTGTTGAAGATGCTCTCGATCACATGAAGCACATCCATGCCGCCCCTCTTCTTCTTGGGACCCCTAAACCCCTTCTTCCTAGGTCTACGGAAGCTTGAGCCGAGACGATGTAGGTCCGGGGGAGCGGTGGCACTTCGTGATGCAGGCTTAGGCGACTTAGGGCAAGAGACGTGGCCTGAGAAGGAGAGGAGGTCACTCGGAATCTGGTACTTGATGAAGAGCTGCATGAGGTCTTGCGTCAGCTTGATCTCCTGCCGTTGATTTCATGTCTCGCTCGAGCTTCACCCGATTCGTTTGAGAGAGTCGCATGATCCGTTTTGCGCCATCTTCACGATGCATGACTAAGCAAAAGCTTGGGCAAAGCAAAGGCCACGTCCTTTGTCAGGCTGTCGCTGGGCAGGTTAAGCACCTTGCGAGCGAAGACTGCATCAATAGAACCAGGCCTACACTACCGCAAAACCGAACGCTGACCGCCAAGCACTGTGTCCTACAGCAACAGCACTGCTTAAGAAATCATTGGTTTAAGAAGTTGAGCCCCTCGGACAGCCGTGCGACACAAAAATATATACATAAAATGCGCGCATTCAAAACAAGAAATCCAGGGTACCCTGGACTCGGCGTGCCAATTTCTTATTTTGCGCTTTCTCATTTTGTCTTCGCTGGAATTCTTCGCACAAAAAAGGAAACCAAGAAACTAAGGGAGTAGATTTCGTATTCCAAAGCTCAGCGCCAAACCCTTACAAAGGAAACAAAGAAATGAGAACACAGAAGGATTCGAGCCCACAGCACTTTCCATTCCAGCTCATGTGCTTATCCACTCGGGCATGGCATCCTTCAGACTCCCTAAACGCCATCATATCGATCCCATTTTTTCCCAAGCTTGTAATCAGACCTTACCAGAAACCCCCCAAAATAACAAATCGAGCCCCTCAATTTCTTAAACTTAAGAAAACGAGCCCCTCAATTTCTTATTTGGGTGGTTTTGTCCTATATGCCAAAGTTTACTTTAAGCCCTTATTAAGCCCTGACAAAGCTTCTAAAGCCCTCCAAAGCTGTTGTGGCAAGCCCAGAACCAACCAAAAATGAAATCGAGCCCCTCAATGTCGTAAATTTAAGAAAACGAGCCCCTACAATTTCTCATGTTGGTAGCTTTTTCTCTTTGGCAAAGCTTAATTTACGCTCTTATTAAGCCCTTACAAAGCCTTAGAAGCCATCCAAACCTGTTACTAAGGCCGTATTAAGCTCTTATTAGGCAAGCCCAAAGCCCACTAAAATAAGAAATCCAGCCCCTCGTTTTCTTAAACTTAAGAAAACGAAGGGCTCGATTTCTTATTTTAGTGGTTCTGGGCTTGCCTAGTAAGGGCTTAATAAGGCCATAATAACAGCTTTGGAGGGCTCTAGAGGCTTTGTAAGGGCTTAATAAGGGCTTAAACTAAGCTTTGCCAAAGAGGAAACCCACCAAAATAAGAAATTCAGGGGCTCGTTTTCTTTCCTTTTTTTTGTTGACGAGGGGCTCGATTTCTTATTTTAGTGGGTTCTGGGCTTGCCTAATGAGGGCTTAATATGGCCTTAATACCAGCTTTGGACGGCTCTAGAGGCGTTGTAAGGGCTTAATAAGGCTTAAATTAAGCTTTGCCAAAGAGGAAACAACCACCAAAAGAAGAAATTGAGGGGGTCGTTTTCTTAAACTGAAGAAAACGAGGGGCTCGATTTCTTATTTTGGGGGGTTCTGGTAAGGGCTGATTACAAGCTGGGTGAAAAATGGGATCGATATGATGGCGTTTCAGGAGTCTGAAGGATGCCATGCCCGAGTGGATAAGCACATGAGCTGGAATGCAAGGCCCTGCGGGCTCGAGTCCTCCTGTGCTCTCATTTCTTGAACTTGTTTTTTGTTCTCTGCCGTCTCAAATTAAGAAATTTGGGTTAAGAAATCCAGGGTACCCTCAAATCCCGAAACGTTGTTTTACTAAAAAATGGTGCACTTCAAGAATAAGAAATCGAGCCCCCTCATCAAAAAATTAACTGTCTCTCAATCGGCGCTGTCGCTGTACCTGCTCAGCATGACCGGCCTGCTGCTCGCACCACATGCACCACATGCACCACGCATCGGACATGGAAAGACGGACAGCAGCTTTCAGATGCTTTCAGCCTTCTCCAGCTGGGGCTTGATGTGGACAATCACCAGCCCAAAGAGCGTGCTCTCCAGCTGCATGGAGCGGATCGCCTTGGCAAACCTCTGCTGCTCCGGCGAGAGTGACTCGATGGCATCACGGAATTCCTCAGAGGGGATGATTTCGTTTGAAGCACCGGGCCAAGGCTGTCAGCTCGCGACTACCTGAAAGAATCCCAAAAGTTGAGAGGCAGAAACTTCTGAACCCTGCTTGCGCGAGCCCAAGAGTCGCGAGCAGTCGGGATGGTCGATAGCTCCAACCCGATGGACAACTCGTCCTCAACACACCACTAGCAAGCGGAGAGAAAACCATCAGCTCTTTGCGCTCCAGCCTTGTTCTGAACAATAAAGGCCTGCTTCGGGTCGAAGGTAGTTGAAGAGACCACCCGTCCGACTAGCACGATCCTGAGCGTGACGAGGTGACGGAAAGATAGAAAGCAAACATTTGCAGCATCCTGCAAGTTATACTCCACTTCGCAGGCCAACAAACACGATCCAGTCCGATGGACAGTGCGACATGGAGATGGCGTATGGGATGCCTCTCTGACTCCCCGAATCCTGAGAATCACCCCATGGCGCCGTGGTCCCTCCAAGGCTCATCGAGCTGAACTGCCGAGCTCGAGAGACCAGGTGGAAGGCCTCTTTGCTCGGGGAGTCAAAGAGACCACACGTAAACCTGTGAGCTGTGGAGGGTCTTGAAAGCTGCCGCAAGCGTGTGCTGTGAGGTGCATGAAGTATCTACAGAGTGCATCTCCACCAGGTTTCACGTTGGATTACTACATCCTTCCCCTTCCAGTCGATCTCGACAAACGAAGTATCATCTTGTACGTGAGTCAACGCAAGTTACTCCCGTCGCGAACCAACACTCGAATTGCAGCGCAATGCACCGACATGTATCCACCGAAGGCTCCCCATGCAGTTGAGGCACTGGTGCGATAAGAATGCATGCAGATAGTGCTGGCCAACAAATGACACGCTGGAGGAGGCATTCCTCGCAGTGGACCATCTTAAACGTTTTGTCACGTAAGTATAGGCACGAGGCTGTCTGAAGCCTTCTGGAACAGAAAGCTAGCCAAGACTCAATGCGAACTCCATGGGCCAGGAGGCTTCCGTTTGAGCCACCATCGTTGAAACCGGTTCTCCCCCTGACTTCTCGATGCTGACGGTACCTTCCGGATTCTCTCACCCGGCTACGTGACTAAAGCGCGCATGGAAGCCTGCAACCAAGCGGAATGCCAAAAACAGAACAAGAACAGATGTGACAACCAGAGATGAGCTAGAACGACAAATGCAAAAATGCGACGGCCGCGACAACGGCTAGCATAAAATACTATACTGTAGTATAACATAGTATAATGTACTATAACATACTGTAATGTACCATGATATACTATAATATACCATAATATGCTGCTGCGATCTGCGAGAACATTGACCTCTCGGCCTTCGGGGCTGTGGAGCTCGGAGCGTCTCACGGCGAAGCAGAAAGGCTGCGGAGCGAAGGCTTCAGCGAAGAGCTTCCGGCTGTGAAAGGTCATGTAGTCCTAGGGCGGGCCGGACGCGAGGCCGTGAGTTGTCAATGCTTTGCAGATCTAGCGAACACCTGACTACCTTGCGCAAGGACGCCAGCAGCAAGCGCCCCCAAGCCACGGCCAGCCACAGGACGTCCCTCCTGTTCCCTTCTGCCAAGCGGCCCCAAAGTCTTTTGGAGAAACCTGCTTGCCAATGGCTGCCACCAGCTGCTTTCGAAGCCTGGGCTCCGATGCTTTCGACAAGCCAACCTCCCCCGGTTACCGATAGAAGTGTCGAACATGTACTAGTTGCAGCTACACTGTCGCATGAAGGGAACAGTGGCAGCGATGTGCTCCAGCCTCAAAGACACTGGGTTTACAGAGCCTGTACGAACAGTTGCAAGCTCAAGGAGAACCTCTATCTCCACTCCCGACCCCGACAGGGGGAAACCCCGTGAACCCACTTCCGTTAGCCGCAGAGGCGTTCAGGGTGGGTCAAGTGCGCCTGGACCCTGGGAGTTCGGGCCCAAGGCTGCAGACATAGACGATTCCGAACACTTCAATCTTCAAGAAGACCAAGCCCCAACCAACCTACATTCTCGAATGATCAACTTCTTTAGAAGTGCTCCTAAGACCTCTAACAGGCTTTGGAGATCGTTGTTTAAGGCCAAGCCACATGTCCTCCACGTATCTCAATGCATCTTCGTATTGGCTACACACTACCTGATCGGAACATGGAAACTTGAAATTTGCGAGGAAGCGCTCTGAGACCCTTCACTCTTTGAACTGCGTCTGCTACAAGCCAACTGCAATCTTGATATGCCTTGATGAGGCCCAAGATTCGTTGCAGTGTAAAGTCGTCACAAGCAGTTGCGCTTCCGCCGCGGTGATGACGGACTCGGACTGAGGGAAGGCCTCTGAGGAAAATGGAGCTCAGGGGATCCGTCTCTCACGATCCAGACAGCCTGCCTGAGCCAGTTCCCCAAACTTTGCTTCCAAGGATCCTTGGTCTTGGCTCAGTCAGGCAATCTTCGGATTCGGTTCAAGAAGTCTGGCTGGCAGGCACTGAAAGTTTCACTTTGCTTCTCCAAAGAACACCTAGGGACGAGTCTCTGAAAAGCTAGTTTAGGGTTTCGGGGTTTATGTGACAGTTTAGGGTGTTGTGCTTTATGTGACAGTTTAGGGTTTCGGGATTTATGTCATGGTTTATTTTTTCATACCCTCTTTAGGGTTTTAGGGTTTAGGGGGCAGTCCAGTTTCAGGCAGGCGGCGTCTTTCTTCCTGCAGGAACCTGTTCGCGTCTCCGAGGCTGAGCGTGGCGCCTGGAGCACTTTTGGTTAGGGGCTATACTATACTATACTATACGATACGATACGATACGATACTATACTATACTATGCTATTTTTTTGGGCGGCCCTATGCAACTCGTCGAAAGCAGCACTGCTTAAGTCTCAAGTCTGTGAGAAGACTGTGTAGGAGTGTGCTTCTAGGAGTGTCTTGCACGTTGGCAACCTCACTAGNACTAGGTAACTCCAAAATTGGCGGTCTACAGCTGTCCTGTGAGCTTGTAGATAGGAAAAAGGGAAGGTAGGGCTTGAGGCGGCTGGGGGCCTAGAGGACTTTAAAAGCCAGTGCCATAGTAGTCTAGTGCACTGTTCTGTCCAATGGACTCGTCGCCTGCCTGGCCTGAGGCCTGCTCCTACCGTTCCTCCTCTGTACTG
>BGNK01000470.1:0-17758 GCA_003297005.1 Symbiodinium sp. clade A Y106 | reverse complement strand
GGGAGACGCCCGTGAATGTCTGAGTTGGCTGGCCTTTGCTATCGTATTCTTCGGTGGCGCTGTGTGTGATGGTGTATCCATCGATCATGAACTGGTCTGGCTGCTTGATGTGTGTCTCTATGAGCGCCAGCCAGCTGAAGCGGTGCTTTCGCATGATGTCGATCAGTGTGTGTAGTTTGGCTGCTTCCAGCAATCCGGTGGTGTTCCAGAAAGCTCCTCGAACCTCAACGACACCCCACGTTTGCAGGTCGTGCTTGGTTCTGCCCTTCTTGCTGGGTTGGGCAATGTGGGTTTTGAACCAATGTGCTCTGGTATGTTGTCTGTGTCGGGTGTCGTGTCTGTCTTGCCATTGCTGTCTGCTTTGTGGGGCTGGGCTGGTGTCCGTGCGAAGGTGATTGGGGGTACTGTTGTTCTGTGGGGGCTTCCGCTTCAGCTTGAAGAGGTTCTGAAGGAAGCGGCGGAATCTGTGGCATCTGTGAGTGTTGTTGGCTGTGGCTGGTAGCGAAGCCGCCGGTGTGAGAGAGTGCGGCCCGTGAGGTCGTATAAAGGCTTTTGCCGGTGGGGCTGGCCCAGGGAGCCCGTACCCTGGGACGGCACAGTGTGGGGTGTGGGTGTGAGGGCTGACCGCCAGCTGCGGTAGTTGCGCCTGTGTGTGGCTCTGTTTTGTATGCGTTGNGTGGGGTGTGGGTGTGAGGGCTGACCGCCAGCTGCGGTAGTTGCGCCTGTGTGTGGCTCTGTTTTGTATGCGTTGCTTTGCTCTGCGTTGTCTTGCGTCTCTGCTGCGCAAGCTGCGCTGAGGAGCTCCCTAGGCCTCTAAACCCTAAACCCTAAACTCAATGGGACCTTCAAGGTTTCAGGGGGTTTGGGAGTCTGGGGCTTCAGGGTTTCGGGTTTAGGGGGTGTTGGGCTGTGGGGTTCAAGGAGGCTCCGAGGGTTCTAGCAGGGTAGGTGTAAGCTAGCTCAGTATGTGCTCCTGCGGATGATGATGCTAGTTATAGCATAGCATAACCACATGTAATGATGTAGTGTATTGTGAAATGTATGTGTATGTGTATGTGTATGTGTATGAATATATATATATATGTAAATACACAACATGCCACACTGCTCTATGTTCTACTCGAATCTACTATGTTCTATTCTGTTCCATTGTGTTCTAATATGTTGCACTGCATATTGTTATCTGGTGTGTTACGTCATGATATGGTGTGTCATAACATCTTATTGCACATCTTCTACTTGTTCCTACCTCATCATCTGAAAGGTTTTCGTACCGGTGCAAGTTGTCATGGCAGCAGTGGTCGTACTCTCCTCAGACTGGCGTTTTAGATGGCCTCATGGCTCGTCGCACTAATTTAGAGCTGCAGGAACGAGGCAGCAAAGCCAGATCTGGGAAGCTTACCAAGCTTGTCAATCTCATCGATGAGCACCACCGGATTGGAGCATGCCACGCTCTTGAGGCACCTCAATTCAAGTCTGGCTCTGGCAGGGGCGGTTGAGGGAGGGCTTCGTTTTCACGTTCTCAAACCTGGCGATTAGCAACCTGGGGGTGCCCGAGCCGCAACTGGAGCCCTCGAGACAGCTAGGGAGGCTGCTGGATCAGCTTGCCCGGCATTGCACCCACCTTGCATCAAGTAGTTACAGGACAAACATGCAAACCCATCTGTGACGACTTCTCATGTACTTTGCTACTGCCACTGATTCTGCCAGGAGAACAATATGCCGCAATGTATCTACATCTAATTGCGATATCTATAGCTATAACTACTATACATATATATATATATATATGTATGTATGTATACACACCCTACAATATGTAGTATATAGTATACTGTAAGATTGTGTAGCACATGACCACGGCTTATCTCCTTGCAACGCCGCAGTGTCCTTTTGTCCCACAAATTCGATGCATCAACCTTTGGCCAGGCTCGTCCGGCGACTCTTTTGTACATCATTGCAACCATAGGGTTTAGGGTTTAAGGTGTAGGGGATAGGGTTGAGGGCCTCACTTACAAGAATCGAAGTTAATCGGGTTGGGGTTTATAGTGGGTGTAATTTAAGCCAGGACAGGGATTTGCTTCTTGCCGATCTTGTGGCCAGTGCTTTGGGGGAGAGTCATTGGCGACCCAAGCAGCTCAACATTCGCTGAGAAGCTCCCCATGGAAGACATGGCCACAGACCCAACTTGTAGCAAGCCAAAGCGTCACTTCAGCAGGGTGTCCACGTTCGCATCAATCCAACGAGCGCGGGACACGAGGTATTCAGACAGGTGCTCAGAAGCTTTGTCGAAGCTATGTGTATCCTCATGCGCACAGCAGCGCCAGAAGCCACATCTGTTGGTTCCTGGCTGTGAATAGCAGCCCTGGTATGCAACCAAAAAATGCTGCTTGCAAAGGCAAGTTGGAGATGCATGGCGTCAACAACTTGTGTTTGGGGTCCCAATCTGATCTATGACAAGGTGCTGCGCCAGATCTCGAGATCATTCTTGGCAGCTGAAGCGATCTGCTTACTTCTCTGCCTGCAGCAAAACTGTGTCGCACAACATGTTCAAGCTACACACCCCGCAAGACCCATACTATTGGTGGGTGGAAGGTCGGGTAGGGAACGATGTCGGCTTCGAGGGAAAGGGACGGATGTCTAATCTGAGCACCATCGCACCTTGTGCATCGAACCAATCCGAACCCACGTTGCCTCACCATGGCCACCAGCATAGCATCTCCCAGCATGCGCCCACGAGCGGCTTTCCAACCGCCGACGAAGGCGGCCTGCTGCAGGCTGGAGTGAGCAACACATCCTCCGTCTTTGAAACCGACTGAAACCGGCTCCCTGAATAGAAGCTTAAAGGTCTCCTGATACTTAGCCTCTTTAATTAGCAGCTGCACTGCAGCTCCGAACCTGGCCTGCCTTTGTGAGAAAACTTAGACAAGCGAAAGCCACCCTGTGGCTGTGGGAGCTCTGAAGGCGCGGTACGATTTCGTTGGAACCCCTTTGCCTGGACTGAAGCCCTCGATTCTGAAGTCTCTCGGTCGCTTGGCGCTAGGGCGTGGGGCTCCTTAGGGTGTAGGCCTTGAACCCCGGATAGAGCCAGAGATTGAGAAAGAGCTGGCGCTTGTTCATGCCGAAACGCTCCACCTGAGCTTGAAGGGGTTTGAGAACCCTGAGTGCATCGAACACCCCAAAACCACCCAAAGTCTGGCCGTTCCTGCCCCTTGAACCTCTGAAGCCTCCACGAACCCCGTCTTGCCAGAAGCTTGTGGCCGTTTCGATTTGATACCCCCCCCCCTGTTCTTGGACTGCACGTGAAGTGTACATTAGAAGAGGCTGAAGGGCATGGGCCTGGGAGCTTCGAGCACCTAACAGAAGGGCCTTAATAGGTTCAATGGGATTTTGGGGCCGTATATTGGTACCCTGTACTCTGGCACAACTTACCCTAGCATGCAACAGAAAGTGTTTCAGGTGTTCACAATCTCCCCAACGGAACCCAGCATCCCAGATCCCCTACTTAGAGGTTCATGGGTAGTTATAAGTGGGGTTGTAAGTAGGGTAACTGTAATCATAACCCATATTATGGGACTTATAACCCTACTTATAACTACCCATGAACCTCTCAGTAAAACTCTGAAACCCTGAAACCTAAACCCGTATAATTAAGAGAGTCTGGCTGCGCTCCCTCCCGGGATTCCAGAAGGTCCGATCCACAGCGCATCGGCGCGGGAGTTTTCAACGTTCCAGCCGGTCCTTTGACAGAACTAGGAAGGTTTGGCCAATGATTAACTATAGCTGGGCAGCTCAAGATAATCTTACGAACTATGCCGACATCGAGTTTAGGGTTTAGGGGGCTTTCTATTCCAGGGAGCCCTCGTAACCTACATGGGAGCAACTTCAACTTACGGGAGACCCTGTCGGGGTGTGGGATGGCAGGGTCTTGGACCCAGGATCTGGATATGAGGGTTTGGGCTTGAGACTTCGGTGGGATGGACTGTGCGCCACGAAGGGGGTTTAGGATTTAGGGTTTAGGACTTCGGGTTTGGGGTTTAGGGTTTAGGTGGACTGAGACATGGCTTTAGCTGGAGTCTTTGCTCAACGGACAGCTGGGCTTGCCGGTGACAGCTGCAGCTTGTGCGAAAGACGAGGCTTCGAGCTACTCAATTGCAACTGTCTGAGCGACCTTTGCAGGAATGTTCAGGAATGCGTTGCTGCTATGTGAACCGCGATGACCGTGATCGTGAAGAAAAACAAGATGATGAATAATGGTGGGGGCGGTGGCAGTGGGGGTGGGGTCGGTGGCGGCGGCGGCAGTTATAAGGTGGCCGTTCTGGTGGTGCTGGCGCTGCTGGCGATGCCGGCGACGATGATGATGATGATGATGAGGCACGGCTACGACCTTTACCGGTGACCTTTACCAGTTGCTACGTGCTGCTGGCAGCCTTACTGGGATGCTCCCCCTTCGCCACCAAAGATGCAAGCCCGATGCTCAGCCTGGGACATGTTCGATCCCTGAGCCCTGAGTCCCAAGAAGACCCCCTTCGATCTGAGCGGCACCCCCAAGGAGACATTTCCCGTGAAGACGTTCGTGAAGTATCGCGGCATGCAAGCGAAGTCGAAAGCTAGGTCGAAGTCCCACGGAGCAGCGTGCAGCAGCCGCCCCTGTCGGACCATCACGTAATTCCTGTTTATGAAATGAGGGCAAACAAGTGACAACAGTGAATATGACTATCAACTACTACTGCCAGCAGCACAAGAGGCAGAAGGGCAAGAACGAAGCCAAGATGAAACTGTCACACACAGAACGAAGTCCCAAGGTTCGAGAATGCGTAGCCGTCGACGTCCTTGGCCAGCTCCTCTACCAGGAAGTAACGCACAAAGCTTTGAAAGTCGAGGAGTTCGGCCAAACCCCTGTTGCCAGAGGCTGCCAGGCTGTCTACGGAATCGACGAGCTTCTGCAGGAAGACCACGTTGGTGCTGCGAAGGGCGCCCTTCGGGTGGAGCACGCTGAAGAAGGTGGAAGTCACGTTGCTTCGCAGTGACACCTTGAACAATGGGCGTTGAAGCAGTTTGGTGCTACAGGCTTCCTCCATGCAAACTGACTAATCGGGTTGTTGAGGCTATACATCAAAGCTACTGACTTGATTTGCGAGACACAGTGAGAACAAGAAGGAGGGGAAGTCCTAACCCATAGAATCTGAACCCTTCCTCTTGGTTTTGGGCCTTTGGCCCAGTGCTGCGTGCCTTGCCCGGCTTTGCCCAGTCGATTGTCAGCAGAAAATCCGAGGCCTCTGGCTGATCCGGCTGCGTGTGACAGGAGTCCTCGGTGGCGCAGTGAGCAGCGAAGCCGAAACACCCACCGCAACAAATGAAAAGAGCCACAAGCTAGACCACAGGAAGGGAAGAAAGGAGCTGTTTCTGCAGAAAGAGGATCCAGTCGCCCACCGCCACACTCCACACGCTCGCCGATGTAGTAGAGTCCGTAGTCGATTCCTGGGCTCGCAGCAACCGGTCTTCTCACTATTTTGGAATCGGGCCTACTGCTGTCCTCCGACCCTTCGAACCCGAAGTTACACTTTCTACCAGTTCCCAAGAAACAAGACGTCACTACCCGTGTCGGTTTCTGGCGCTCTCAGAAAGAAGCCTGCCAAACAGGGGCATGGAGCCGTGCCACTCCACCTTCACATACACGGTATCTGGGGCCCAGCCACCCAGCTTCCGGTAGACCTCGAAAGCTGTTGGATTCCGCTGGAAGGACACGTCCACGAAGGAGGTGGCCAAGACCCAGCGTCTGGCCGGCGGCATGCCCAAAAGAGGCATCCGCTTTGGCAGCTTCAGAGAGAACTGATGCTTTGGAAACATCGCCGAGGAATGCCCCCGGGAATGCATCTGCACATCTTCGATGACGTGATTGTCAAGCTCCAGCCTTACCCTTCCTTTCCAGTGTGTCACGTTGGAGCACTGCGGCCCCTCGTAGAGATGTGTGCAGACTCGGGGCACCCAGTCCAAGACCCTCGGAGGCGGCTCTGGACCTCAGGATGTGCATCAGAATCGGGCCTTGGGGTTTTCTATGTCTTCTCTTCTAGCGGAAGTATATAGAGTAATATAGAGTAACACAGAGTAGTATATGGAGCCTGTAAAGGCAAATAAATCCGTCTACTCAGACCCCCCATCGCCGGCAGCAAGGCCTGCTTCAGCGTGACAAGATCGCAACGCTCGCAGAAAGCTCGCTGTGCTCTGAGCCGGACACCTCCGAAGATCTTGAGGCTAACGATGGAAGACCTCCGCTGGCTTCTTGCAAAATCTCGGAGCTTAGGGTTTGGGGTTTAGGGTTCAGGGCCCCGTGAAGGCCTCCTGCTGTTGAGCTGAGCTTTCGGTCTCGGGCTTCCAAGGTGGAGCCGAGGCAGAGCAGAACATGGCAGGCCTGGAATCGGAATCCGCCAGCGCCAGGGTGGGCGCTGCCTCGTCCGCAGCCTGGAGGGACCCGTAAGGCACGGATTCCTGCGGGAGGCCTTCGACAAAACCGGGTGAAACACTCGCCTTGAGATCGAGAACCTGAACCTGAAACACTCAACATCACTCAACCCTATACTTTGGGGGAAGCATGCTCAGCCAAAGGTACCTGCGGCAATCAAGCTGAAGCTTTGAGCAGGTATCCTGTGTCCGTCCACATCCCCACTCATGCACTACGAGGGACGTCGATGTTTCAGTAATGAAATGGAGGGCGCTGCAGCATGTTGCATGATGACCTACCGCCTACCAGCAAGCCAAAGCGGCAACAGGAAGTCAGGAAGTACTGTACTTGAAACTCGCACAGACACCCAAACCCACTTAACTCACCGAGCATGAAGCCACCTCCCTGAAAATCGGCGGCATCCCCACCGGCCTCAGGACCTCGCAGGCCCAGAAAGATGCCGGGCCCAGCCAGAAGCCCCATGCCGAGAGCAAGGCTCACACGCCTGCACCTCAAAAAAACCGTGAAACATGTTAAACCAATCCAAGGCAATGCAAGGCAATGCTTGCGGGGGCTTGCGGCTTGCGGGGTTTGAGCTTCGGATGCATCGAAATCTGGTACCCAGCTACAACGAGGATCCCAACCTTCGTAGGTGCCCAAACACCGAAGGAGGCCGGCTCGCACGCGTCTCGACATCGGAGTGGAGCAGCGGCTCAGACGTGGCCATGGCGAAAGATTGCGAGGAAGGATCAAAGTTGGGAGTAATTGGGAGTCCGACCGAAATGACGGCATAGGCCATGGGGCGGGTGGCTGTCCAAGATGGTTTGGGGAAGATCAGGACCTGTAGAACAGCGCCAAGGACAGAAAGGCTGCGTGGCTGCGGGGAAGCAGGAATTCTGCTTTTGGTTCACAGGCTCCAGGCATCTCTAATTTTCGCTCCGTCACGGCGGCTTGGATCTGCTTTGGTCAGATGATTTGAGAACTCCTTCACAGCACCGTTGTAAGTCCTGAAAGAAGGCAACGATGCCATCAGCAACTGCTGCTTTGGTTTGCCACGACTAGATTCTCGGCAGAAATACATCACAGAAGCACAAGGCAAGCCGTAAGCCTCAAGAGATGCGCTTCGTACCCAAATTTGATTCCTGACACTCCGTGAAAAGACCGACTGAAACATGGGTTCTACACGCTGTTGGTCCTTCGCAGCGGAAGTCGATTCGCTTCGCTGAAGCGGCAAAGTGCTGTGTAGACATCAAGGCGGGGCGCAGAGCGCCGGCCTGCTTTGCGAAGAACTACAGGAAGGAGACAACTCCGGCTGTAGCCACAGCCAGTAAGTTGGTGCTAGATTCTGCTGGGCGTGGCGTAGAGAAAGATTTGCATGCTGAATTCATGCCGAGCAACGGAGCCAACCATGCGCCAGGAGGTGACCGCGCACGAGGTCTGGCGATGAGGCGAGGCTGGGACACGGGGTTGCAAAACGGTCGGGCTTCGGCTTGGTAGGCAGCTCAAAGGCAAAAAAGCACAACGATCAACAAAGGGGCCTTAATAATTAGACTAGGGTTACTGGGGGGGTATATTATACCATACTTATAATCAGGAGCCCCCAAAAATCATATAGGTAATTGTTAAGGCCATTAAGGCCCCCAAGGTTACACCTACCCTCCCAGAGGTGCAAAGAAGCGGGGCGGCCATCACTGGGCGCCAGTTGCCACTCCCCGTGTAGCTTTGGAGAAACAAGGGCCGCGTGCAGGAGAGCACTCTTTGTGTGGACCTGGGACTGTTTAGGGTTTAGGCGGTTCAGGGTCTAAGACGGTGAGAGTCTTGAAGCTTCCGGGCCACAAAGGGGTTTGTGATGAGATTGCTGGACCTGGGCACACGTTGACTGGCCATGGAATGAGGCAGCGGCCGGGTAGTCCGGCTGGATGGAAATGCTGATGGCAGCCAGGGCTTTGCTGTTGCCTTTCCTTTCGGAGGTGCAACATAGAAGTGCCACGCGCGCCTATGAAAGATGTCATGAAAGTGCCCAACACAAGAACTAGAAGGACTTGAAGCATGCAAGCGGCATTTCCACGAAGACATCGATCGCCTCGCTCAGATCCTGCGATTAACTACAGGTTTTGGAAGTCTGCGGAACAACCCTCCCAAAAAGGCGACACATGCCTCGTTCAGCTCGTCCCCATAGTACCCGAGCTGCCCCAGCACCTCGTCCGCGAGTCTATCCTAGACCGGAGGCTCGAGACCACAGCAGGGAACCCCAAGCCGAGCTGCCTCAGGCACCAACTCTGGGGTGTCGGCAAACAGCCGGGCACCCCCTCCTCGAATGATCTCGACCCCTCTGAGCGAGCCACAGGCCTGGCCATTGAGGGTTTCGGGAAGGTTTCGGGTTGCCAAGAACCAGAAATGTAGCTGAAGCTTCGGTGCTGCTAAAGCTCGATGTTGAAGAGTACACTTGTTCAAACTGCTCAAATCTATTCTTCCAAAGTTTTGAACTATGTCGACACCACTCTATCGGAAGGTAAGATCGCACGCAACAACAAGAGGGGCGCAGGAGGGCATCAGGCGGCACATTATCGGCACAGCTGCAGTTTCGACCGGCTGGCAGGGCGCCTCCAACCACGCCTTCGTCGAGACCTGCAGGCACAAATCTCTCGTTTCCCTGACCGACCGATGTCTTTGGATGCTTTGCCTCTGTTGACCTGCATGACCCGCTCAGTTCTGGGTATTATGCGGCCGTGATTCTAGACAGCGTGAAGTGGAAAACTGATCCCAAGAGCGGGAGAGGGAGATGTACGAGCAAGTCTTGTCAAAGTCAGAAAACAAGAGTCGGATACAGTTCGAGTTGTGACACCCAAATTGAAAACACTGACAGCAGGACTGTAAGGAAGTAAACAGAGCAACGCTCTGAGTGAAGCTTCCGGCTCGGCCACTGCCGAGAGCGAGTGCGGATCAAGAATGTGACGCCTTCCCGATTCTAAACCCCAAACGTCACATTGCAAGCTGAATTGAACACTTGTCCACACACAACATCACATGCCCAAGGATCCCAGGCCTCAAACCTGCTAACATGCAACAGACAACAGGAAACCCGAAGAGCGCTTGTTCCCAGCCGGCCTGAGTACCGCAGGGCAGGACGAAGACCCGCCGAGGAGAATGCCAAGGCCAGGAGTCGACGCTGGAGGACAACTCCTGGAAATAAGGCACTTGGGGCTTTAGGGTTAGGGTTTAGGGCTGAGGGACGTTAGGCTTACGGTTTACTTTACGGTTTGGGATTTGAGGAAAGGTTGTGGGATGACGGGTGCTGCGGGTTTGCGAGGTCACCATACGTTGAATCATTCTTGTATGGGCAGCACTGAGACACATGGGATCAGCGTCGACTCGTAGAGAAAGACTAGGCGTTGTCGACTGTCTCGGCCAAAGGCTGGGGGTTGGAGACTCGAACTAACTCTGTGCCTCGCCTTCGCCTACTCTGTCTACGACGGTCCATGGGCCACGACGACGATGACTCCGCAGGAACTAATGTCCAAGTTGATCGACCCAAAAAAGATGCAGGCCCCGAAAATGTCAGAACTCTCAGAGCCCCAGAACCCGCCAGGATCCTACAGAAATGCCGCCACAACCCCGAGAGAAAGCGGCCCTTCAACGCCTCAACTTCAAGTCAGATCCTGGACCGCGTGCGAGCCTGCATTCCTAACACAGACTCTAAACAGATGTTCTCAAAGTCCTGACCCCTGACAACCACATACCCGGGAAGGCTGAATGCTGGCTCACCGATAACTAGACAAGAAACAAATAATCGCGAGCCTTCGGGGTGTCTAGTGGCGGTAGCGAAAGATCCATGGCAACCGTCCTGTACAACCAGTATAGGGCTTTGAGGCTCTGAAACGAAGCCCCGAACCCTAACCCTTAAACCCCAAACCCCTAACCTCTAAACCTTAACCCCCAAACCCTAAAACTTCAACCCCAAACCCCTAAAGACCCTAAACCCTCCTCTCCCCAGGCAATGCCTGCACTGCCTCGTTGAAAGCCAAGCGCTTTGGCCACGCGGTCAGCGCCTTTTTGAACTGCCCGGCATTGGGAAAAACTAAAGGGCTACCATTGAGGAATACTAGTTACCACGGCTACCATAAGGGTTACTGTAAGGATGCAAAACATGATACCAGAAGGGTTACCGGGTTACCACAAGGGATATCGACCGGGGTTTTATAGTGGCTGAGGGTTTCATCTGCAAGTTAATAGAAACCCCTGAGGCAATAGTACTGGCATTGGTCACAGGCTGTTTGTAGGCCTGGGGCTTGTTTAGGGTCTACGCTTCGAATTCTTTTTGCGTGCCTTGTCGTCCGGCTGAGTACAGACTTGATCTCTTCGGGCTTCGGGTTGAGGCTTGGGGCGTTTAGGCCAGGGTTTGGCGTTTACGTTTCGAGATTTTTGAACTGCAGTTCAGTTCAGGCGGGGATTTGCAGCTCGGTGATCGACCCCTGGGTTCAGACTGACCCTGAAACTGCGGGAGACTCTTTCAGCTTCAAAATACCAAACTGTCAACCGCTTTCGCATGCCAGTTTTCATCTTCGGTCACAAGCTGCACAAGTTTCCGCCTTTCCCCGGGCCGCAAAGAGCTTGGCGATGGCGGGAAGGAGCGGCTCATCCTCGGCTCGTGCTCAGATCTGCTGCGGGGGCCGAGCCAGAGCACCTAGGACCCAGGCAGTCCTCGGGGCAGCCGTCGCGGTCTTTCAATAAACACGGCCCAAGATGGAAGATACAATCTTCGCTGTAAGGCGGGGGTGTCTGATTACATCACCCTCTCGGCATACATCCGCGCATGTGAGGGTCCGTGCTTGCGGCTCAAGGTCTCGATGTGCAAACCAAGTCTTGAAGCTAGGACGTCAGGCCCAGCTGCATGGCCCTGCAGGTAGTTCAACTCACAGAGTTTCACACGCAGGCTGCTCAGAAGGACGGGGTCCACCTGGAGTCATGTTATTCGGATGCTGAGAGCAAATCGGTGTCAAGCCACATTCAGTCCAAAGACATGGCATGGATCATCTTGCCGTGACTGACCGGATCATGAGAACTGATTGAACTTCAAACTGCCTGAGACATTTTCAAGATAGAGCAACCAGTGCTGCCGGCTGTAGCAGCTCTTACATTCAGGGCAGCGCGTTTCGGCCATGGTCGCAAGTTGGCTTTCTACTGATTCCTTGCTGCCGCACGCGACACGCACAAAGTGCCACCTGGCCGGCGCCAAACTCTTCGGGCCCCAGGTCCTCGATGGAGCTGCAGCCCTCTGCTTGCCTTGGACACGATGTGGACGCAACTCCAACGAAGTAGGGCTAGCGGCTAGATCTCCTAGACGGCACCTAATGTTGAAGATGATATAAGCCCTACTTCATATCTCCTGCAATGCATCACACTGATGCAACGAAAGTTTTGCACAGTTGTTCCTGAACGAGGAAGAATGCCGGCTAACCCACTGTTGATCATCTATGGCAGGACAAGTTCCCGCCATGCCACAGAACGATCTTCTTTGTGGGGCGTCTCTCCGCTGGCTCATCTGTCCGAAATCGTTCCACCTGCCCGAAGCTGCGCAGAATCTTCGTTTGGGGCACATGACTGGGTCCCCCATGGGCCCAAGCCTCAGCCACGGCTTCGAATGCCCGGGCCACGCCCGGCTCTGTGGCCAAAGGCAGCAGAGCTAAGGTGGCAACGCCTTGCGCCTTCAGTCGCTCCTTGGCTGCAGGATGCAGGAGGATGCAGGCGGTCCAGAGTCCTAGATTCCAGAGTCTAGCGGTCTAGCGCGCTGGACCAAGGGCTCTAAGAAAGAAATCGGGCAAGTTGGCTCAGAAAAAGGAAAATGGAGCATCTCTGCTAGAGTGCGTTGAGCAGGCTTGACAGCAACAGATGCACAAGATTAAAACCTAGAGGTCCAGAGTGCCATCTGGGACGGTCCATGGCGAGGCTCGATAGTCCTCCGGTCCTTGAGTTAGGGAGTCAAGCCAATGGTTCGTGGTTTTTACTGTGCTTCCTCGAACAACCACCGCAGCTAGACAGAACGCCATGACACCCGAAGACGACACGCTGATGGCTCTTCGAAAACCTTCGGCCCAGCATCCAGCAAGAACAGAAAGTCAGTGTCCGGAGCCGCAACTGCGACGGCGTCCACTTTGTCCTTTGGGTCGCACGCAGGTTTCAGAACGTAAGCAGGCGGAGTCTGTGGCTGGTTTGAAAAAGTTTGAGTTTGGCAGAACCGGTAGACCCAGAGCGTCTCATGCTTTCCATGTCCTTTAAGCTCAACCCAGAAGAACCCCTCATGAGACCCCCTCAAACGCAAAGGACACTGTTAACCTCCGGGGTGGCCTCCTGAAAGGCCAGCCTCGCGGCTTCGAAAGCCACAGCGATGTCGTTCGGATCCTTTCGGACTTTCAAAGAGGGTTGAGGAGGCAGAGTGCTGGTTTTAGGGTTTAGGGTTCGGGGTTTGGGATTTCGGGTTTAGGATTTGGGGCTCGGGGTTTAGAATTTGGCGCCCAGGGTTCAGCAAGCCCCACCCAGCCACAAGGACCTAGTAAAAAAAGGTGCCTGGGACAAAAACACCCGACCCCTGAGCTAGACCCTAGATCGGCTCGAACATCCCGCAAGCTAGGTGCGAAACCCCGGAATGCCCCCTCGCCCCGCCTTCCCGCCTTTCCCCCGCGGTACCGCGACGAAGCTCAGCTCACTCGGCCAGGCGCGGCGCGGCTGGGCAGCCTGGATTGCAAAACTGCTCATAAACCTCGAATCAATAAGAAAAGCCCAAGTGATTCTGACAATGGCAATAGTGATGATAATGCTGGTGAGGACGGACACACAGACAGCGGCAGCAGCAGCAGCGACCGCGACCACGACAATCACCACCACCACCATCATCACCACCGCCACCACGACGGTCAGTATCTGTGATGACCATAATCGGCAAGACTTATCACAATCACCTGATACAGTGCTGACACATCCTACCAACCGAGCCAACTCGCCCCAAGATCATCACAACGATATGAGCCAAAGCAAAAAGATCAACACGTGATCCTGTACGTTCTCGGAATGCCATTGCATGCCCTCAACACGTCAGAATTCGGAGTGAGGAAACCGTGGAGAGTTGGAGGCTGCATCTACCAGTGTGGAACTGCTTAGAGCAAAAACCCTCAAAGCCTCCCACAAGCCTCTTCTCTCCTGAGCAAGTCTGGTCTGGGGAAAGTGCAGTGCAGACCACACCGGAGGCCAGGTGTCCGCGGCGGCGAACGGCAGCCAGGAGGGCCGGGAAGTGGCGGGGGCCAAAGACGTCGCCTTTGCAAGAAAAAGGCTTAACTCCACTGAAAAGTCAGATTCTGGTTCCGCTTGGGATGCAGAAGATCTGAATACCAACTAGGATTTGGAGTTGAGGTAGAAAGTGCCTGTCACTTCCGAGGCTTCGACCGTCGATCACCACGCCGTATCGACGTGGCGCAGGCGGCCTCCCAAACGAGGTCGGGTGTAAGGCGGCTTGGGGAACAAAGCCGTAGCACAACGCGCTCATAGATCCTTATACAGCTTCCCTTAAAGGACTCTGAAAAGGAACGCCCTACTTCCCGGCCCAATAAACCGGCCTTCCCTGTACCGCAGCATCTGACCAGCTGGCAATCCAACGGACCTGCTGACATCACAACTTGAAGAAAGCTGTCAGATGCATAAGTTGGGCCGTTGGGTTGTTCGGTTCTGAATCATGTGCTTGGGGCTGAAACCCTAGTAGGACCGTAAGCTGAGACTTTGACACGAAAAGCCTACCAGTGAAGTGAAGCGCTGGAACCACTATGCGAGGTAGCCTGAAGCCTCAAGGGCCAGACTCCTGCACTGCTACTTCTCGGATAGGAGGCGCAAGAGGGCACTTCAGCGAGAGCACTTCAGGATCGGAGGATTAAGTCGTTCAAGCTTGGTATTTTCTGAATCCCCAACTCAGCTTCATCAAACCTGTCAGCCCTGTGGCAACGGATTCAGTTCGGACCTGAACGGCCAGCTGCCGCAGGCGGCGCATGACGTACGGTGGCAGCCAGGTTCAAGGCGCCGGTCATTCTTTAAGGGTAAGGGCTGCGTTATTCAATGTGAGACTGGAAAACGTTGAGAGGCCTACGGCAGCCGTGGGCTCCTTGAAAGAATGGTGATTAACCGACAGCAGCTTTGAGGTTTAGCAAACTGGAGGATTCTCCTAAACATGGATAATCGTCTCAAACGCTGTCTCAAGCTGGAGGCATCCAATGCAAACAGCTGCCATTGAAGATCTTCCTGCAGCCTACTGGCATGGCACTAACACCTCCTGGCCATGCCTGATCATAACCTTCGAGGCTCGGCCAAGGCTACCACATACGTTCGGCGATGCCCACGGATCTCCGCCACGTCGTGCCTCTTTGTGAACGATGGGAGACTTCATCTATGCACTCTGGCCGATGCTTCTAGAGTCCCAAAAGACGGCAGCACGAGTTCACTCTAAGGACTGCGCATTCCACCAACTGAAAATCGGTAGAACCTCGGTCTGCATCCACTTTTCTCATGCCTGAGGTTTTCATGAGCCTTTGAAGTGAAGCTGCAAAGCACGAGAAAGTAGTGGCAGGGCATCCCAAGGTCAAGCCGGGCCATTGGCTTCTGAGCAGACACTGTCGAGCCCTTCTTATCATTTTGGATCACGGTATTCGTCGGACTGGTAAGACTGTACAGAGTCAGAGCACCAGGAAACATGCAGGCACACGCAGGCCAATTATGAGCACGATGCGAAACAAGCAAAGAAGCAGACGATCTCCAGTCGCAAGTCCAACTGCAAACCGCTTCCGCACCTGCATGTCACCGAATGCCGCATGCCATGTTTCAGCACGCAGCCGCCCAAGCGAACATTGCGCCCGGGCATGGTGTCCGGACTCCGGCTGACAGCTTGCCTGCATTCGGCAAGCTTTCCCGGGGCTGGATTCTCATTTTGGCTCCGCTGGCAATAGGGCCCGGAAGCTCGCCGACAGCGGTCTTCGTGCCAAGCAGACATCCTGTTTCACCTGCTTGGGCGTCACAGTAATTGTCACGAGTCTTGATGGCAAAATCACTACTATGATGGGGGGACCGGCCTATCACTATAAGAAAAGCATCGTCATGAGCGCATGAGTTTCTTTTCACCGATTAGTGTGATATCACTGCTAATGTCATAACTGTGGTCAGTAGCAGTGGCAGTACTAGTAGTAGTAGTAGTAGTAGGAGGAGGAGGAGGAGGAGCAGTAGTAGTAGTAGTAATAGTAGTACTAGCAGCAGCAGCAGTAGCCGTAGCAGTAGCATGTACCCGTGGCAATGCTGCAATTCTCAGCTGCAAAGGAATTATGACAAAAGAGCGAAGAGCGGTGATCGGCCCGGATGCCTCCTTGGGCCACGTCTTCGCAGCTTCCTCGGCCAGGCGCCAGGTCTCGTCGTCCAGATTGCCATGCTCCTGGGAGATAAACCCTGACGGATTTAGGAGTTGCGGGCTTGGGTTTAGGATTCAGGGATCTCAGATTTCAGGTTTTAGAGTTCAGGGATTAAGGCTTAGCTCCTGCAACTCGAACTTCCGGCAAGCTCTGAAGCCTTCAACTGCGACTCAGCCCAACTGGTGTTAAACGTGGACTGGCGCATGTTGGATTTGGATGACATGTGAAATCGATTGCCAAGCACAACCGTGAAATTATGTTCTTACAAAATCATAAATGATACCCGAGCTTCATTGAAAAAGCGCGAACCCGGTGCGAAAAAAACACATGCTGTTCACGTGTTGTCATGTGTTGCACAGGACAACGCCGGTTGCTGTTCATGTGCTGGTCGCAGCTCGTCGTGAAACCTGTGTTTCAGGCTACTCTGTGTGTTTGCGCGCGTGTTTACCCACAAGGTTTCAAAGACTTTCCGCTCAGATTAGGGGGGTCTACCTCCGCCACGATGGCCAGGAGAACGAAGCCAGCGGCGACCACCTCGCGGTGAGCCTCCGTGCTGACTTCTTGCTTGCAGGATCTTCGGCTTACATTGACCTTCAGCTTCAGGATGTAACATTTCGGACAAGGTGTATTCGGATTCTCGCCGAGGACTTGGGAACCTTGCAATTACATGGTGACATAAGGCTGCAGGCCCCATGATTTCTTGTCCAAAAACATGCGCAAAGACGGCAAACAGGGCATGACATCACCAAGAAAAAGCAGACCCGACCATCCCACCAGATGCGACGCTGGCCTCCATGCGCTTCAGCAGCTCCTCGAGTAGGGTTCGGGCAGCAATGCTTCTGGCCACAGGATTTGGGAACATCTCTCGTCGGTGATTCTGCTCCGGTACACTTTGCCTCCCTCCCGCCTTCGTGCCCTCAACCATACACTTTGACGATCTCTCTGTGAGCAGCTGAGCCAGGCACCACTGAGATGTTGACAGCATCAGCCTCCATCACTCGCCGCAGATGGAGACCTGGGCTTCTTCAACGTGAATATGTTGGGACATTGCTCACTTGCACAGTCTATGTAGCACACACACACACACACACGCACAGACATATATATATATACATACATACACACACATATACACAGGTAGATAAATATAGGTAGGTAGGGAGATAGACAGGTAGGTAGATAGATAGATCAAAAGATATATCAATAGATGGATAAAATGATAGGTGGATAGCTGGGTAGACGGACAGATGGATAGATGGGTAGATGGGCAGATGACCACATGGCCAGATAAATAGATAGACAGATAGGTACATGCACAACTGGCATAAGCATAAACATGCATGTGTATATATATATATATACACAACATAAAACGATTCTGACAATACGAACAACAATCAAAAAACAGAAACAATGGCAATAGCACAAGTAGTATTAAAGTAGATGCTTTACATAAAATAATAGCCGCTACGGATGTCGGCAGGGGCTGAAGTGGGGCAGCCTGGGCTCCTGGCGCGGGCCCGCACTGAGCGCGATGAGGGCCCGGAGGCCCTCGGCGAACGCGGCCGCAGATGGCAGTGCCTGAATCTGCGCCTTGCAGCAAGTCCGAGAGAAAAAGGCAGAAACCGTATGTTTGCGCCTAAACAAGTGGACACAGGTACGCGCGCGCGCGTGTGTGTGTGTGTGTGTGTGTGTGTGTGCGGGTGTGTGTGTGTGTGTGTGTGCGTGCGTGTGTGTGCGTGCGTGCGTGCGTGCGTGCGTGGGTGTGTGTGTGTCTGTGTGTCTGTGTGTCTGTGTGTCTGTGTGTCTGTGTGTCTGTGTGTCTGTGTGTCTGTGTGTCTGTGTGTCTGTGTGTCTGTGTGTCTGTGTGTCTGTGTGTCTG
>BGNK01000469.1:185373-245695 GCA_003297005.1 Symbiodinium sp. clade A Y106 | reverse complement strand
CCCATTTTGGGTAATAATACCACCTTAGGGAATATGGATGGGGTAATTGGTTATTCCTACACTGGTCTTGGTAATGGGGAAGTAGTGGTGATATTTGCGGGATTGTAGTAGGGAGTATAAGAATATTCCTCTTATATGGATGAGGTAATCGGTTATTCCTATACTGGTATTGGCATTATTGGTAATGGGGTAGTAGTAGTGATATGGTTGGTGAGGTGTAGGGGGGAGTATAGGAATAATCGTCTAATGGGTTGACTGGTGGTATTATTACCCAAAATGGGCAAGGGTTCTGCTAACTCTTTCCAGGACAGGATGTGCCATGGTACGGTGAGACTCGGGCCCTGCCATGTCCTGCCTAGATGTCGCTGTCGCCAGCATGCGGACTGCACAATGGGCCGTACCTGAGGGTCTGGATGCGCAAACGCAGCCTCGAAACCGTTGTGCATGTGTGTGTGTTTGTGTCAGTGTCAGTTGGCATGGGTGACTGTCAAAACCAACGCCGATCATCGTAATGATGGCGTGGGAGATGGAATCATGTTTTAGGCCAGCACCGCATCTCAGGGCATGTAGCCCTGCAGCGGATGCTATGGGACTGAAGGCGGGCCTGTGACCTAGTTACCGTCCTCAGTGGTAATCCGAACGAGGCTCCCAACTGTGCGCTGCTTGGCGACGGGCTGCCAAGCCGAATAACTGTAAATCGATGTACGAACCGCAAGTCTGTGGAGTCAAGAATCTGACATGAACTCGGCACAAGGTTCGAACCTGCCGTGTCCGTTAGGAGCCCCAAACCCTTACCCAGTGCGGAAGCAAGGGCGGCTTCAAGCACGGCTGCAGGCTCTGTGGCGGCCAATTGCTGCCTGGGCTGCCACACGACAGGAGGGAGGAGGGGAGGGAGGGAGAAGGACAAAGAGAAAACGAAATAATTGCAGGAACTAGACTTGCAGCAGCTGAGTTGCAGCCCTAGCAGGGCAGCGTCGACACGACGTGCCTGCTCAGAGCCTCGGGCCTTCAAGGTCAAGACCTGAGCGCTGAACAGAAAGCCACCAAGTAAAGTCTATAGACATGTTCCTGTACTCTTTGCATCGTCCCTGCTTCTGTATAGTCTTAGAGATCTGCAAGAAGCACTCAGGCGCCCATGGTTCGAAGACCTCCAAGAGAGAGAAGCGTGTCGATGCAGTCTACGCATTGAACACTTAAACTTGGATTGTCGGGAAGCGACCTCCGAAAGAGTTTGCTGGGCGGTCAGCGGCAAAGGGAAGCCATTGGGTGCTGCAGAACAACAGGACTGTTCGCTTTCTGCTCTCTCTCTTCCTTCCTTCTTCCTTCCGTTGGGGCTCTCGCTGTCCCTCTCTCTCTCGCTCTACCTCTTGGTTGTACAAACCGACCTATCTGCAGCCTTTCTGTCTTCCTCTCTTTGTTCTGGGGCCCGAGAAGCAGGCAGTCCCTACGCCTCGCGCCGGGCACGCACGACGGACGGGCTGGATACTTGTAAGCATTCTCGCATTGTTGCGTCCTTCGAAGGCTCCGATACAGCTCCTTTCAGGCCGAGCCTCGCCAACCAGAGCAGAGGCCTCTTCAGCATTCGCTGTCGCTGCTTCTCCAAGCTCCGGCTGTTCCGGCTCCGGCTGCGCTGGCCGAGCTGTGCCTTCCTCCATTACCGCTGACACAACATGTGAGCTTGCAGCTTCTGCTGGTTCCGACATCTTCTGACAGCATGTTAGGACCTGTTAGTGAGTCTGTGGGCAGTTAGCCTCGTCCCGGCAGGTGGATTAGGTAAATGTACTGACCCTGCTATTCGCGTCACATGCAGTGGCACGTGGGGAAGAAAAACATGAGTGGCGTAATATACGAATACTCGTATGTATCTTCCCTATGTGGTGGTTCATTATTATACTTGTACGTAAACAAGTCGAGAGCCGAAAGGAAGCAAGCGGCAGGAAGTCTTGCGCTGTTAGCTGGCTATTGGCATCACTGCATGATCACGACCAATTCATGTGTTCATGATGGGCAGGCTTATCGCGGGCTAGAACTCCTACCAAAACCAGGACTGTCAAAGTGTCAAATTTCGTGGACATTTTTCAGCTTTCAGATCTGAGCTCAAAGGTGAGTACTGCGTGCAAATGCTGAGCAGCGGACTTGAACATGTCGAGCACGAGTTTTCCAGGAGTGGGCATCTTGACGAAAGGCTGGTTCACTTAGGTTTGAGGTTTGGGAATTTGTTTGGATGACTGAGATGAACTACGCTCTCGAAGAAACCTTCGGACATGGCATTCAACAGCAATGCGGCAATCTCCTGTTCACATGTCGGGCAAAGAGGGGACGATCAACACCCTTATTCCCGAATCCGTCCATGACACAGCTGAGGGCGACGCAGGCCCCTGATGCACGAACCAGCAAGGTACGCGAGGACCTGGATATGCGAAGGCTAAGAGAGAATCCGAAACCCAGCTCTCCTCTTGCGAGCTGCACTTCGGGCAGAATTTGGGGATCTCCTCGTGTCCAAGCTCCGACTTCGTGACTCGCAGCCAAGTCAACGGCTGGCGAGATTCTTCCGCCGCGTCAGCAGGTACACCTGGAATGCTTGCTGGAATGATGACCCCAGTCCCCAACATGGAGCAATTTGGGCGTAAACATTGGTAGCCGGTAGCCATCCGCAGTCTAAGCTTCCTCTGGGAACCGATAGCAGACTCCATCAACCACCGACGAGCAACTTCTGGCATCCTGTGCATTTCCACTTCCGGATTGCAACTGGTGCTGTGCGACCCTCTGGCGGCCAACTTGCAGGTCACCGTGGCGATATTGTAGCTGTTGTGGGTCGAAACAGATATCTCAAGCAAACTGGGGTCTTGCTGCGGGTACTGATTCAACCTTTGCTTACTTGCCTAGGGCAGGGAAGGTGGCCACGGTCCACCGAGTCGCACCTCATGCACAAAGCGGCTGAACATCTTTGCATCCGACATGGTCCCAGGCTCACAGGGCCTATAAAAACCCTAGCCCGAGTTAAGGCGTTGAGGTGTGCTTCCCAGCCAAGCCTGCTGGGTAGGACCAAATCGTCTGCGAAAGCAGTGATCGGGCACGCGTGTCATCTCGCAGCCGTGCCGCTGTTGCCCAGTGGAATTAGGGAACTATGGGCGACCCTGGCCCGTCACGTGTTGTCTGCATAGCTCTATCGTACTTCCCCCCGCCCCAATCTGAGCATCTAAAATGTGCTTCCGTGGCTGGCCCTGAGGGCTTCAAAGCTGAGGGCCTTTTTTGTCTAGGGTGCTTCACGGTCCTTGATCTGCTTCCGGGCCAGCCTCGGGAATAGCTCTTTGGCTTAGCCAGTGAGCATGGGAGAAACACTTTCACGCAGCTTAAACTGCCATGGATCCTTTCCCAAAGAGATGGCGGCATGACGGTAGTATGGGTTCGGGTTCGATATCGCCTCACTGGTGGATCCGCGTCGAGCCCTGCGGAGCAGGTTTCTGCTCCTCTCTGTCCGGCGCCCTGGATCAGATGAATTGGAGCCTTCAGGATGGGACAGGCTTGCGGCTTGAAGTTGCAGGAGCTCTCGATGCAAGCAACATGCAGCGACCAACTGGCGCTTAAGCCATTGCCCTGTCGCCAATTTGGCATGTTGCGCTTTCTGGTCTCTTGGACATGCGGGCTTCAGGGTACTGCAGTTGCAGGCCAAGCGGCCCAGGTTGTATGCCGAAGGAAGCGAAAGCAGGCGCCGTCACCTCAAAGGGTTGGAAGCTGGAAAGTCGTTCGGACAACAAACAGCTGACACAAACTACCGTTAAGCAAGTTGCAAAAGAATGTCGTGGAAGCCCACACGGTTCTCATTTAAATTTGCTGTACGTGATCTGTCCGAAAAGGTCGCCGCGCTTCAGCTTCGACGTATCGAGTCGTCGTGCAATGCAGCATGATGAACTCCACCCTGCATGGCCCGAAGACTCTCACGAACCTTGCCAGCCCAGGCACTGCCAGGTCTCTAACCATCACAGTCGGCGGCTCTTGCGGGATGTCTGTTGCACTGTCGGCCATTGGTTTCAGCTCCTCATCATGTCTGTCAGGCGAGCTCTGTTCAAAGTTCGCAAGCTCGGAACCCGAGGCCCTAGAACCTTAAGCCTTTTTTTGCATCCGGGCTTGTGAAGTCGGCCGGGGAAACGCCAGAACAGCAAGCTTGAGGATAGGGTCCCCTTTAAGGGTTCCTTCAAAGGCTTCTATAAGGGTCCCTTTTAAGGGTTCCAGGGTTACTGTCCGGATTCCTTACTATAAGGGTTGGTGTAGTGGCAAAATCTCGGTGGGCCATGGTGCATTGCAGTCCTCGGCAGCTTCGAGAGTTTCCGGCTTGCCACTTTCGGCTGCCTTGGGTGAAGTCATCCACAAGCTTGGAAAGCCGACATGCCAAGCCGAGGACATTGAGCCTAAGGGCCTAAGGTGGCTGCCCCTCATTGTCGAATCTACCCAGCAATCTCCGAATGCAAGGAGGCTGACTGCAGCTGTGGTGCTTCTGCGGGAGGTTCGGCAGGCTCCTCTCGAAGCTCCTGATTTCCCTGGTCCAGACAGCTAGTGAAGCCCCAGTGCCTGGAGCCTCTCCCGGAACCCGCCGGGAGCAGCTTCACAGAATTCTGCAAGATAACAAGTTCGCATAAGTGGGAAATGAATAGGTGCTGCGTGCGTACACAATGATGGTTACTTTGTGGAGCGCCCAAAGCCCCAGCAATCCGGCCTGCGAGCTCTGCTCCTGAACCTCTGTGGGGGCTTCTGCAGTCTCCTGCTTGGCCTCCACCGGAGGCCCAACGGCCGAGGCCTGCCAATCTGCCACGGCGTGGCTGCGTCTTGCCGTTCTTCCGACCTCCCTGAACCTGTCCGCTACGACCCGCCAATGCTCTGCGCCACAAGTGCATCCAAGTAGCATTTGACTCTCGCTTCCCATCCTGGCCCAGCGCACAAGCGCCCGCCCAATGCTCAACAAAAAGTCTGCACATCACAATTAGTTCGTACAAATATGCGCTTATCAGTAGCATCATACAGTAGTTGCTGTATCCTCGTTCGTTTGTTCTTGGCTAGCTGCTGCCGCTGCTGCTGCTGTCAATGTTCAGATGAGTGAAACGATGATTAATGTGATTACGACTGCAGCCGACATTGACAACCAAAGATGCACCATGACTTGGATGAGGATGCTACGCACGGCGGTGCTGAAGATGATGGTGGCGAAGACAAGGGGAGTGGTGATGATGGCAGTTGTGATGGTGGCGTTGGACGATGAGTCCATAAGATGGCCTACACAGTCCACAGGTCAGGACCCCAATTCCCCGTCCTCGGTGGATTGGATAACGGAGTCCTGCAAAGCGCTGCCAAGAAGGAGTGCGCCACTAGGAAATGCTCTGCCTCCATGTAAACCTCCAAATCCACAAGGCCGCAACGCTACATCACAAACATGCAACTCCCACTTTACAACCACAGGTGCTCTCTCACGGGCACCATGATCAGCACCGATGACAAGTACCACAACCACTACTGTATTTTTCCAGCTACGAGTGCTGCCATACCATCAACTTGGATCCATCAGAATCCATCAGATATATGCTGCTAGAGTATGCTGCTAGCATGGCTTTTGCTGTTTCAGATGCAGTTGGTTTATCTGCTGTGCGAGGTCTGCAGATTCGGTTCAATTCACTGAGTAGGCTCGCCATGGTGAGTTGCCGGCTACATAGCAGAAAGGTGACCGGCTGACCTGCCGCCCTGCGTTTTGGCACATTCCCAAAACCCAAACTAGTGTAATCTACGGCATTTTGGCTCCTAAGGGCTATTGCGGCAGGTTAGCGAAGTTAGCTAAAAAAACTTCACCACATCTCAAGAATGCAAGCAGGAGTGGAAGAAGCACTGTGTTTTCACGCTGCGCTCGAACCCCAGTTCGGCTGCACACACACACGCACACACACAAACACACTAGCGCCACAGCGCACGAGGCAACGCCTCTTCAATGGAACTCTCGAGGCACACGTTGTGGCGCCACTGAAAAGCATACGCCCAGTCCCACGTCACGGGATTGGCGAAGCCCCGCTTCTTCTGAGAATCGATGGAGTCTGATCTGGACGTTATCATGGTTGGCACATGGATGCTCTGCGGGAATGGATGGAGTCTGATCTGGACGTTATCATGGTCGGCACATGGATGCTCTGCGGGAATGTATGGAGTCTGATCTGGACGTTATCATGGGAGGCACATGGATGCTCTGCCGCAATGGATGGAGTCTGATCTGGACGTTATCATGGTTGGCACATGGATGCTCTGCGGGAATGGATGGTTTCTGATCTGGACGTTATCATGGTTGGCACATGGATGCTCTGCGGGAATGGATGGATTCTGATCTGGACGTTATCATGGTTGGCACATGGATGCTCTGCGGGAATGGATAGGGTCTGATCTGGACGTTATCATGGCTGACACATGGATGCTCTGCAGGAATGGATGGAGTCTGATCTGGACGTTATCATGGTTGGCACATGGATGCTCTGCGGGAATGGGTGGAGTCTGATCTGGACGTTATCATGGTCGGCACATGGATGCTCTGCGGGAATGGATGGAGTCTGATCTGGACGTTATCATGGTTGTCACCTGGATGCTGTGCGGGAATGGATGGAGTCTGATCTGGACTTTATCATGGGAGGCACATGGATGCTCTGCCGGAATGGATGGAGTCTGATCTGGACGTTATCATGGTTGGCACATGGATGCTCTGCGGGAATGGGTGGAGTCTGATCTGGACGTTATCATGGTTGGCACATGGATGCTCTGCGGGAATGGATGGTTTCTGATCTGGACGTTATCATGGTTGGCACATGGATGCTCTGCGGGAATGTATGGAGTCTGATCTGGACGTTATCATGGTTGGCACATGGATGCTCTGCGGGAATGGGTGGAGTCTGATCTGGACGTTGTCGTGGTTGGCACATGGATGCTCTGCGGGAATGGATGGAGTCTGATCTGGACGTTATCATGGTTGGCACATGGATGCTCTGCAAGAGTGAGTGGAGTCTGATCTGGACGTTATCATGGTTGGCACATGGATGCTCTGCGGGAATGAATGGAGTCTGATCTGGACGTTATCATGGTTGGCACATGGAAGCTCTGCCGGAATGGATGGAGTCTGATCTGGACGGTATCATGGTTGGCACATGGATGCTCTGCGAGAATGGAGTCTGATCTGGACGGTATCATGGTTGGCACATGGATGCTCTGCGGGAATGGATGGAGTCTGATCTGGACGTTATCATGGTTGGCACATGGATGCTCTGCCGGAATGGGTGGAGTCTGATCTGGACGTTATCATGGTTGGCACATGGATGCTCTGCGGGAATGGATGGAGTCTGATCTGGACGTTATCATGGCTGGCACATGGCTGGCACATGGATGCTCTGCAGGAATGGACGGATTCAGATCTGGACGTTATCATGGTCGACGAATAACCCGTAAAAATGCAGTCTTAGCAACAAACAAACTACGAAACCTCCGTAAAACTGCAGTCAAAACGGCCCTGCGGATGCTCTGCGAAAGTACAGAAACAGCAACAAAAAAACGACGAATAACCCGTGAAAATGCAGTCGAAACGGCCCTTCCAGCATAAAATGCGCTAAACAAACAGCAAAACCTCGAGTGTTGGACCCGAAATGAGCAAAATCGCAACGCAGGCAAAATCAGCAAAAAATCAAGAACGAACAAACACAACAAAGAAGAAATGCTCAACAACTCGGGGAAAACGCACGTTGTAGACCAAAACTTCGAAACCGCAAAAACGAAAACAGACCCCAAAAAGGCCTCCGGGCGGCAGGTCAGCCGGCTGGCAAAAACTACTAAACTACTTCTCAGTCTTTTTCCTGCTTGTAGTGGTGAGCATCAGCTTTTCTAGCAGATGCGCAAGCGGGGTACGACAGGCAGGATGCTAGTTGTGTTTGGGGGTCTTGCCTTACTCTTCAGTCCGATCCAAGAGACCAGAACTGTCAACTCTGGATGAGTAGGTCGTCCGGGCTTGGGCTACAACTCGCTTGTGATGTACAAGCTGGCGTTGGCCCGTGGTCCTTCTTGACGAGTGTCAAGGCTCTCTCCAATTCGCCGTTTTCTGCTGCTGCGATGAGCACGTTGGAGGCCTTGTGCGTGTGCGCAGGTGTAGACTCAGAACGGATGCCCGGCTTGCCACAGGACTCCCAGTCGCATGTCCATGCAGTTTTGATTCCAAGACCCGAAAAACTTGCAAATACTGGCCTTCATGCGGACAGCATCCTTCTGTGCCTGCCAGTATGTATTGTGAAGCGGAGCTCGGCTGGACGCATTCATGCGCAACACGAACATGTCGCCAATCGCTGCTCCAGACTGTGTATACCCTGTCGCTATGGTGTCGGAAGTAGTGGTCGCTGCATGGAAGGAAAGGGTTCCTGCTGGGCTGGGGGCTAATCCCGGCCTTCTTCTTTTCCTCCTCAGTGGGCTCGTGGGATGCAGCCTGACGACAGAGTGCTTTGTGACACTTTCATCAAACCCAGGCCCGGCATGCAGTGACAACTCGCGAGAAACATGTGCAATGTCGCGTTGCTTGCTTGTCTCTGTTGCTACGGCCGACTTTTTGTGCTGCTGCTACGACGACGACTACTGCTGTACTGCTACAATTGGCTGCCCTTCCAGTTACTCGACGACGACGACCGCTGCAGGGTTCTTCCTTGCAGGGTTAGTGCTCGCTTGTTGCCACTGATGAAAGGCAAGGACTGGCCTCCGCCGAAGGCTCAGAGAGACCAGGCCGTAGGCCCCGTAGCCTTGTGACGGCGGTGAGGGATCGGTGCAAGTCCTTTCTTTTTCGTTGCGGGGCCTTTGGGGTTCAGCTCGCGGTAAGAGATTGCAGATGAAGCTTCTGTCCGGGGCACTCATTGCTTCTACAGAGGCTGTGCTGCAACTGCCACCAGGAGGCGCTTGCTCCAAGGAGCCATCCTCGCTTGCCTGCAAGAAGGCATCTCGGCCCTGCTTGCGGATGGCATTCAGCTCATCATCCTGATGGCCACTCAGCGGAGGTCGGGTATAAGTCTCAGGTGGGCCTGGCATCCTTAGACTCGAAAGGTTCACTCCGGCTTTTCAAGTCCTCTGTGATCTGGCAGCCGGGATCCTCCTCCACTGGCTCCTGCGTATGCGGTCATAATCGCCAGTTAAAAAGGATACAAGGTGCCTGTGACCAAGCATATGCATCCAGGTGTATGCCTACGCAAAGTGCCCACCAAGAAAAACGTATGCGGACTCGCAAACTCTTTAGTCTGATGATCAACCTGCAAGACAAGGTCCAAGAGCGCTTCTTCGCACTTGTTCATGAGATAAAGGCAGCAGCACCGCACTCCTACCTAGAATGTCAAGACATATATAAGCTGAGTGCTAAGTCAGGTGCAAACAAAACCGATAGGACAAAGTGATGAACACATCCCAGACAGGATACGAAAGAGCCTACTGGGTTTGCTGCTGTACCCCAACCTGCGGCTCTGCCGGTGCCGGCGCCGACAGCGGCTCTTTAGCTGCTTCTGCCTGAAGGTCAACAGGTTTTCGGCAATCCACTTCCGGAACAAGCCAAACCAGGTCCGACGGAATGAGGGTTCAAGGCCAGTCTTTGTGGGTGTCCAACAGGGGTATAGGCGGTGCGCACAGTCACACTTGTTCCGGTTCATGCGTTTACATCGTTCAAGAGTTTTGTCAGGCGGTCTCCTCCACATCCGTCGAAACGACAGCAGGATGACCACTAAAGCAGAATGACAAGGAATCAAGAAAGCCATGGACGTCTTGGGCCGGAAGAGCGTCTTCTGACAGCAAGTGGATTAACAAAGATGCAATCTGGCAGGAGCTGCCTCCGCCCCGCGGAGATGGGTGCAAAGAAAGCTGGTGGGGTCCGCAGGCTGCTCCTTGAGGAGGGCCTGCCAAGAAGTCTACAAGAGTCTATTGTGTGGTGCTAACAGGACTGATCCTGCTATCACTGCTGTTGAAAACCCAGCGGATGACAACGTACCGCCCGGCAGCGTGATTCATGATACCAGCACCTGTGACTGAGCCGGCTTTCCTGCCTTAGATCTACGAGACAAATCCTCAATCGTTCCTGGGCATCGTACACTTTGCGACTTTATTTCCCGGCCTTGACCGCTTCAGACAATCTCACCTCAGTCGACAGGACGGAGGGTGCTCTGGGATATGATATGCAGCTATGCATATGTAAACACTTGTGCCCATTTCTCGCTGCACTCCTGGTCCCAGGTGCCTTTATTTAATGCCCTCTTGCGGCTTGCTTCGCACCCTCTATGCAGGCATGTATGACAATTTTGAACGTGTATGTGTGTGTGTACGTATGTATTGACGTATGTATATGTATACAGTGTGGCTCGGGTCTGCATGTCTGCACAGATTTCCCAGCTCTTCCATCTCTGGCCATTGCATCGTCTATCTGCAGCAAATATTTTCTGCTGCCATGGCCATTTCTGTCTGTTCGTATGTGTGCAGGACCGAAACGAGCTATAAAATTGTTTGGTTATCATAACACAATATGTCTGCCGAAATGTAGCCCATGAAACATGCTCAGCGCTCCACCTCCCTCAGAAAACCTCACGCAACCGCGCACCGGACAGCAAACGAGCACAGAGTTGAGCCAGGCTTCTTCGATGTTATGCTTCGTCAAGTAATCTCTCGCCTGCACTTTCAGTGCCTGTAGGGTCAGGATTCGAGCAGCTCTAAAGATCCTTCATAGCAGATTGACGACACACCCAAAGAGGCTGGCGTGGGGTGACAGGCACCTGTTCAGTCAAAAGGGGCTTCTCTGCTGGTAGTACAAGACAGGGTCTTCCAGCTGGGTAGATTTTTGGTACGGCGTGTCTGTTAGAGAGGTTTTACGACTTCATGAACCCGCATAGCTTGGTTTGGCCAGGCTTTATTTCGCAGCTGCTCACGATGATCCACATTCAATTTGAGAAGCTGAGTTTCAATGTCTTACTTAGCTGGTGGAGGCTTATAGGCATCGGTGGCAGTACATGCTGGTTACGTAACTCCTGCCTTTGCCCGTTCCTCACGATTGGCTTTGCCATCTTCCATTTTCGCCTGGACGAAGCAAAGTATCACTTCGGCAAGGTTTGCTCGAGCGCTGGGGCTTCCTCTTAACTTAAACGTTGGTAAAGGTGGGATAGGACTTGACCGAAGCTGCTTGCATGAATGACTCTGAATAAATATGTGCTACTAAACAGAGACAGACAATCGAAATGACTTGAAACAACGCCAAGGCTTGCATGGGCTTAGACCCTGAGCCGCAGCCTCGACATTGACGCGGATTCGAGAGCCGGGCAAAGAGGGATCCATGCTTGTGACAGCAACTTCCTCGGGTTCTTTCAAACTTCAGTGGATCTATAGTCGCTGGATGTCGCTGGTAGAGTCGCATTGACATCGGTCATACGCCCGGTATGAGAGCACTGGACGTCCACTCACCATCAACAACTGGCTGCAAACAACTGCTGCGATGTCAGGTGGACTCGTTCAGCTGGCACATGTTGCAGGTGAGCTATGTATGCGGACCGACAGCCTTGTAGGACTAGCTGTTCCACCAACGCTTGCGACATTGCCTCCCTACAAGCCGTTCCTGCCGAGAATCATGGCTGGACTTTGTGTCCGGGTCAACTGCAACGATGCACGTGCCCACCTCAGGGGGTTCACTCTCACTGGCATCTCCTGTCCATATGGAGATGTTGTTATGTCCGTCGCTGCATCTTACTTCGTGCCCAGATGCATGCTGGTAGATGTCCACTTTGGCATTTCGCCGGCGCTCGAGTTGTGGAAAGTGATAGCAGCGATGAGGTTCGTACCTGAAAGTGATCACAGCATTGGGCCATCTATTGACGACCTGACTGGCTTGATGAATTGATGCTCAAGCACTTACATGAAATCTAGGAGTAGGAGCAGTGGTAAGCCCTCAACTGAAAAGCCATGAGTGCCGCTTCGACTGGACTGGCTCTCCCTGCCTTCCCTGCTTCAGGACGTCGCCGACCCGAACACCGATGAAACCTGGTGAGCTGCTTTGAGTTGTTTCACCACAAGCTGCAATATACCGAAATCCCTAGATGTTCGTCGCTCGGATCTGCGTATTCAAAAACCATGGCATGCCATGGTATGTATATGGCCATGTACGGCTTCCAGCCGCTGGCGCCGGGTTTCCAAGCGCAGCCTGGGGGCAATTGTTCGGAAGGCTGAAGCCCTCCACCTGAGAGCGTGGAGGAGCCGAAGGTTCACAGTTCAGACCCTTCGCATTCGAAGTGTCCTCTATTGTCAGGGTCTTCTTGCCATCCCCAGAAGAGTACGCTACGGCACTCTTCTCATCCAGATTGTTGAAAAGGGAGCCCATGGTAGATGACTTCCAGTTCTTCAAGCTGTGGCGCAGCTTCAACCTTCAACTCCATCCCGGCACGGCGGCCTTCGCAGAAGGGACTGCAATGAACATGCCGCCCAGTCAAAACGGTACAGTAGCCGTTCTGGGGCTGCTCTCACGATCAAAAGCTCCACGATGAAAGGGCTGCAAGCCACGTCCAGTTCACGTGCAAGGGCGTAGGGACTTTTCTGTGCGGCCCCTGCCGGCCTGGGCTCGGAGACACAGCGCAGCCCACCGCTTTGTTTGGGCCAAGTCTGTGGGCTGCGGTGGGGGTTTTCGACGGAGCACCAGATCCATGAGAGTGTCAACTGGCTAGTTTATGACAGCATGAAACTTAGCCCAGCATCCTGTCATTCAAATCCATCAAAACCCTGCTTTGATTCGGATCTTGGTCTGAGTCCACGCCTACAGGCTAGCCCAGGACGTAATACACAAGCAACTAAATAACTAAATACTTATTATAAACACATGCATGGACATGAACAATAGACAGGCAAATACGTATATTTACTGAATCACCCGAAACTATCCGGCAATATGTCACAGTTTGACAAAGGCAAAGCTCCGGCTTCGACTGTCCAAGCCTTGTTGGCGGCATGCTCCGAGCACGTCCTGGCCTAAACGAGCGACCAAGTTTTCATCGTCAATGACATTCTTCATGCTAGTCTCCAGCCCTTCCCAGCCTGGCTGAGCCACGACAGACGTTCGGCCTGATTCCTGTTGCCTCTTGCGTAGCAAGACCATTCGATTCCTGCAAATCAGATTCGCAGCGGCTAAGCTTGCTGCATTTTCCACTGCGAAGGCGCCGTTGCCCAAGATGGCTACGTTGTTGCCTTCAGCGTTTCAACACGAAATTGATGAGTTTGCAACATATGCCCTATTTAAGGAGCAGGGAAGTGACTTGGAAGATGCCGCTGGTGCCGCGACGAGCACAGAACACATTATCAGGGTCATGTTCTTTAAGGGCCCCGAATTACGCTCTCGCAACTCGGACTCTGCATGACTCTGCCAGACGAGGTCTCGTGGTTCAGACGGAATTACATGTGATCATTTGAATGGTTACGCCGATCAGGGCCAAGAATAATAAGTTTCCCAAAGTCACCTGGCAACGACCTTGCCCATTGACACATGGGCCTGCCATCGAGCCTTTCCGCTGAAACTGAAACCATGGCAGCTATGTAGAAGTCGGTGCAACTCTATGTAGAAGACGGTGCAACTCGGCCACAGCAGTACTGCATCAACAATTCAAGCATGCCGCCAGTGCTGGCTGTGCAATACAGTACATGCTGCATTACCTGCCTTTCAGCTCTTCGTACGGACAGTCGTCGTTCATGCCGTATGCAACGTGGCCTTCCGTGCAGACAAGATCAGACAACTCCGGATGTCACAGCAGAGCATGGCGTGATGCAGAAAGGCCCGCACCACCGAACTCGTCTTCCCCAGGGTAATCGATAATTCGATTCCTGCCATGAAAACATGCACTGGATCAGCATTTGGCCATACCCCACACTTTCACAGCAAGCTGGCTGCTGTCTGCTTAGCTGGCGAAGCCCCGGATCGGTGCCGCTCCTGGTCATGCAGCCAGGGTAGTTGTAGAGGCTTGATACGCTCACCTGCCAAGTCGGAAGTAGTCGGATTGCATGAACCTCAGACCTCGTCCGTGCTTTGACTCGCTTTACGGCGAATGTCTTGATTTCAACTTTCTTTGGAGCTGCTCATACAGAGGCACTACTGGGTAGGAAATGGTACTGTGTAACATTCGGTGCCAGTTTTGGTCAGCGTCGATTGCAAAGACGCTCATCGTTTTTGCTGCCAACATACATCCGACTTGGGATAAAGAGCGTATGACGTCAGAGTCTAGCGTTTGTATAAGATGCAAAGGGCCTCTTCGCTAGTCGCGCTCCGGCTCTCCCTAGTCCGGGTTCCCAAGCGGGGTTATTTCCAGTCCCCGGTATCTCTGCAAGATGCCCTGCTGTGCCTGGCCATGGGTAAAGCATTCCAAGACATTCCAACAAAAAGCTCGCTAATGGGGCATCGACATGGAGGTATGCACATGGAGCACTGCAACATGAAGAGCCTCCGTGGAGTCTCCACCATCGACTGGTGCTACCGTCAGCCTGTAGTACCGGTCGTGGTCCTCCCTCGGCTGTCGGAAGCAGCCCGCAAAACTTGCAAAAATCAAACATGTTCCGTTGAAGGGAATCGCTCTTACTGGTAGCAAGCAGTCGACCCAGTAAGGCATGGACTTTTCACCGACGATGTCCATTTTGGCAACGTTGGTCTTGAACCGGAAATTTGGGAGAACCTGTGTTTAACAGTCTTTGCAGCCCAGAGCTGTAACACCCTCTCAACGAAATCACCTCACTATACCCTGCAATCTACCATAACCCTAAAACGCCCCATTATCATTATTATTGTTATTATTAACTTTTCGCTCACCCCACAGTAAGGAGCTGGGTCCCCCTGCTCCGTAAGCCTCGGCCGCATGCTGGAAGTGGGCCAAGACCTCCGAAACCAGAGATTTAAATCTAGGGTTCGGGAACCGGAAACTGATCGAATTTCGGTGTTGGCGCTCCCACTATTTGAGGTTCTTGTCGCAGGGAGCTCCCGCATGAAGAGCTTGGAGTTTGTGGTGTGGGGTTTCGACTAATTGACCTCTACCCCAGAAACCACGACAACAAGTTTCGGATGCCTTAATTCAAAGGGGAAGGCCGGTGAAACTTAATTCAACATGGGGAAGATGTTGAAGAAGTGAGCACACATATGTGTCTGTGTTTGCAGGCTCGAAGTTTGATGAGGTCGCCAGGGGTTTATGGTGCAGGGTGGCGAAAGGATTTTGGAGACTAGCCACTGAAGACCTTGTTAAGCCTGTTAAGCTGAAGTCGATGTGACATATCGAACTCGATGTAACATATCGAAATATACGACAAGATTTTGCTGTTGCGTGCTTTGAAATATTTAGGCAACCGATATGTCGGACGATCCCGGCAACGAAGCTGCATCGCCTGAGCTTCACATGGCAATAATACCCGCCTCCTTCTTTTTGGGCCAGATCTCCCAGCCTTTGGGGTAAGGACCTGGCTTGCTAGACTCGACTCCACTCTTGTCCGCAGAAGACTTTGCGCCTGAAAGCCACAAAAATCAAATAGTCTTAAGATGCTCAGGATAGCCAATAAATCAAAGGCAATCTAAGCATCTCGCACTTGTCGGTCACAAGGTCCTGCTTCATGGAAAAATCAAACTGCCGGGCAAAGCCACTGCGTGGACGACCGGCGAAGCAACTCGTTTTCGGAATAAGTCAGGAATGTATGTCTCTCCTGGCCCCACCAGATGTGAAAGGACCTTGGCTTCGGCTCTGACGGAATGGCTAGTTAGAACAGCAAGACTTCTCTGCACTTAGCTCGCAGCCCAAATTCAGTTTGCAATTTCGAGTGCTTATTTGCTGCGGTGATCCAGCAGTATCCACCAACCTGTGACTTCAACAAAGAGCAGCCGAAAAATCAGAAATCACGCATGAATGCGTCGGGACCTTGTCGTTGCGATCGAAAACCACGTAGTTGTCATTCCCAGCCTTGCCCAGACTGACTGTCTTGCGTGAGGCACTGACCGAGCTCAGTCCTCGAGAATATGTGTGCATTTAAGCCATGTTAAATCCATGGCTTAATTTCATCAGGTGAGAGAAGGCAATTCACCCTGCCTTGGTGTAGAGCATGGCAGTTTTCAACCCGTTGTAGCCGGCACCTGTCTTCGGAAGCTCCACAGTTCAAACGCTGACAAGTTGACAAGAGACAAGCATTGACACAAATCATCGGGAAGGATTTGCCGGAAATTCGTCGCACGCGCAGTTGCCTGCGAAGGCCTACCCCGGCCACGACAGAGCCCCATGACTTCGACGAAAGACACCAGCGTATAAACCATGTTGCTAAGTTCAAGCTGCTGATTCAAGCTGGGTAGGACCTTAGGCACGTCTGTGGTTCTCCACAGGCCGACACGCAAGCAGTGCAAGGCCTTCTGTGCCGTTCTCAGCTTCTGTCAGAGCCGGCCTATGACGCCAGTTGGGTGTGGCCACTGATGCCTCCCGGGCCTTGGTATCAAAATGTCGCACTGTCATTGGCATCGTCTCTCCTTCCGGGAAATCATGTGCTGAATCTCTTGGAGAAAGTCCTGGCTCTGTTGGGGCAGAAAGTGCCACCCCAGTGTAAATGCGCATGCACTCTTAAAATTAGTGTCTCGAACCGAGGTGAAATCGTTCAAATTCAGGAGTGCAACTAGTGCGGACCCGTTTCTATCTATGTAGGGATAATGAAGCAATGTGCAACTTAGGACGAAAAAACATGGAAACAAACAAAAACTACTACCGCAGGAGATTGGTGGGAAAAGGGCGAGCCTCAGCAGGGTGAAATGCCAGGTTCGTCCGATCGGTGTTGCTTCATTGCAGTACTCGGTGCTACCGATGAAGCATTTCCGTGTTGCTCGGGACTTGTCTGTGTGATTCTGCACCCTTTGACCTGAGACTGTGACTAGCCATCTGTCCGAGCTGCGTCTATATTTTTTTAATCATTTTCACCAAAGCAGCATGACAAAAACGAACTAATCGGTGTTTATCACCTAACACCTCTTTCATGCGAATAGGCGAGGTTGATCAGATTTGGATAGTGTCGGCCAGGGAAAGGAGGGGCTTGTGAGAAACCATCTTGGTGTCTTGGGAGAACTCTTTCTCAGCGAAGCATCGTCATCTCATGCCCTCTAAGAGACCGGCCGAAAGGACTTGATGCCTTTTACTGTGACCTTGGGCTCTGCAGTGTTTGGGGCATCTCTACAGCTTTGGGATGGAGATTCGTAGGAATCCGGAGTAGCATCTCGCAAGGACGGTGGCATGTCAGGTTTCTTCATTGGGTACTCAGGTCTAAAAGTTTCCTAGTTTCACCATAGAGATTTCAGCATCGATCGCCTGAGAGCTCAATCAAATTGTTTGACAGCTCTTTCCTGCGAACCCACACATCCCTCTCCGCTTGACAGCGCCCAAGCACCCCAGCACCCCTCATGCCCATTCGGCCCATTTCCTCCCCCCCCGGCACACACACACACACACACACCCAGACAGACAGACAGACAGACAGAGAGACAGACAGAGACAGACAGACAGACACACACACACACACACAGACTGACTGCCTGCCTGCCTGACTAACTGACGTTTGCTGTTATGCTGCCGTACCTATAGGCCTAGGCCTACCCAGTAGCGTACTTTTGACATGTCAACTCATGCACAAAAAACAGTGATGGAGTAGGGCAAAAGTGGTAACCCCCGAACTTTCACCTACCTTCATCCTAAACCGAAGTGGATCGAAGTGGCAAGCCCCAATCCCGTGCAACCAGCGGGTATCGTTGACGTATACCCGGGCACTGAATGTTCCAAAGCGCCTGCGTTCATTGGCCAGGACGGAACCAACACCCTTAAGGTTTGTTCGCGGTACACCAGGATGTCTCCCAGTGCATCTCTGTTGCCTGCAATCTCAATTACTCCATCGCTGCCCCTGCAGCATATACGTAACTCCAGCTAACGACAGTAGATTTTAGCAGAAGACAGACAGACAGACATCCACACACAGCCCTTACCTTGACTTGAAGGCTGAACCCAAATAACCTCCAGGAAAGGTTGCGCGGTATCACTGGGTTCAAGGCACAAGCCGCGACCTCCTCCGAGAGCATCTGCTTTCGTGTGCTGCATCCTGGAAGCGCTGTGTTTTGTTTGCTTGTTTTCTTCACAGATGTGCCTACTGAGCTGTGTTTTGATGCGGTCTACTCTCTTGAGCAGTTTTACGATTCTTGACGCTGCAGGTCGAGAAGCGGGGAGCAGGCTTCGGTTCCAAGATCTTCTGTATTACTTGTACTGAGAGTGCTCCTGGTCAAACTTGCATCACCCGACCTTCTGCCTGTGAACCCTTGCACAGCTTTGCCTGCGACCTCCAACTCGACCCTTAACCCTGCTACGCGACTCGCGGCTGCCTGCGAACGCTTGAGATTTTTACCAGAGTCCGCAACATTGTAAGTTGCTTCGGGTAGACTGGGCTCGACATCTTCCCTTCCCGGCCTTGCTTCACCAAGAAGCTGATGCCTCGGCAGCTTCTTGACAAATCCGTTGCTGGCGTTTTGCTTTCGATGTCTCAAGAAATTATGGTATGCGCTTAGAGGAGCATGGGGGTGCCTCACTGCGCATATGCCACCCGACAAACCGCTGCTGTGCCATGGAGAGCTTGCTGACCTGCGTGTCCTTTTGGTCAAGTATTTTGAACGCGGGCCGTCTGTACACTTGTCGCCGGCAATTGTTATGCCGCTATGCCCATGCACGGCCGAGTGAATTCGCATTTCGCTGAATCCAACGTGGCTGCTTGAGGGGCACCGAGTATGCTGAGCCAAGGCCCTGAACAACTGCGCCCTTCCGAGTTGTAAACCACCTTAAACCGTGAAGTTCGTCGGTGCAGGAGCTCGCGCTCGGTGGCGCTGGCGGCTCAGTCATCCTTGGCAGTCCTCGACTCCTGTAGACTGCACGGCGGTACACTGCACTACTCGAAGCCCAGCCAGCAGTTGAATCCGACATGTGCGGCCAAAACCATTCCGCTGTGTGTGCAAATGACCTGTGATTTGATCCCATTCCTGCTCCAAAGACCGCCTGGCTGTGCGCGAGAGGAACCGGCCAGCAACAAGAATGCCCAGAATGGGCAGCCTCAGTCTCAAGCTTGGTGATCATCACTAATCACTAATCCTCTACATCGTCTGCAGAACGGATCTTGTGGGACGAAGATTCGCGAGCACCTGGCGGGATCCCTCAGCACTCTCTTGAATGCGATCCGGTGGCGAGCCGAGCGCCACTCTCAACCACTTAGGAAGCAAAGACGGTTGGACCTGTCATGTGGAGCATGCAACAGATGCAACAGTGCCCAACATGTTGCAACAAGCCCAGGAGACCCAGTCTCACGTCAAAGCCCTTGTCTGGACAGCCGAGTCTTGCTACAACGCCTCCGAACAGCTGATTGAAGGTAACGGGAGTTCTCCATGCCGGGAATGCTGCCAAGGTGGCGGACCTCAGAGTCAGTCCACTCGTCGAAGCCATTCATCGGGACACGCCTCACCTTTCCGGTCGCCTGAAGATGGGCCACCTGGTGCAGCACGAATGCGTAGTTCCAAGTCCGATGGTTAACTGCCCGTCTTCCCACAACAGCAACGCTTCCCGTTCGTTGAGCTGCCGCCCTTGCCGCGGGGTTGATTTCTCTAATAAGCAAGCCAAAATCAGCAAGCAAGAAGACATTAATCATGATCTAGCTGTTGGCTGTCGGTTCCATGGCTTTGAAGACCTTCGGAGAAAAGCGAGGCCGAGGCCCGTGGTGTCTGAGGCTCCGGGCCCGCATCCTCACTAGTCACTAATACGGACTTCGAAGGTGCAGTCGCTGCAGTGTCTCGAAGTGGAAGTGGAACCCAGTGGGGGGCCTGTCCATCACATTCGGTGGAGACCGGTGTTCGGCATCCGGTGTTGGCGAGGCGCTGGGCATCCTCGGGTTGAGATCGCAGATCGGAGGCCAAGGTGACATTCTGTCAATGCACAAACACACCGAAGAGCCCTAATGCACCGGGTAATGCCGAGTGCTTCTGAAGAGCCGTCTTGATCGGGCAATAGCGGTTCCCGTAGGCGCGGTAGTATCCTGGCTGACAGCCGGAGGGGAATCCCGGGCTGCCTACACTGTGCATTTCTATGCATGCTACGCAAAGAACCTATGCTTACAACTCTTGCAACCCGCACGCAAGAATCTGGGCAATGCTTTGACACTCGATTCGTACCAAATTCCTGCCAGCTCTGGCTCGACACGGCATGCCACATGTCGACTTATATACTTGTATGTTCTGCTTGCAAGCTCGGCTCGACTCAAAGCGGAGTCGGCAGCAATCAATCGCTCTCGGCATCGAATGCGAACCTGGCACTTGCAATCCAACTTGCGGCAGGGCCCAATAGGCCGTTAGGACTGTGTAGCCAGTAAATTCGGGATGCTTCCGTCATCTGCTTATATCATATTGCATGCGCAGGCTGAACAAGTTCGGCTGGTTTCACAGGCCTAGCGATTCGCCATCACGCAGGAAACCCTCAAGCCGAAAGCAAAATCTCTCGCTCTCTCTCTCTCTCTCTCGCTCTCTTTCTTGCACACAGCCAAGGGAAAATGCGAACACCCGCACGCATTGGTCTTGAAGTCGTTCATGACACTTGGTTGACGGAGCGAGGCACCGGCGTGGACTCTCTCTCTTTGCTTTGCTTGGGGCTTAGGGCGAGAGCAGTCCTCCTCTCTCTCTCTCTCTCCCTCTCCCTCTCTCTCTCTCTCCATCAAGAGTCCCGGGCTCCAAGCCCTCCCGCACACTCTTTGTGCGGCGCGGGGGTGTGAGGAACGAGTATAATTCCTTCGACGGCTAAGGCCTGAAGTATACGATAGCGAGTAAGGAGGAATGTACACGCTCATGAAGACATCCGTCCCCCGACTCACGGAATGCTCGTAGCCTCAACAATGGTACAACACTCAAAGGAAATACGAGCATTCATGACGTTTGGGGAGGTACATCCCCCAGTCGAGGAACCAGGAGCTTTGCCCCCCCTTGCTGGATGAAAGCAAGCAGACTTTAGACTCTTTATTGAACCTGCGATACAGGACCAATTAATGCACCATGAAAATACAGGAAAGATTGCAGAGCCTGAAGTCACATGACATGTTTCACAAACTCTTAGTATGAGCTCAATCCTTCCACAACGGCGACAAAGTCTGAAGATATGTAAGCAACGGATCGGCTCCGTAAGGCCTGTGTCCCTTGTGTGCTAGTTGTCTTGCTGGCATCACCACATGCGGGGCACTACCGATTCTGGTTTGTATGTATGCATGCCTGTATGCGTGAACGTCTGTATATGCATGTATGTGTGTATGCATGGCGCATGCATGCATGTATGTGTGTGTGTGTGCGCCTGCCTGCCTGCCTGCCTGTCTGCCTGTGTGCACGTCTGTCTGATATACGTATGTATGCATGCACATATGTATAGTATGTTTTATATGTATGTACATCAACACATATACATATATACTTCTCGTTGGCACACCATGGCTTAGTGCTGTATATAGGACGCTCCCGACAGTATTTTGAACGAGGCAAGTCGTGCACAGGGCAATGCACGGTTAGAGCTTCTCCTCGCAGATGTCCAGCGGCTGCTCCAGGAATGAATCCAGTGTCTCGATCCGTGAGCGGCAGGCTTTGGATAGCGCAGAGGTCCAGCAGTTCAGGCTTCTGTTGTCCTCGTCCACACTTCTGTAGTACACTTCTGTCTAGCAAATAGAGTTGAGCACTGACGAACAGTTATCACTTATCACAGCTAGCAAGCGTCCCTTTCATGTGCTCCAGTGTTACAGTAGTGCCACAAACAAGCTTGTCCTCTGCATCGAAATAGAAGAGCTGGCGCTGTCTTCCGGCTGCTGGGTTCGAGTCCAGAACAAAGCCATACGGGAACTGCGCCTTGTGCTTCACTGAATCGCCCGGCGCGCCTCTGGAGCTGAAAGCCACACACATGCCCGTGTTTAGCACGGGAATTTCGCCTTTCTTGACTTCTTGCTCCTCGTCCGCAAAGTAGCTCAGTCGATCTGGGTGCAGCACGCACCACCTTCGGACCCACTTGAAATCGGCGGCAGGCCCTCTCTTGTTCAGCCACCCTTGCAGAAGGACGTCGTCATGTCGCCTTGCACGCAGCATAGAGTGCAAAATGGAGTTGCGCTCTGAAGCCATGTGAGGCCAGTTCTGTGGTGCTGTGATCGTTTGCCGAGTAATGACATTCCGGGCAGCTTCGCTGATGGCCTGCGATGGTCCGCTCCGGGTCAGAAAGATCACGTAGGCATTGGCCCCGACAGGCTGCTGCGAGCTCAATCTTTCCACACAGGAGTCATCGAAGTAGTAGAAGGGTCCGGTCGTGGGACAACCAACGCGGCAGGTGGCAGTGTAGTGTCCCGAGCCGTAGCCCCCCAAATGATTCGCCACGCAAGTGACTCTATAGGCTGCCCCGTCTTTCTGCTCCGAAAAGCACAAGGAGGAAAGGTCAAAGAGCTCTGGAGCTCTCAGGTGAGTGTCTATCTTCCGATATAGAAAGCTGCGCATATCGAACTCGAAGCGCTTCAAGTGCACAACCAGAACTGGGGGAAGCTTCCACAGGTCTATCTTCTTTGTCGCATCGACCTTTTGCTTGCACTTGGGGCAGAACCACTGCTCATCTCCGACAAGAGTCTCACGTTCGAGATACTTCTCGAGAGCCTCGCGCACAGTCGTCATCTCCCAGGTCACCTTGAGAGGCAGCAGCATCGCAAAGCACAGCTATATACGCAAACTCGTTGTCCTGTTGCATCTCCCGTTGTGTTGGGAAATTGGGGGTTAACTTGGGTGCGTAACATCCAAGCCGCTGGCAGGGACAGGTAAAGGAAAGCCTCGAAGCGGCGAGAGCTGTGCCCACAGCAGCTGCAGGTGACAGAGGAGCGCAGCTGCCCCTGCAACAAGTCCACCTCAAAGCAGGCAGGATCATCCTGCTGATCATTGCTGCTATGTGGAAGCTGCTACCAGTAGCTACTAGGTATCCTTGTTGGAGATTGGAGCTGACTTGCTCTGCAGCCCTCTGGATGCTCCCAGTGGCCAGAAAAGACTTCCCCTGCTCAAGGTGTCGCATCCAGGACAAAGCCGAAGCAAATTCCTCTCCTGTCTCGGGGAAGAGGTTCTACCGATCAGTCCCGGAGCATGAATGATCGTCTGGTGTGCTGGCTCGCATGACGGTACAACTCCGTGTGCCCAAGATTCGATGCAATAGTGGATGCTCAACCTGCTGCGAGGAAGATGTGACAACAAAAGCTTGAACGCTTTCTCCTTTGTGCTTTCAGTACTGGAGTTGTTGATGTGTACTTTGGCCTTCTGATTGCCTTCTGACTTCCCTGAGTCAATTCCACCTCTCCTGACGGACAAACCGTGCGAAAGGTGAGCGAGGCGGTAAACGATCCCCAAAGTTTTCAGAGTTTGAATCAGAGGAACAATAAGCCTTGGAACGGGGCTAGAATACTAGAGAAGTTGAGGACCGGGAGTCGGAAGTGCCGGGCAATCCCTTCGATACCAGTAGAAGGGCCTTCGGAGCCAACCGTGGGATTTTGACTAAAGGGTTTGAGGGGAATCCCTTCAAAAGAGGTTCGAGAAGTGCGTGGAGGGAGGGAAGCAAGTGGTTGGCAAGGAAGGAGAAGTGCCGAGAGAATGTCAGAAAATCGAACACGGAAGAAGAACAGAAGCTGGGAGTGACTATGTAGACAGTTCGACAAAGGGCAGCACGCCGCTTCAAGAAGGTACATACTCCTCGTAGAGGAACTACGACCAACTGGACTTGAGGCAGGGAAGGAAACCGTCCGAAACTGAATCGAGAAGTTGAGCTCGACAGGGGCGGAAACCAAACTCGGAAGAAATGGAACCGAAGAGAAAGATGCTTTGTAAGCAACCCACACAAGAAAGCGGAACACACTTTTCGAAATTGGGACAGCGAAGGAATCCTGCCTCTAAACGCCTGCCCCAGTGTGCGCATGCGTCGACATATATGGTCTGACGGAAGGATGTACCGATGTGGAGGAGTCCTCCAGCGGCCGCCTGACGCTCGTCTTCCTGGCGGCAGGAGCTCGCAAGGAAGCGGGACCGTCCCTGGCTCCGGTACTCGAAGGCACCCTACCCCACGGAGTTCTGCACCGTTGAATCCTGTTTTTCCGTCATGGTGACTAGTACTATCAGAACTGTTGATGTTTTTCCATCCTGTTATCATTAACGGTACACTGCTCAATGCGGAAGAGCCTTACCATGCATCCTGCGCCTCCTCCTCAGCCTCTGTCTGGGGCTTCGGGGGCTTTCGCACGCGGTTGAGATCCTCGTGCAGGGTATCCAGGAAGAAAGCCAGGAACTCCTGAGAGCCGCTTGACAAAGACACTGGAAACCTCTAAATCATCTCCTTCCAGAGTCATGGATCCCGGGACTCCAGGACAGGACATCCCCAAATGACTGACTGGAGCTGAAAGAAAAAGTGCCTCTGGCCCTGATCCCTGCCCCAAGATTCCTGCACATCCTGCTGCTGGTAATCCTCGAAAAGGTGGGGGGCCAACTTCATCAGCGTCTGGTGCAGGGAATGCGGGTTGATTGCTGACCTCGCGCAGTTCCCCGTATACAGGGATGATGTGATCGATGCTCCATTTGCATGCCATGCGCATGCCATCTACAAACCTGACCATGTCCTTGGGACTTACCACTCGGACTATGACTTGCTGCTATACGAGTACGAGTAGGAGTATCTCATTGGCTCGGGCTCCGAAAAGATGCAGAGGTAGCGGCGCCGAACTCGGATTCCACATGGCGTTCTGCAGCTCGGCGAAAGCGTCCAGAAGCTGTCCCTGGGAGCCTCGGTCGCTGCCTCGGCTTTGCTTCGACTCGAGCTGCCACCGGTACAGTTACATGACCCTAGTATGTTCATTTATAGGGTCAAGGGGCTTTCTCAGAAGGGTGCTTCTGGTAGTTGGATACCCATACGATAAAATACAAAAACATTCACAAACATATACAAACCTTCGAAATCATACGATAAAGCTCGCTTTAATTCAACTCCTTCTTTTCGGTTATTTAGGGTTTAGGGTATGGGTAGTGCAGGGCCCCTCAATACCTAAGTTTTAAAACGAGCAAAACGACCACACACAAGATAGCCAGCAACAAAAAAATCATACAGGAAATAAGAAAAATACATAATCATTCAGAAACATCAGAAACACTCAGGATAATACACAAAAGATCAGAAAAAAAAACAAAAAGAATCAACAAAATACCAAAAAAATCAGAAAAAAAACAAAAAGAATCAAAAAACTACAACAAATACAAAAACCAGCCTGCCCATCATTCAAAAAAATCCCATTCATCACACATGGAGGTAAGTATGTGCTTGAATGTTTTTGAATGATTTGGAATGATTGCGTATGTTTCCCAATGCTCCTCACAAGTGCCAGAAGGCCCTCTTTGGGAAGCACCCCTATCTTTAAGAAAGATATATTAATATAAACTCAGCTTGGATTTAGGATTAACCCCTCTGTTGGACTGCGTTCGAGGTCCAAACCTTCCAGGAGCCACTGCAACGACAGAGTTATGTCACACACTCGCGCTGATGCTTCTGATTCTGTGCTGACCGGATGCTCCGATTGACCTCATCGGCTGCGTCACCAGAAAGGATATACCTTGCAAGGGGGGGGGGGCTCAGCAGCATTCAGGCAGGGACTTCCGCCTTGGGTCTCGTGGCGACACGGGTTCCTAAGATGATGAAGGCTCCTGCAATCTCGATCGGCGATGATGCAATTCCATGCTATTCTGCTGTGCTCTGCAAGGAGACCAGGGTCCGCAAAGGGCGGACAACAAAAAAAAGTTGACGTCTTGTAACTTGTCTACTATACAGACACATCACATACCATCATGTCAACAATGTTCGATGCACAAATGGTGCTCATTGCGTCTGCAGATGCCGGCTCAAAGGCTTCAGATGGCTGAGGCACTGCAGCCCCGCATTCATGAAGCAAGTGTTGCCAAGGTTTCTCCTGGGATTCTCGGTTCAAGACGCCGGCTCAGCAGGTAACCACCAACATGGGCAGAAGGTGCTAAACAGATATGGCAAACATTCTGAACAAAGGAGCCCGAGGTTCAGGCCCAGAACTCCCTTCAAGGCCGGGCGAGGCTGACTGCTGCCGAAAAGGAACTCCAGCATCTGGTAGCCTCGGGAAGGGAGAAGCATCACAAGGGTCCGATGACAGTTCTTGAAGCTTTCTGGACTCTGGACCCGTTACCTGCCAAGAAACAGCGGGTCGATTCCGCTCCCGTCAGCACCGATCCCGCCAGCGTCGACAGCTGCAGGCGACTTGTGGCACTTCCAGAGACGATGTCCATGTCGCGAAGCGGTGGTAGCGACCATGCAAGCCCTGAACACTCAACTAAGCGTCCGGCTAAGACTTGTGCGAGCTTGTGTCTAAGTTCTGCATCTCAAGAATGATATCTCTTGTTCTGGGTGTTCCCCTGCCACCAGTGGTACCGATACCGCATCGTCTGAGTCTGAGTCGGGATGTTTGACCAAAAGAGCCGCTCATGAATCTCCGAAAGCAACGATAGTAGCACATTACAGTGCCTTGCAGGGCCATGATCATGACCTGCCACAATCTACCGGGTCAGGAAAGGGCAGGATGCACATGGCGACGCACGTCCCAGAAGCTGCAGCAGCAATCATGATCAAGCCCGAATGTGTAGGCCTCCGCGTCTGGAGTGTGCCCGACGACAATGCGGCTGACATTAGCCACTTCCTGCATGGCCCGAATTACCTCGGCATTACTTCGCTCAAGGCCTTCAGTTGTGAGAGCTTCCCTACTCGTTGACAACTGTTATAAGTCTATGTCGGCCATTCACACAGTGTATAATCTGCAGAAACTGAAGGTATGCAAATATTCAACCTGCGGATAACTGTGCAATCTCAGCCAGCTTCAGCTCTCCTTGGCTCAGGAAGCTCTTGCTTGAAAGAAGGGTGCACCAGTGCACGCTGCGTAGCCTCTGCGCACCTCTGAGGTCCTCGCAGCATCGACCTCCCCGCAGCCCCTTGGGTCATCCGCATGGAAGCCACGGTAAGTCGTAGCCTGGCACTTCGCAGTCTTCCCATGTCTTCCCTTTGAGGCATGGTGTGTTGCGCTGATGTTGCACCGTTCTCCAGCTGCTGTGCGCCGTCAAACTGTGATGCAATTAGCCCCAAAATGGTCATGCATGCCTGGAGAAGGAGCTCCAAGTCAGCACCTCCGCAGAAGCCGCGCCAGTCAATGATGCCCAAATGTGAGGGCTACAGACCCCCGCTTGCTCTGTTCACGGCAGGTGGCTTGGCTAATATGTGGCGTAAAACCCTCTTAACCTTACACTCCTGCTGCAATTTACAGCATGCTACAGCAGAACCAGACTCTGCATGCACGGGGGGACTGTGACATGAACCTATCCACCTGACACTTCCTAACACCGAATAAACTGAATAAACTCTCAAAATCAACCAGGGCAGGCAGGACGTGCAACAGTGAGAAGGCCGCAGCTGGAAACTGAGTCAACATGCTTGAAACCCTCTTTACCATCAATTCCGGTCTTTTGACCTCGCCTCCGCGCTGCAAGAGGTGGTGGCGGTCGCTGTGCAGATATCCTGGACATTCAGGTGGGTTGTGACCCCGGGGCCGCAGGTGGGAGCACATGGAGTTAGAGGCATGCGACATTTCGGCTTTCCATTTCAAGCGAGTGAACCAGCGCCTGGTGCTAGAGGTACCAGCTCCGAGGCGTCCCGGACGGGCATCAAGCCGCCATGGACGAAAAGTGTTCCTGCATGGGAGGGAAAACATGTCCACGCAGAATAGCTCAGCGAGCTCTCTGAAAGCTGCTGTTGCTGGAAAAGGCAGTACCTGCTTGACGATCTACACTGTGCACCAGATCGATGTCAGTTTCTACAAAGCTTCTTTGGAAAGACTTTGCCCACGCGAATGAGCTTAGCAAAGACGACTGCCAATAGCCCAGATGCGCCAATATGAAGTACTGAGCCGGCGTAGCCAATGCTAAAAGATCAATGACTGATCGTCAATGGTCACTACATTTGACAAGTATCAGAACGCGCAAAGAACCATCTCCAATGGATGGGATGCAAGCGGTACCAAGTTGTGCAATACTCTAGCGGGGAAACATATACTGTATCAAAGCCAATGGACAATGCTCGACAATGAGTACACGCGAAGGTGCTATACCATGTCAACGCACAATCGAATCCACGCAAAAGATCACGCCAAGCAAGGACTTGCAGATGCAAACGTTCAATCGTGATACCCGCATCTCTTGCCATGGCCTGCTACGACTGCCATCGCAGGGCGCTCGAGGAGCCACTCTGCCAAGCCAGAACTGTGGAGCCCTGAGGAACCCGGAAGCACCCAGAGTGGGGGGGCTCTGCTCATGGTTCATAGCTTTGCACGGGTTCTAGCTCTTGTGGCAGCTAGTCGTATTCTGACGACTCATGAATGCCGTCGAGGGGCACATAAAGGTCACGACCAAATGTATTCTTATATGGGTTTGCCTCCGAGTCGTCGGTGCATTCAACTCATGCAACTGTTCAACTCTCGGCCCAAGCCGAGTCACCCTTTCACACTGCAATGCCGAAACCTTTCTCGCATGCCGTCCACTTGCCCCCTTGAACCCACAAACTTTTTTGCCCTTTGGCTTGATTCATCGACTCGCCTAACCGAGCTGTCGAATTGAAGGCCTTCAGCAAGGTGCTGCTGCCACTGGCTGAGGCGCTGGGTGGTGCGCTGACGCAGCATGTCGTTACCGACGAAAGGGGGCCAGCCCTGAGAATAGACAAGGGAAACGAGTTCAGACTTTGCAGAAAGGCCTCGGAGGGATTTGCTGAGGCTTCAACTCTTGTCCAACCGTCTTAGCTTCAGCAACAAATCTACCGACTCTGCGTGGTAGCGAGTTCCGACTAGGGAAACGCCGCGAAAGAACACCTAGCGGACCTAGCTCCGTGGCATGTGCAGAGCTAGCCACCTCCAGGTGCTTCAATCCTAGTCCTAGTCAATCCAGCCCCAAAGCCCACAGAGCCAACCAAACGAGAGCCAAGAGTCGAAAAGGCTTCTTTGTCCGGGCCCCTCGACCATCATCACCTGCCCGGCTCTTTGAGTTAGGAAGCCCGACCTCAAAACACTTGAAAGAAGGATGCGCCACAGTCTATCAGCAAACGAGAGCCTCTTAAGCCGAAACCCTCTCTTGTCCCATTTCAAGACCGACCTGCTGCTCGACTCTCATCTGGTAGACATGCTGCAAGGCCAGCAGCATGCTTGGCAGGATCTCCGACGTGTCCTCCGCCTAGCAGCAAACCCTAACCAAACACCTCTGCACGAAACGAGGAGAACGCTACGAGTTGTAGTCTGGCCCAGCTCGCCTATCAATTGGCTTCAGCGCTTAAGATACACTGCATGTGCAGCCGGAGCTTTCACGAACCCACACCTGCACGGCGCTCTCCGGCACCCAGTTCAGATACTCTTCCTGAGTCGAAGGCCATATCGACAGCTCGTTGTACAGTTCAGCCGCGGCTCAGTCAACAGCTAGACCAGGGCTTTAGCCAACCCTGTCGTAGATGCCCGAACATCTGACCGAAAGTCGAAGCTAGGAGCCCAAGCAAACACGAAAGGTTGAGCTGGCAGCTTCTCACCAAGTATCTGGGTGAATAAATGAAAAGGTAAAGTCTCGCACCGGCACGCCCATCAGATTAGCAGCACCTTCTGGCAGGACCGAGTCTGCGAGGAAGTACAAGTCGTGATTTCCTGGAATAGAAGACAACTTGAGGGTCGCATCTTGCATGCATGAAGCTGCGAGGACAAAGCAAAAACCTCCCCCAGTCTATGGCCGTTATTTCTTTCAAGATCTTTCTTGGCAAAAGCCCGAATCCCGAAGCAACTGAAACAACATCATCCCACACTGCCAAGGGGCCAATAAGTGCCAGCACATTTCTGGGAAAGCTCCAAGTGAGGTTACGCACGAAGGTGAGGACCTGAAGGCCCTCAGGGCCTCGGTCCACCTGTCCAGTCATGCAAGGACTCGTGTTCAATCTCTTCAAGGATCGACGGTCCTCCCAACAAGTCCAAGGCACATAGTCGCCCATGAAAACCAGCACAGTACGCTCTCTTCCCTGCCACATCCACGTGTCCAGGTCTACCAAGCCGGTCCTGAGTCGTCAGAGTGCACTCAGCTCGGGTAAGGTTCAAGTTAAGTACCACCGAACACTGCAAACACCCCAACTACTAAAAGGCCTTCTCACCCACTGTTCAGCACACTGGATGTCACCATGGAGGTCGCCGATGATCCAGGCCTCCTGCACCGGGAGGCGCCCCGGGTCAATGTTCAGTGCTTTACAGCTGGGAGTTGAATTCTGCAAGGCAAGCCGAGAGTTCCGGACAAGTATTGCTGGCCCGGTCCCTTCAATTGTAGGGGCGCAGCAAACAATGCACGCTTTGAGAATAAGATGAATAAGTCGTGACCGATACTAACAGGAGTGCAGGAAGCCGTCCCGGACACATAGCCCTCTGCAAATGCCCCCTTGCCAGTCTTGCCAAAATTCTTCAACATGGCTAAGCCTGCCTTCGAGAAAACCCTGCGAGTAGCTGAATTCCTTCACTGCAATCACCTGAACTGAACAGGTCGACTCATCCGCACTTCCGGCTACTCGGTACTCAGTACGCAAGCCCGAGCCGAGCCAGCCGAGCTGACTCAAACACTGGAGCTGGTGAGTGCTTGATGATCGATCTATGCTCCGATTGTGTGAGCTTGAGCTCAGTTGCTCTGGCGCGACTCCCTGCCACTTTCTGATGAAAGTGCCACGTCACACACCAGCAACCCACGACCCAAAGCTTTCGCTGCGAAATCGGAATCGAGGGCCTCGATGTCCTCGAAGCCCGGCGGGGTGAAATGCTTGCTCGCCCTCAGGCAAAAGTTTCGTCAAACAGGCTGCTGGGTTGTGCTTTCTTTGTGACTGTCGGAGCCCTTGTTCTGCCGCAAACGTGGAGACGTGATCGAGCACTGAGCTTCGCCACCCCGTACCAGTGATCGCACTGACACCCTGTACCCTTATGCCTGGCAGTGAAGAGGACCAGGTACAGAAGCCTTGGCATCCAACTATGCTTCAAGTTGCGGAGTCGCCCCAAAGTGGTTAGACTGTGGCACATGGCTCATATACCGAAAGTTGTCGGCGGCAACACCAGCTCAGCACTCGCAGGAAGCATTTTCAGAAGTCTGTAGTTTTGTTAATGTGAGCTGCTGATTATTAATGGTCCCCTCAATAGAGCTAAACTCGGCCCGGAACACAATCATGAAAGGTCCCCTCAATAGAGCTAAACTCGGCCCGCACGTAATAATAAACACCCCTCAATAGTCCTAAAACCGGTCCCGGTGTAAAATTTTTAAGGCTTAGGTAAATAAGCACTCCTACTACAAAGTGACGCCCTGGAAGAGGAGAGACAGAAACAGGCAAGATAAAGGAGACACAGCGTACTACTACTGTACTACTACTGTACTGCTGTACTGCTGTACTACTACTGTACTACTGTACTACTTGTACTACTGTACTACTGTACTACTACTGAGAGCCCCTGCCCCCAAACAACTTCGACCCCCCAAACAACTCAAGATGATCATTGAAACCGACCCGCCACTATTACGCATTTTGGTTGTTTGGGGGGGTTTAATAATCAGGAGACCACATTATCAGCAGAGGAAGTACCTTGCAAGCCTTACCAGTACATTCCTTTCAGGCTACTCTTCTGCCCTAAAACTTCGTCTTGCTTTGGCTCCGGGTGTTACGGTGACGGCTTGATGAGCACTTCGACTCACGGGGCAACACGAGGCCGAAGCTTAGCACTGGTACTAGTGCCGGGCGCATGAGCCCAAGCACCTGAGCCCAAACGGATCATTCGTGCAAACTGTGTACAAAGCCGTAGCCACGTTACAGCCCACTTCGCCACCGATGCCCAGAGCTGGAACCGGGCTCGGGCTGCCCTCTCATGGCTGGGAACAGAGCGGAGCTTCTGTCAGGGAAGTTGGGATTGGGGCCTGGGGTCAAGTTGCACGTTGTCGATCTGGTCTTCGAAAGCTGTGTCTCTCATAATATGCAACGCGTTCGTCCGCTATAAGCCAATGCTGCGAGTGAACTTTCGCATGGTGAGTCCTAGCGTGTACTTGGATCAGTGCCTTCCTACGAAGCAAGCGCGCAACCCGCAAAATCTCCAAATGAGCACTCGATGTTGCAAAACGTTCGATGTTGCAAGTCTAGCAGCCGAGCACTGCTCTGGGTAAGCGAGCCCAGCCCAAGCGACAAAAGAACAAAGGTCTCAGCCGTAGGAGCATCATCAAGGATGACATGTCCCTTCTGCTCGCTTCTCAGCTTTTGCGAGTGCATCAGTCTCTCTGGCATTTATTTCAACTTAGTCGGTGCCTGACGAAGCGCAAAGCTTACTTGCTGAACTCAAGGAAAAACCTTGCAAAATCCTTGCAAAGCCTGTCGACATAGCTCAACACCGTCACAACTGCACTTGAACAGGTAGTCCAGGCAACTATCTATCGTAGCTGATTGCTTCAGACAGCACCGAGTCGGGCACTCTCTGGATCGAGGCCCAATGCTCGTGCCAATGCATCCCTCACCTGAGCTCATTTAAGACTCCAAGCTCTTTCGTAAATGTGGCCAGGTTGTGTTCTGGACTTGCGCTCACCACAAGGACAACACTGGACTCCACTCCGGCTGACGGTATTTGTCAGCTGACCCCATCTCCTGGATTTGCCCTCATGAAGGCGGAACGTTCAACCGTGCCGGTCATGCCCTCACTTCATGCATTTCAAAGGGTTATCGACGCGCAAACTGTGTACGAGGCTATGTGATTGAACAGAACTCTCCAATGTTGATACTTCAAGCATCCGTGTGGCAGAAGTCGGTGAGTGAAACTGAAGAGTAGGGCCATGGTGACCATGCACAGCCGCTAAGCGAGCTGCAGCGATATTTGCGGTCAGTAGCTGACAGTACGTGCGTCCCATGCTTCGCGGATTTCAGGAGAAATAAAGAAGCCTTTAGGACATCGGAGGAAATGACCGCTTCCTAACTAACTAAAGCAGCTACAAAATGCTACACATGCTATGCTGTGCTTTGCAGAATGACTCGGGACCCCGTATACTGTACTTTGACAAGTCGCGTCGACGACCTTCGTGCAGGTCTGGACCGGCAGGGTGATCTCCTCGTCTCGACCTTTGAAGGCCGTTTGAAATTCGGCAAAAAATACTGATAACAGCAAGGCTCAACCGGAGAAGTCCCTGGCATCCCTACGCACAGATGAGCGAACGCTGGGGCCAGGGCCGAAGACCTTCCTTGGTGCATCACATGTTACATGGGGGCATGGCATTGGACATGTTGGAAACTGCAACCTCGAAGCGAAGGGCAAGGACAGCACTCTCGACAGCAGCCAAGCTTCATGGCGATCATCCTGAAGGTGGTGCTGTACTGTCTGCCCTGGGGCATTGCACCTCAAAGCGGAGCAGCCGCGGCAGCTTCAGGAAACTCTACGCAAACGAGGTGTCCCTTGCAAGCCGGCCTGGCCGTACGTTCTGCCACTCTGGATGGAAGACGTGCAGTCCTTGGTCCGGCAAGTAGCAGCGGTCTTTCTCCAAAAAGCTTCAAGCTTAGGCTAATACCCAGATTCGCCATGACGGCCATTCTCTCCAGGGCCTGCTCCGGCACCGACGTCAAGCCACAAACATGAACTGCAGCTCCACCTCCTTCCGGTGCTCCCGGAGTGTGATTCCCGGCGAGGCACTCCGCTGCCGCGAGGACACTGCGAAGGGCAACAAACATGAAATACATTCAGCTGGATTCTCGTTCGGCAAGCTATTCTGATTCATTGAACAGACTGCTGGCCCATGCAGACACGCATCTCTCCGGTCAAGCCGAAGAACCGAACTGGGGAAACCTCATGGCTGCAGTACTTGTTGCCTTTGGTCGCCACTGGTCACTATGAGCTACCATCTACATCCCCGACGCGGGTTTCGCGTCGTCGACCCTTGGCAGCATCCTTTGAGTCTGACCTGGACCAGAAGCTCTCAAACGGCCCGACAGGTCAGACATGGAATCTTCTTCCCGACGTTGTAACAGCATTGATACAAACGAAACCCGTGAACAAACACGTCAGGATGCCAACTGCATATCAGTACAGTAGAAGGAGATACAGAAATTCAAGACTGGGATCAGCTTCACCCTGGCTCAGGTGAAGCTGTACTGGGATCTAAGTGACATCTGCCCACGTGGATGCGGATCGGTCGCCTCGGCAACATGTTGTATAGTTCCTTCGCATGTGTTGCCTTCAAACCCAGCCCGCTTTCCCCTACAAAATGCAGGTAGCTTAAACACCTCGCTTGACAAAACTCCGTAGACCCTACCTACTCAATCTCGAAAGCACCAACCCCTTGCTAAAACGTGCAGGCCGGGTGAAAATGCAGGGACAGGAGCTGAGACGATGACCGCCCCTTGCAGGAGTGCCTGGCAGATTTAAATGCTTCCGGCAACAGCTCCAGCAACACGAACCAAAAGCCCCGAACCCTGAAAGCCATGAATATACTTAACATACATCGCAGCCAAAGCCCGTCCGCGGCCTGCTGAAAATGTTGCACATTCTGCTTGCAGATAGGACACCTGCGCATCTTTGGCTGGTAATTGAGGCTGGGGTTTGAGGAGCTGCCCGATGTACAAGCAATGGTGCGAGATTGACAACACCTACACAGTAATGACTCATATACGTGTACATGTACACACTTATGCATATGCAAACACACGCATATTCAATACTTGCACACATATGTACAAACAGATGCCTGCGTCTACGGAAAGCTTACATACATAGATACATACATATACACACACACATACATACATATACATACATGCGTACAGTACATAAGTACATAAGCACGTGCATACATACCTCCGTTCAGACATACAATACATGCATACATACATATAATCATACAGACCTACATGCATGCACAAATGCCAGTTCTTCATAGGCATACTCTATATGTCTTGTCTATCTGTCTGTCCGCTCGTCTGTCAACCTGCCAGTCTGTCTCTGTAAGCATGTGTGCCAATGTAGGTATGACGTGCCATGATGCCCGGCCTCGTATCTGGATGAAGCACGCCCTCCTTCAAATCACTCGCAGCGCCACATAATACAGCTGAGCACGTCCCAGCTCGGGAACAGCTGCGAAGGACAACTTCCCCTCATGGTAATCGTACTGCCAGGTTTCAACACATTAACAATCAGCCACAGCACAATGCCCAGAGTGCAGGCAAGCTTCTGCCACTTGATAGCGCTGACTGCACCAGAAGCATACCTTCTGTGCATCCGATGAGGATTTGCTTTGCGAACAATTCTGATTCTGGAACCTGCTGCCCAGACCCTAGTCCCTGCCTTCGACGAGCTACAAGTCATCGAAAGATCACCCCTTCCCCCTCTCGCCGTGGTGCCAGAAGATGACCACAAGGTATGCAAACAGTGTCGGCCGGAGCCTACCAGAACAAACATGTGTGGTCCGTCCATGCCCATGCAGGGGCGGAGGTTCACTTCTGGAGTCTGTTGCTCTAAGGAACACATGCAAAGCAACGGTAGAGAGCCTGCCGGCAAACAATGCAGGGCCCGGTGGAAGGCTGCCGAGGCCCAGCCTCAGCGCCACATGACACAAAGCCCGTCCCACGCCTCAACTGACAGAGTTCCAAGGAACTCAATTCCGCAATTAGCAGCACGATCGACGCTGATCAAGCAGCGGACTTCGATGTCGATGTTTCTCAAGAGCGGGCATGATGGTTGAGAAAAAAATGAGTCCAAGCAACATAAAGTTTGTTTTCGGCTTTTGTTTTAAGGTGTGGGTGGTGTTCCCGAACTGCAGGAGCGGTTGGGCACCGTGGTGACAGCTATCAGCTTTCAGCCAGAACGTCTGAGGGTGCTTGGTGTAGCTGCCGGTCAGCCCTACCCCAGGCCTCTCCAGACAGTTTGAACCTCGACTCAAGACCAAAGCACAGACCTCAATGCGGCCGGAACTCTGAGCGAGTGCTGAAGACGTCCGAGCTCATCTCAGGGACCTGCATTGGCACTCTGATTAACGCAGCTGCCTTCTTTCCAAGACGTGCTTGTGCACGAAGCACAATCCTGTCCATGCTTAGGCAGGAACCACGAGGCTTCGGCGAGTACCCGTCGATGCAAAGGAACCAAACTGGCGCAGAGATGGTGTCTTTCTTGGGCCGGGGAGCGAACTGACTGCTAGCATCATTTGCATGCTCCACAACTGAAAGTCGATCAAGATAGGGGAACCACATTTTACCATGCAATACGAAAAGCACATACACAAATAGACATCCGTGAAGACAGATAGACAAACAAACAGACAGATTGGCGCAGACAGACAGACAGACAGACAGAGTGGTAGATAGCTAGGAAGCTAGTGCGGTAGATAGAATGAAAGAGCGAAATAAGAGACGACGACGAGAAACCGCCAAACAGACGGACGGACGGACGGACAGACAAGCAAACAAACAAACAGATGAATGAATGGATAGATGGATAGATAGACAGGCAGATCGACAGATAGTTGGATGGATGGATGGATAGATAGAAAAGGCTGTTGATGCTAGTCAAGTCACCTACTGTAGCCACTAGTCTAGTCTCGCTGGCTGCATTGCCGAATGCGCTCCTACGTCCAGTGCACAGGCCCGAGAGCTCCAAGAATCTGCAGAGTTCCCTCCAAGTCTTGCATGCAACGGTCCTGCGGCTCATTGCTGCGCTTGAAGCAGCACGTGCAAGCAGAGTTCCTGAAGGAAGTCTTCTGTGGGAAGGGCCAAAGTGGCCGAATCCAAACCGAGTTCACCGGCACAGCAGGGACACCCGATTGCTTGGGGCTTCGATGTGACAGTTTTATGTCCGCGACAGGGACCGCCGGGACCTGCACTCGGAAGCTCCCGGGCCTAGCCTTTTCTCTCCTCTGTGACCTGGAAAAATTGCTTCGCCATCTAAGCTTTCTCTGGTGGTCAAGAAATTTTTTGAAAACCCCTCAAGCGGGGGGTGCGATCAAATTTACCTCGCACCTCAGACTTTCACAAACCTGCACGAGCCCAAGTATCTGCCACAGGACATACAAAAAATGACTCAGCTACTTGCTAGGCTTGGGCTGCACTGGGGCCTACTTCGCGGGCGGAGAATATCTCCCCACATTATTTTTCTGCTTCTGTCGCCATTATTATTATTTTTTTTTTTTCGGCCCTCGGCCCTCGCCACTATGACTCTATTACTCTATAGTAATAGTAATAGTAATAGTAGTAGCAATAGTAATAGTAATAGTAATAGTAATAGTAATAGTATTATTATTACTAATAATAATAGTAATAATAATAGTAATAGTCATAGTCGTAGTAATAGTAATAGTAATAGTAATAGTNACTACTACTACTACTACTACGCTATTACTATTACTATTACTACGACTATGACTATTACTATTATTATTACTATTATTATTAGTAATAATATTACTATTACTATTACTATTACTATTACTGTTACTGTTACTGTTACTGTTACTATTACTATTACTATTACTATTATTATTACTATTACTATTACTATTACTATTACTATTACTATTGCTACTACTATTACTATTACTATTACTATTACTATGACTATTACTATTCATAACAAACACGCGAGAAAAAAAAAAAAAAAAGGCCACAGGTGCAAAAAAATAATGGCTGCAAGAATAGGCCCTCCCTACTTCGCCCTCTTCCTTCAGCCGAGGATCACGGGCCCCTGACCCATGGCCCATATGGCCCATGCCCGACCAAAGTCCGCGGTCTTCTATGTGGTGGAGAGTGGAGAGTGGTTCTTTATGTCTCAACAAGCTGTGTCTACGGCTCCATCAAAGTCTCAACTCACCAGCCCAAACTTCCGACTAGAACTTCCTCGTGTGACCTGCGTGTCGTGCATGTTCGTGCATGCTTGTTTGTGTGCCCCATCGGCTACGGGGACCAGCTGAGCAAAAGCTATAGGCGCCGGAGGCTGAGAACTCAGCAGATTTTACCTCCTTCAAAGAACATCCGAAATGCTTTGGAACTGCATGCGATGTGGCCCTGCAGAAGTCGACACCGCACAAAGGCATGTACTGACCGAGCAACCTCATCAAACCTAGCTGTGCGCCACCCGACCCATAGTTGCCATAATGTGGTCTCCTGATTATAACCCCCCCCCCAAAAAAAAAACAACTCGGGCCGCGCAAATAATGGCGGGGGGGCCGCCTCTCTGATCTTTAGTTGTTTGAGGGGGCCGGGGTCGAAGTTGTTCGGGGGCTCCTCTATCTTGCCTGTTTCTGTCTCTCCTCTTCCGGGGCGTCACTTTGTAGTAGGAGTGCTTATTTACCTAAACCTTAAAAATTTTAAACCGGGACGGGTTTTAGGACTATTGAGGGGTGGTTTANGTGGTTTATTATTACGTGCAGGCCGAGTTTAGCTCTATTGAGGGGACCTTTTATTATTGAGTTCCGTGCCGAGTTTAGCTCTATTGAGGGGACCTTTAATAATCACGAGCCCACATTAGTTCATCTGAGGCGGATGGAGCGGACCTGCGAGCGCCATGACCTCGGGCAGTTGCTGATTTCTGCTTTCACTCGTGGGCTGAAGAATTACCGGGGTGCTGCTATTCTCAAAGAGGGCTGCCTCCGACTAGTGACTTAGGTGCGCACGGGAGCCTGGCGGAGGTGCTTGGAAGAGCACTACGGAGCAATAACAACTGTTGCCTCGATACAGTGATGCAATGATAAGTGCATGGTCTCTAGCTGGGCTGATTACCGGCTCGCTCGAAGTATGCAGGAAGCCGTGTCAAACACTGCGTGCTGCATGCCCCCAATTCTTGCAAAGACTGTCTACCAGATTCTGGAACAAAGGCTTTGCTACGTCCCTGCGTGAGCCCAGCTGCAGAATAATACGAACTCGACACGCATGCAGGCCTGGACGAACCGAAAGCAGTCACGGGAACGCAGCTTGGAGAAGATTGTCTGGTCATTCATGTGTGGTTAAGCGAGCCGCCATTTTGTGAAACACCGCTTAACGGTATGGGAATGGTCCTGGTTTGTCATGGAGCTGCATTTAATTTTGACAGGTGGCCGGCCGGTGGCAGCAGAGCAAACTGTCCGGTACAATGCATGGGCCGGTTCAAGGATCACCATATGCAAATCAGAAACAGGATTTGTGTCACTCTGCTGACGAGATGTGCTCTGCAGCCAAGATTGAAAACAGTGTACAGTGGGAACTCAGCCGACAGCCAGCCACCGCCCCAGCATCACATCTTGTGCACTTTTGCAGGTATTCTGCGCAAGTGATATTCTGCATGCCAGCGGCGGCTAACAATACCACTAAAATCGGACCATCGCTCAGCCTGTTCAGCTTTCGGCCTGGCTGCCAAAACTATATGCAGCACCTGGATAGGTTTATCAGCAATGTCAGGCCTGATTATTGGAGGATTGTTGTGGGGTCCCCAATACGGCAATGTTTGACCATTTTATTCAGTCCGCCAAATTCGTTGTGGTGCCCCCCGACTTGGCAGCCGGGCTCCCGAATCCACGGAAAGGATTCAAGGGCCCACTTGCAAGGCTTTTGGACGAGGCCTGGCGATTTGGATGGATTTGAAGCCAGCTACGGAACTGCTTGTGCAGGCAAAGGCTGTAGCCCGGCAGGCCCTTTGGACCCATCCTGGGTCGGTTGGGGGGCGATTTCTGCACTACTCCAACTAGGCTTCGACCGCCAGGCCCGGGCGCAGTGTAGGCTTCCTCCGCCGGCCGGACCCGACAGCAGAAAACTCCTTGTGTTTGGGGAGGGGGGCGGGGCCCATATTCGCATGAAGAACACGAAAACATCACGTGCGCCGAGACCATTCGCCAAACGCATCTCTCATCATGTTTGTTCCCCACGTGCGTTTCCAGCCTTTTCCTGGGACTCCTTGTGCTTTCGAGGGAGGTCCTCGATGATGAGCATCTCCTGGGGTGTGTTTGACGGTCTGAGTTCGCATATAAAGTGGCTTTTCACGCTTCGTAGTGGGCTTCACAAGGCTGGGCCCAACCAGCATATCAGAGCTTGCAGCCAACTTTCGTCGTTCACGTCTTCTTGATCTTCGGCTAAAAGTACAACACTCGAGTACCGTCTATGCAAGTCTACCAGCTAGAATGCAGCTAGAAGCTCTGCAGGAAAGTCTACACATCACATTTTTCCTGTCCTACCAGTACCACCGAGATCCACCGAGAAATAGGGAAGGGTGAGAATATAGTTTTTGGGCTGCGGTCCACAGTCGCTTTGGTTGTAGAACAGCGGTTGCAGAAAACATTGGCTGCGATTCAGGCAGTGACTGTGATCATGGTTAAGGGTCATTACGACTCCTGCCGCATCATTGTGCATGAGTTGAGACGCTTTTAGTATCTTATAGTAGTGGGGTAACTGTGCGTGATCGGCGAATGCTCGCGACTGTTGGTACAAAGCTGCGCATATGACTTTTTCAACTGCGACTGCTCCTATGAACATCCTGAACTCCAACCGATACTATTTGCCTGAAGCACAGAATTTTTTGGCAATCGCAGTCGTCCTGTGGAACGCTCAGCTGTGCAGCGAGCCTGGTGATGCTGGTCATCACATTAAAGATGACAGTAACGGCAAACAAGTGGCATAACAAGTAACATCATCACCTTTACTTCCGTCAGTGCCATCACTGCGAACACCCAGACATGTTATCGTCAAGATGATTCTGATGTAGTACCAGTATATTACTTCTACAGCTGCTACTGCTGCTGCTGCTGCTATTGCTGCTGCTGCTGCTGCTACTGCCACCATCGCCGCCACCACCACCACCACCACTTACACTGACGCCACTCCTGCTGCTGCTGTTTACTGGTCGTGGAGCGTGAAGAATTCAATAAGAGGGCCAAAGCATGACCTGATTGATCAGCAGCATCGGGCAGTGATGAGATGACCATAGTGGCAGCAGTCATGGTAAGTATGCCATAACACCTGACGCAAGGTCACAATCAAATTAGTATTGCCTAGCAAAGGCCTATAACTACCCACAAGTAGGGCACTAGACAACCCGGCCTTGCTTGAACGGAAAATACGTAATCCTTCTTGCAAGCCACGAAGCTAATCCGTGCAGTGCAAGTAAACATGCCAGCAGTGTAACTACGGCTACGAAGAATGCATAAGAATGGCCAGGAACGTCTCAACAGTCGCACTCATAGTGCTAAACCTGTGAAGTGTGGACTGCCAAGCAGATCAAGTGGTAAGCGGACTTGCCACTCGAGGTTTCCAGACTGCAGCTTCACCAAGCGGCCCCGCCTAGGTCTGTATTCGTTCAGCTGAGCGCATAAGCCGGCAACCTCGCAGGTCCGTCGGCCATGGGCTGAGGTGCGAAGATGTTCCTACTTCTCAAGCTCGTTGTTCCCACTGTGCGGCAACTTCGAGGAACGACTAGAACCGCATGGGTTCCGACTGACAGTTGGGAGAACTCCCCACTCGCAACGTCAGTCTGTCCAATCGAAAAGCCGGACTCCCCTTGTAGACCGGCACATTTGTCACGACGATTGCTAGTGGACTCCGAAACCCGCATCGCGGCGCCAGTAGCACCCGGAACCCTGAAGCCACACGATGCAAAGAGAGCCCTAGCCCGAAACGAAAAGTGGGGCCCATGTGACCATGTGCTCGTCGCCTGGCCCATGAGGAGCCGTAGGTCGGCTCCCCCGGCCTCGATCCGTGCCTGGCATAGAAGGGAGTCCCAAGAAGCTGAGTCACTGCATGCACTCTCAGGCATGCTCAGCTACATGCAGAGTAAACTGAGGCACACGCATTAGGACAACAGAACTGACAGAATTACACTGCATGGAAACACGGATGCACATGTGTGTTGTTCCTTGGCTGTATAGAACGGTGTATCTGTCGACGCCTGCAAGCATGCGCATGTACCGATGTATGCATGTATGTATGTACGTATGTGTATATGTATATATGCAGGTACGTATGCATGTACGTACATGGATATGTAGGTATGCATGCATGCATGCATGCACCCAAGTAAGTATGTATGTACGTATGTATGATTGTATGTGCGTAGGTGTGTGTACATCTTTATTTGCAGGCTATTGATGTACATGTGTGTATTTACAATGCACTCTAGAAAGAGAGAGAGAGAGAGAGAGAGAGAAAGGCGGATAGGTACACAGACAAACAACTGGATATCTGGAAGATAAGTCTGTGGTGACCTGACTTCATATACGGTACTATGAGTTGCCAAAACTCAGACTCAGCAAACAACACCATGTCACGTGCACCTCTATATGCTTTGCAAGTATGCTATGGTTTGATGAGCCAGGCCCTTCCCCGACTACTTTTGATAGTATTCAATTCAGCCCTTTTTTGTTTGATGGTTCCGCTTTTTGCCAGGGGTTGGAACGGAGCCTACACAAATAAAGTGATGGCCCCAACCAACACCCCCAGAAACTTCTGCGAGGGCTGTTTTCTTGGTGAGCCCTTCCCTGCGAGAGGTTCTCTGCAATGTGCTTGTTGGGTCCTGGCTTTTCGACTCAGGCCGTTCGGAGTGGAACTTGCACATCAAAGAGCTGTCACAAAGTTGCTTGCCGAAGCTTCACCAATCAGTTTGAGTCTGCTGCTTGCTTCGTACCCCCAGTTCACATGTGGACTGGCTTTAGTAACTTTAGTAGCACCATTCTGCAGCTCAATCGTTGGACGGGACCACAATGGCCAACAGTGCTTTTCTGGCATCTCAAAACCCCACACCATGCTACATCAGCCACGACACGCGCACACACACACACACAACAAGATGAAGTGCGGACCGCCGGTTAGAGCCAAATATTGCCGCAGGAGTGGCAGGAGCTAACAAAAAGAGTGCCGATACCAGTAAAGCTATCGTCCAACGCACCGACAGCTGCCTTCTGCCATGTTAGCCATGGGTCGTTCTTCCTCGTGTCGTACCTGCACAGCACAGTCTGTGCCTGCCGCGGAGGAAGTTAGCGATGTTCATGTGCTTGCGCTTTCTTACCCTTTGCTGGCTTTGCACATGTCGCACAATTTTTGCAACATTCCCACTTTGACAGCGGATCTGTCATTGTTTGATCATCGTCATGACATGGCTTGCTGCCCGGGGCACTTCTTCAGTTCCTGCATTGCAGCAGGCATTGAGAGAGTGAAGTCTATGCAAAAAAATCCTGCAGTCCTGCTCGGAGGCTGCTACGGTACAATTAACATCTTCGTGCTTCCGCACATCCCAGCGCGCCTCTGCCAAGCGATTCCTCAGCAGGATGAGCCGGTCGGCCTGAACAGTCCCGCGCGCCAGACTGACTTTGTGGGGAAGACTTTGAAGTTCTTCCATGTTGCTGAACGATCTGCTGAGGAACCGGAGGCAAGCGCCATTTGGACGATGTAGGTGGGATAGATAGATGGAGAGATGTTGTGATAGTTGACTTTGTGTATATATAGAGAGAGAGAGAGGCATGGATGTGTACGCATGCAAAGGATGCAAATGTGTATGTGTAAAACGTTACTCGTAGTTGGGTATGCGGGCCGCCACGGCGACGTCTGAGGTAGCAGTAGCAGGTCAGACAGTCTGTGAAGGCTTGGGGGCCACACCCAGTACTTGTTCCACTCCGCAGTGGTCTGTGAACATCGCTGCCTCACTGCCACGATCTGCCAAATTCATGGTCGGTGGATGCCGGCTTCCCGTCCACTCCAACACCTTCACCATATTGGCTTAAAAGCTAGCAGCTAACAACCTACATGGGTGCACGGCAGCGTCGTCATCCGCCCCAGGATGTCAACTTCGGCGCCGACGTGCAGATCCCAAACGGTCACCGCCTCCCGGAGCGGGCAAGTCAACATCATGAATCATGATGGTAGTCGATTGCTCTGGCTTCACAAATGAACATATACATGCTGAAACTCAACAATGCAGTGCATGGAATGTGGCAAGGCTTAGACAGCATTTAGCATTTCGTCGTGTTTCGGAGGGCAATTCCAGAAGTTTCGGGCCTCCACCACACTCTATCACAGAAAAAAAGCATGCCGCTCAGATTTTAGCCGCCCCGCACTGTGAACTTACACCACGTACATCACATTGACCCAGCGCAGACTTGATCAGGATATATCAGGATCCAGTCTGTCGATCAACGCTTGCCGCTAGCCTTACAGCAACACAGTACAGAGTTGATTGTGCTGTAGCTACGAAAACATCATTGATCCGCTTGCCCCACACAGCCGTGGTCATGTATAGCATCCCAGCATGGCTTAAAACGGGATTGTGACCCCGGCCGCTCCATGCTGCCTTCCTGAGGCTAAGCGATTGCACCGTGCCAGCTTCTCCCCGTTGATCGCAACTGACCCTCTGATCTTTCGTGCGAATGTTCGCACGCAAGTGCGTCGGACAAGAAAGCATCCAATGAATTTCACACGAAGTCCTGACCCGGGGCCCGGGAGGGCCTCTCCGGTCCGTGCACCGTAGGCCACCGGGACGTGATATAGATTGCTATCCTCACAGGATCTCACAGGCCCCGCAAGTCTTCTTATGCTCCGACACGAACAACACGAGACAGCGGCGACCTATAGGTACTGTCGGTGGGCGATTATGTTGCTTCAACAACTGCACAAGCTCGTCGCTAGCAAAGCCAAGGGCAACGGAGCTCTGCTTTGTCATGGGGTTCTGTTTCAGATTACACCACACACGATCAAAAGTTGCCTCGTATACAAGCACTAATATGTCTTCCTTTCAGGTGGCGGAGGTTTCTGGACAACAAGCTCGCAGCTACTCTTCCCCACCTCGTCGATGGCCATCTGAAAAGCTCCTTCGGTAATGCTGTACCTGATGTTCGGCTAGAATGGATGAGACAAGTTCATATCCATTCTGAGCATCACTTTTGAGAGTGGACTGCCCGGACTCGACTCGCCTACTCCATCCGAGACCCGAGCCTTATGTACACGAAGCGCCGATGCTTGCCCTCGTTCCTGGGGATGCTGGGAACACAGAGAGCGGATGACGCCAAGACTCAGCTCAATGCTTTGAGTGGCATCTTCGTTTGCAGAACAGTACAGTAGAAAGAGGTTTTCGACTTTATGCTGTCTCGGACAGAACAGGCGAGAACAGCCGAGTTCCGCGGGTGAGCAGTCGAGTAAGATACCTTGAGAGCCTTGAGAGAAAACATGATCTTGGAAGCCTTCCGCATCGCAAGCCACAGCAGCACGGCAGGGCCGTGGATCGGGGTGCAAGTGATGAGTTCACTCGCCAAGTTAGCATGCGATATACACAGTGATACAGAGAAGACTCTGTTTCAGGAGTCATCTGTGAGCGTAGCTTCCAGTCCGGCAAGAGCCATGTCACAAAGCCAAACGAGGCCAGGTGAACAAGTAAGAAGCAGCAGCATGCCAACGCTACAGAGGGTCAATTGCATTAACAAGGCAGCCGACTGGCAAAGCCTTATGAAATTCCCACGTCGCTTGCGCCACTGCAGCTCGGCAGATCCGAGGCCAGCACCACCAGGAGTCGAACTCTAAGCAGTGACACCCAGGGCTGCCGGCAGGCGCGACGCCTGGGGTGGCCGAACAAATGCAGGAAGAGGTGTCGGATCAGCCGAGGCTTCCTGCGTGGGGTAATTACTTAGGTATTTCAAGTTTCAGCACTCGAGATGTTTCTTTTCGAGAATCTGCTCGGCTGCGAAGCACTGCTCGTTCGTGCAGTTTCATCATTACTAGTAGCTCATGGGCTCATGGATTTCGGCTGCTCCTGTCTCGAAAGGCTGTGATTCAAGGCCTTGGGATGGTCTGGAGACGCGGGTTGTCGTTTTTTTGCAGGAGTCATCAGCATCAACCGTTCCTCCGGTGCTATAGCATCTGGAAGACTCGCCTTGCTGGATCGGGCTTCGCGCACTTCGCCACCCTTCCAGAAAGCTAAACGTGCCAAGAACCCTCAAAACTAAATTCAAGGCTTCAGGCGCAAAGACTTGCACCTTTCGTTCCAATATAGCGAAGCGAACAGTCAAAAAACAAAGGACAGCCAATTTTCGAATCGTCTTCCTGAGAGCTTGGCTGGAGAGCTCTTCATGCAGCTTGGAAGTGCTGTCGTCGATCTGCTACCACATAGAGGGGTTATTTGTTGCTCGCATGCCAAGTGGCAGTCCTCCCCACCCCAAAGCCTATTCATAAAACCCGTAAAGTCCACAATTGGAGGTTGGAGCTAAACGGCCTTCAGGGCCTTAAGAAGATTCGGTGCCGGCTCCGAACGATCAATTGCAATCCGCCTCGGCGCTGCCTCCTCCAGGCTCGGCCTGCCAAAAGAGTAACGGATCGATGATGTGAATGCTTAATCTTTGGTTTGTTTATGTGTTGTGATTGTTCACCCCGTTATCCACGAGTGACATGTATATACGCATTCGCATATACATGTATGCTCACACCCCCCCCCCCAAGACCTACTGCAAGGTGCTTCGGCTAGTAATGGGTAGAACATGCAAGGACTTTAGATAACTATTCTATATGGTTAAATACAATCATATAAGCAATGATAACATATATCGTGTATAATTAATAGCTGAATACACTGTAATGACCACGGGTACGACGTCGCGACATCGCTGTTGGCGTATCTGGGCAAGCTTCAATGCCTGCACTTCTGTAATAGGATACTGACTGAATGTTCCGGATATCCATGATTCTGTTCATATAATGACGATAAGCATAACCCAAAGACGAGACCAAGACAGAACGATGTCTGCATCCTACCTGAGATCGTAATGAGGGTTTTTTGTCACTCGCACTCGACAGGTCGTAATGAAGGTTATCTGTGCACACATTTTTATTTTGTGTGAAGCTTTTAAGTCGCTCATGCGCCAATGTTTATAATAGTTAATACTAATACGAATACTAATACTAATACTCCTACGAATAAAGATGTTCATATTTATATTAAGCCTAATGTTAATACTAGCAAAAAGAAATACTAATACCAATTACTTGCATAAATATGAATATTAATACTCTTACGAATAGACATACTCATAGTAACGCTAAAACTAATATTAATACTAGTACTAATATTAACATTAATAGCAACACTGATACGAATATGAATACTAATGTTCCTACGAATACTAATCATCATATTCATATCAGTAAAAATATTAATACGAATACCAATTTACATACTAATGCTAATAGCCAATGGGAATATTAACACTCCTGCGGATACCAATAAGCATATTCTTGTTAAATGCTCTCAATATGAAAATTAATTCCAATAGTTGTTTGGAACACTAATTAAGTCCGAACAATCACACCAATACTAATGCTAATACGAACATACATAATAGTAAATTAGTATTGGTATTCGTATCCATACCAGCATTAGTGTGTGTTCAGCATTAGCATTCATTAATATTACTTTCAATATTAAGGTCATTTTTGCCTACGAATAAAATATTTCATATTCGTGTTAGAATTCATCTTAATATCCGTATTCAAAGATAGTGCTATTATTTATACTAATACTAATATTAATCAATATGATTACAAATACCTTTTACGAATTCTGATACTTGCAGTAATACCGATACTGATATGAATACTAATGTTCCTACGAATATTAAAACCTATCATATTGATAGTAATATAATGCCAATATACACACAAATGCTAATAATAATACTAATATTGATATGAATATAAGTAATAGTGTTCCTCCGGATATTAATGCTCATATTCTTATTGATTATTCTCAGTATTTATATCATTAGTAAAAAAAATATCTGTACTCATATGAATACTCGTATTACCACTTGATACTCCAGCTAATACGATTATGCATAGTACTAACTTCAATACTGGTACTGATACCAATATTAATGCTCCTACGAATACTGCTAGTCACGTTCAAATCAAACCCGAAAAGCACACTCATCAACGTACCAACTAATCTGTATTTTCACATACCAATGTACCAACATACCAATATACTGATATACTCATATACTAAGATTCGAATTTGCCCGTAGACCTACAAATATAGAATATACTAATATGATACTATACACGGGTTAATACTAATACTAAGTATAACACAAAGGCTAAGACCAAGACCAATACGAATACTAACTCTAACACTAACACTAAACATTAACACTACCATTAGTACACATATTATATAGACTTATATTGAGACTAATAATAACACTGACAAGGACATTGGCATTGACATCGACACTGACACCAACACTAAGACTAACAGTAACACTAATCAACACGAACAATAATATTAAGACTACTACCCGTGTTGATGCAACTAATATTATTCCTTTCACAAAACAAATACTAGTACTAACACACATGTCTAAGGCAAATATGAAGACTACTGCTCCAAAAGAAGCAATACTAAGATTACAACTACCAATGTTAGCCCTATTACTAAGACTGAGATTTAAGAATAAGACTAAGATTAAGGTAGAAACTAAGACTAAGCCTAGCGAATACAGTTACATGCTGCGCGCTGTATTGGTTAAACACAGGTTTTTTTGGTTTTTCACCAGAGACCGAACAAGAAAACCAAAAAAACCCTGTGTTTTTTGGTTTTCGACCTAAAATCCACCAAAATAAACATGTGATTTTTTGGGTTTCTGTGGAAAACCAAAAAAACCCAGGAAAACCAAAAAATCCAAAAGTTTCGGGCCCCTCAGAAAGGTTTTGGATTTTTGGATTTTGGGTTTCCGCCGAGGGCCAACCAAAAATCCAAAACCTTTCTGAGGGGCCCGAAACTTTTCATTTTTTGGTTTTCCTAGGGTTTTTTTGTTTTCTCACAGAAATCCAAAAAACACATGGTGTTTTTTGGCTTTCCAACAGAAATCCAAAAAAACACGGGGTTTTCTGGGTTTTCACCAGAGACCGAACAAGAAACCCAAAAAAACACTGTGTTTTTTGTTTCACCTAAAATCCAAAAAAACATGTGATTTTTTGGATTTCTGTTGGAAAACGAAAAATTTAAAAACCTTAGGAACACTAAAAAATCCCAAAGTTTCGGGCCCCTCAGAAAGGTTTTGGATTTTTGGGTTTTTGGTTTCCCCCGTCGTAACGTTTGATCTCTTGAACTGTTTCTTGCTTGTGAGTACAGGCATATTAATATTAAAGCGGATATGACTAGGCACGACGTTGTAAAGAGACATGACTTCAGATCAGCCATGAAAAGTAAAGAGAAGTTATCATCCATGAAAAGTGTGCGTTTTGACGGTATTTACAATGGAAAAGAGGCCGAGGTAGGTCATGGGGGGGGTGTGTCCACATGTATATATGCATGCCATACTCCAAGACTCATGCTAGTCTCGTGGTACCGCGTAAGTGACCCAACGGTGTTGACAGCAACAATCAGCAACACAAAGGACACTTGTAAGACCGCAGCAGATGGACTTCCCACAAGTCGGTTCTAAGGACGCCACCATTTGCCATGCACTGCCTCCGGTCAGGCAAATCAAAGGCTGCCTGACACAGGGCTCAAGACAGGGAGGACTCAGCAACAGCTCGACCATAAAGTGGCCAAACGCTCGGCAATCGTTTCGGCCTAGGAGTGTCGTCTACGACCTAAGGCTGCAAACTCACTGCTCGGGCTGTCCTACATGTTTTCGAGCAGCTGAAATTCGGAGACCTCGCGCCGCAAGATCTGCAGGACAGTCGCTGCAGCCGGCTATCTGGGGATCTGGAGCCCGAGCGTTCACACACATCTCCTACCCTACAGTATACCCGTCATGGACACGCTGCACGATGCTCCGGCCGATAACAGGTATCCGGTACGGTGCTGTGCCGAAAGCACTCTTGTTTGTGGACCTGCACCTGTTGCAAAGCCATGACTCCCATTCCCCACTGCTTTTTGCCGTACAAGTCAGGCATCGGATGCCAAGCTTCCAATGTGTGAAACGACACCTCACTTCGAGCTTCTTTGTAGGTTCCAGACGCACCCCCTCTGCTGTGCGGACCACATGCAAGCAATGACTTGGAACCTTAGCGGCGACTATGATCATGTTTGAACTTTGAACTCAGCAGCGGCCTGCAGAAGCGCAAGCCTCTTCAAATAGAGGCTCGCGGTTCCGAGGAGCCTGAAGGGGACCTATCTACGTAAACAATATGTCGTGAAACCCTTGCAGGTGCAGTGTTTTGCAATCATGATCAGCATCATCCCGGCATGTTGACAGCCTGTGCTCAGGGTATGCCTGGCAGGCTGGAAGCTGAGAAGCTTGACATGATTGCAAAACGGCATCCTGAGACGTGAGGGCAATAAACTTTGTCTGCTGACAGTGCAGCATTGCCAGCGAGAAGGACAGAGGTCACCGACGTCATGAGTCCTATAGATTATATAGATTATAGGGCACTTGAAGTGCCTTAGACATCATCTATCAGACAGTTAACCCCTTTCATCGTCAGAGTTGGCCTCGTCTGTAAAGGTGACAGGCACAATGCCCGAGAGCTACTGTCTCAGCACGCGGGACGTGGCAGGTGCTTCAATTCCAGCACCGAAAGAGTTGAGGGCAAATGGGTGGCAATGCAGGTCGTGGTGCCTGTAATGCCAAAACAAAAGGCTCGGATGACGAACAAGCTCTGCTGTTTCATCCAAAGAGCCTGGGTACATGACCCCGGGCTACGAACTCCCCGCTACCAAACACTCCGAGTTGGAAGTCTGTGCCAAAGCTTGCCATTGAAGCAAGACTTTGCGCACCTCCAGTGTATGTTTTAGAAATTCTGGCTGCTTTATAATTAACAATTACCATACCTGGAGTATCGCCTGCCATGCACTTGTAAGTTGCTTGGCTACAGTCCGTGCGACGCACTATTCCTTACATCATGTCCGAAGTCAAACTTCTTACCGGAGAGCTGTGAGGTGTATCTTTGCACCCGTCTGGCCAGCAGGTGTGGCCATGCACGTGCACATCGGAATTTCTGTGACCTGCAGGCTTACTCGAGGCTTGCACAGCATCTTCTAGCAAAGGCGACTACGTACCGCGAACGACTGTCCAGGACAAGACCGCATGTGTAAGAGATCGTAGGTCGTAGGAATTGACTCCATCTGTCAGCGGTGCCTTGTTGGTCATCTACATTCTCCTGGCCTCAACCACTTGCCTCGGGAAATCAATCAAATGCCGTACCACAGCAATGACATGTCCAAACGTCCTGGGGATTGCAGAGGCATGTCGAGGCAGTTTGAGTCGTCTCAGTATTCCCCACCAGGCATAGAGTACAGGCATTTGCTCAATCAATCTTTCGTCCGACAAGTTACAAAGCAAAGCCGGCGAGCTCAAGGATCGCTGACGTTGCCAAACCTGATGCTGCTCAAATCTGGGAAAAAAGCTTGGCGACAATCAGGCCAGGTCGCATCACTTTAAATTTGCCTTCCCGATAAGAAGGGTGTCAGAAGGCATGAACCGCTATGGATCTGCCACACGTGTCTTTGCAACAAAGCCAAACCCCGCTCGCCCTTTTGGTTCCAACGCCGGCATCCCTCAGATGCGCCAAGACGGCGTCGCCATAGAGCCTTCGCCTGCTGGCCACAAGCTCTTGAAGGCTCAAAATATGCAGGCAGCGTCTTAGCTTCAAGCATTCATGACAAATTCAACAGCAGAGCGGCCGCCACTACGGTCGAATTACCCGAGATCCACCAACACAATGACTACGCAGCCAAGTATCTTCACCGCGGAGAGTGGGCTCAGCTCCTCCACGCCACCAGGCTCCAACTCCGAAAGTTCCGCGATCTCTTCCTTGGTCTGCGACGGCTGGGCTCGCGGGGCATGCCTGCACTCTCCAGGCTTTAAATCAACTGTCCGGTGTAGACGGCCTGGACCTTAGGCCGCTGTATTTCCAAAGACTTATATAAGGAATTGAAAGTTGCCTTCCGTCGTAGTTTGTTTCGAGTCTTGCTGGTGCGGGGCGTCCGGGCACATTACTGCGAGCCCAAATTCGAGCTAGGCTAATGATAGGGCTTTAGCTGTTTTAACTGCCAGGCAACGTCCGTGAGCACGAACTGCCCTGGCACTCCAGCCTGCCTCGGCCACTCACGCTTCAACTGAAATCCGACTCTCGGGGACGACTCAAAGCTTGGAACGATCTCGGAAAATGCAGGGTGGTACATGTGCCTGACATGCAGGGCGCGCAGCTTCGAGTGTCCACAACACAACCCGTGCCCAGACATGGCAATGCGTCGGGGCACTTCCCCAGCAGGGCCCGCAGTTGCCGCAGGCTTTGTCGAATGCCAGCACCCGCACCGACAGGACCTGCGCGAAGAGCCGCTGCGTCTGTGGCCGCCGCGGATGCGCCACAAGCATCCTTGCGACGGATTGGATCGAATGTATATCACTCCGAGACCAGCTGGACATGAATCAATTGCTGGCCATAGCACGTATTCTTTGAAATGGAATTTAGTTCGTGGCCGGCACTACGGTCTCCGTACGAAAAGCTTTGCGATTCAAGGCCGAGTTGCTATTGGGCTGAAAAGCAGGTCTGGTGGCGAGCTCAGCGTCTGAGCTTCAGCAGATAGCTCCATCTCGCCGGCCAACACGCGATCGGCGCTCGGGGTGGCCACCAAGTAGGCATTCGTCGCCTCGTCTCCCGGCATGGAGATACACCATTGACCCTAAATTTAAACGGATCCGAACACGTCCAAGGGAATCCAAAGCAACGAAAGTTGTTCAACTCACCAATGTCACCGCAACTTCCTAATCCTCCAAGGCACATACGGAGAGTGCCGAAACTCCTCCCTCAAGTAGCCAGCTCCAAGGAGGGACAGTGCGACATACATGACTGCCTCAGACGCCATCTCTCCTCGCCACTTGCAACTTTTCTGGACCTGAGGCAAGCAGGTCGTTCCCAGAGCGGATCACTGGCTCACGATGATTCAATATTTGGAACACCTACAGAAGAGCTTCAGACCTTTGCTGTCTTCAGTGCGTTCCATCGAGGATCACGTTTACACCACCCTGATCGTGAAGTGCGTATCCGTCCCACCTGGCCTTGTCCGAAAGCTTTGCCAGTGTGAGTTGCTCTTCCTGGCCTCTGGAAAAGAAGCGGCCCAAGCGACGTGCAGGTGTGCAGATGGTACGAGACATTCAGTGAACCGATGCAGAAGTCTCGGCGTTTTGAATACAATATCGACTTTCTGCGTTTAGGCAACTTTGTTGGTGAGCGGTGGAAGCACAATGAGTGCCGCAGTAAAGAAGCACAAGATCAAGAGCGTACAAACAGTAGTCAAATCGAACGCACAAAATCCAGAGGCTCAGTCACTCAGTCTCAAACCCGCATGGCACACGCCCTCGAGATCGGAACGCAGCTCAAGGTTAAACTCCTGTAATCCTGAACCCCCAAGGATCATATTGCCGTCCTCGTGCAGCTGCACCAGCATGCAAAGCGCTTGTCAGTGCCTCTGGTGGCGTCGATGGCCTTAGCGAATAGGGCGGTGGGGAATCAGGGATGGGTTGGCATCTCAATCAAAAAGGCTGGGAAGTGACTGCCACCCTTTGCAAGGCCCCTTACTGATTCTTTATCTCCACGAATTCTCAGGTGTACCCTTCCACGGCGGGCTAGAGATTTCTCATGCATGCTACATATTCGAAGTTGAGGCTTCGAGCTGATGTACTTTCAGCTTCTCCTGAAGTAGAAGAGGGCAGCTGCCACAAGGTCTCGAGACACTGTGTTCGCTTCGTGCTGGGCTCGGCCACTGCTACAACTTCGTCTACCGCAGTCCTCGCTCTCGCCGTTGCTAGGGTTGAACAACTCGCTCGGGGTATCCAGTAATCGAGAACGGGGAAGCTTGATCAGGCACGAGCAGCAAGCAAGCAAGCTATTTGCGGCGCAGCAACGCCACGTCCTTGTACGATTGTTTAAACCATGGCCAAGATTCGTCAGCCGCGGCTTCTTCCGAGCTGGCGGTTCGCTCTTGTCACTGCCCCTGGCCTCGAGACAGCCCGAGGTACAATGATCTTGCGAAATGATCTTGCGAGTGCCTTCCTGGGATCTCAAAATCTCTTGTTGAGCAAACTGCGGCTGAGGCCAAGGCCATGCAAACGTCGCATCCACGGTCGCAAGGTGGCAGCTCCTACGTTGCATGGGTAATCTAAAGGCCAAGGCGCTCCCAAGTACGCTGTCAACGCTAGGGTGCGTGATCGGTCAAGAAGTTGCAACTCTCTTTTGTGCAATCTATATCCTCGCCGAAGTGACGAGAAATCTGCATGCGCCGACACTCGCTCCCGTGACCTGAAAACATTGCAAACACAAAACGCTCGAAAATGGAACCAACTAGTGAACTGCCCCTTTCTGACATCTATGCCCTGCTATTTTGTGCTTATGCAGTAACTCAGTAACTTATGCACGCTTGCAACAATGCAACTGTGGCTATGCCACAGCATTGGCAGTGCTACTATGGTTCAGGCCCCGCCAGGTGTCACACCTCTGACCAACCACAAGCACGCATGATGTCCAAGCCACAATACATCGCAGCCTTGTAGAGCTCCCTTAAGGACGCCGGCTTGTAGTAATTCCTCTGTGGCTGGAACCGTGCAAAGTAAAAATGTTCTCGAAGTGCTAGGGTCTTACATCAAAGATTGGTTAGCAAAGATATACACACGTATGTATTCTGTGCTGAGCAAGGGTCATGACGCTGTGCCGCGGAACGTCGCTCGGTCGGTAGAGCAGCAAGCAAAGGGCAGGCTTGCCGTCCCTCCCGGCGCGGCCAGCTTCCTGGTAGTAATGGTGAAGTGAAGCCGGCAAGCCTGCATGGACCACGAAGCGTACGTCACTCCTCGGCTTCTCGAAACAAGGCATAGGTGGCTTCTGGCAGGGCTTCTGACATGGATCATGCGAGGCTCTTGTTGATACCCATGCCGAAGGCCACGGTAGCCACGACCACGCTGATGCGGCCCTCCACCCAAGAGGAGTGGACTCTCTGGCGGGCCGACGCATCCAGATCCCCGTGGTAGAACTCGCAGGGCACGCCAGCTTCTGCCAAGCCTTGCCGCAACTGCTCTGCTTCCTTGCGTGTGAAGCAGTAGACCAGGCCAGGAGTACCTTGGATCTGACATGATCTGACTCCGGATTTCATGAGCTTCCATCACCCTCACCTCTCCCCCGTCGCCCCACGCCCCTCAGCCCGTCACTTGACAATGCTTCACTGGTGTTGTCCTGGTCTCAGCTCGCCTGCCTAATCCTATGCTCCCATGTGCCCTCTGTCTGCCACGTAGAAAGAACTTCATTCTGGTACAGCCAAAACGCCTGTCTCCAAAAGACCGAGATACTCAACTGTCACGACTGCATGTGGTGCATATGCACGTACGTATGTATGTAATGATGTGTGTGTGTGTGTGTTTATATGTATGTATATATATATATATACACACACATACATACGTACATGCACATATACATATAGATAGTAGATAGATGGATGGATCGATATGTAGATAGATGGACAGATAGCTGGATAGCAAACCGACAACAAACGCCAACATGTAAATATCCGATCTGATGTCAACGTTTGTGTGCAAAGTAGGAGTTTGCCTAGAGAGTGGAGGGACGTGGCTAGAGCACGAGAGAGAGAGAGAGGGAGAGAGAGAGAGAGAGCGAGAGAGAGAGACCGAGAGAGAATTAACGATAGAAAAAAAGATGGAGGGATGAGGCCCTCTCGGTCGCGACACAAAAGTCGGTTCAACATGAACAGGGAAGGGACAAAGATGTGATAAGCAGAGAGCAATACTCGTCGGCAACACTGTCCCATTCCGCCTCGTGGAAAAAGCTGGATCGTTGACAGCACCATTGCTAGAACATCCGCTGCGGCTTTGGGGCGATGACCTGTAAAGTCTGTGCAAAGAATAAGAAACTATCTGTCCCCACCTGCACGCTCTATAGACAAACGTCCAAGTCAGTCTTTTCTTCCAGCTCGGCAATGATACGACAGGCTGCGCAGCTACGCAGTGTCAGGCATGTCCCCAAGTCAACAGCCACCCTCGGCATAACCGAGCGATTCTAGTGGTCCATCTACAAGCCAGTAAGACCCGTCTCTTGCGAAGCACAATCAGCAGGACAACGCAAGCGGTTTCCAGGATGAGCCACGTCTGGACATAATACACTGAACTGGCCCAACACTTCGAAGAGCCAAGCCGCGCACGGCATAGAACAGGTTGGGTCGATCCGTCGGCGCACGGAGCTCCACGGCGCCTGCCATGCCCAGGCCTCGGAAGCGAGGCGGAAGCCGAAGAGCGACCCGCTGGCCTTCCGTTCTCTGATCCGGCTTGGAACGGTCCAACTAAAGTAACCGAACAAAAACGGCGACGATAACATGACGTGGATGATGGTGGCACTGGTGGTTCTGGTGACGCCGGTGTGCTGGCATCAGCAAAACCAAGCTAATCTAACTAGTCATGGTGGTGATAGAAATATGTGTAGACCAACCGCCTTAGTGCACGCAGCGAAGCGGTTAACATTCGAGTGGCTGGGTGATGCCGACCTTTCCAGGCTTTGCAGGCAGCAAGAGTCTAAATTTGCCAGCAACATGTGCATAGGAAACAAAAAGCCAGTGGCCGCTGGACTAAGCCCGTGGCAGCGCTGCACATCGCCTGCGACTGTCTGCGTAGCCTCAAGCGGATCGTTTATAGCAGGGCCTGTGATTCCGAGGCCCGACCCTGAAGGACCCACAAGCCCTGCAAAATGCAGGGACAATCACACCCTTGCTGCCTCTGGATCTGTCCTTTCTTGCCACGGGGCTGTGGCTGTCAGTGCCAGTATTGGAGTCTGTGGAAACTGGACCCGCAGAGCGGCCAAGCGCTCGTAATCCTGACGATGCAAGGCGACTCGATCAAGAAAACCTGTTTCGATGAACCCAGCGGCAGCGGGTGATCATATGTGCTGCATGGGTCTTGACTTCAGAACCCCTGCTTTTACTCTCAAAGATTGGGGACCAGCAGAGCCCAAAAAGGCTCCGCTCAGTCGTAGTGATAGTTGTGCTGGTGGCAGTTTCTTTCAACCACCCAGCAATCGGTGGCTGTACTACAGATTACACCTGGGACTAGTACCAGTACTAGTGCTAGTAGTGAGTAGTACATTTTTTGTAGTAAGTAGTATTAGTAGTAGTCGTCGTCGTAGTCGTCGTCACAGTAGTAGCAGTCACTCTCTGCCCAAAGCAAGACAGGCATCAAACAAGCATCCAGGATGGGTTGTAGGCTCATAGTCTCCCTCGGAGGCAACAATGCAAATCCGACCGGGCCATTAACCCAAACCCCATGTGAGAATCAAGTGTGACCAATAGCGCAGGCAGGAAAGCCACAACTTCAGGCAAGTCATTAATGCAAGTAGCAATGAAAAGGACTTGCCATAGCACGCACTTTTTCGGAACTGGCCGTGAACATAAATGCACGAAGAAAACGGTGCGCCCTTCCCTTTTGAACTGTGGCAGGTTAATGATAATGGCTTTGTAGAGTTCCAATACCAGCATACCTCCAGCAAAGGCTTGCTAGCGCTGAATCTCCCAAGCACCATAAGCAAGCGTCCAAGCATCAAGTCCTGTCGAAAGTCGTGGCCCCATTGTGAGATGCAGTGCGCCTGATCTGGGTGGCTGAACATTCACTGCTTGCTTCCCGGAAGAAACCTTCTCTCAGCGACTTGACTGCAGAAGTCCAGTCTTGTATAAAAATGCAATTTCATCACTGCCATCATCGTCCACGTCATCCTCGCCTGCATCATCACTACCGCCACCATCATCGCCGAGTCATCCTCGAAAATCGAAGTAGTGGATCGCAGCAGGTCAAGAAAGCACTTAACAGTGTTGAAGCAAAGCTGGGCATCTGCAATCCCTGGCCTCGTCAATTGCCAGCAAACCCAGGCGGTCTGCGGCATATATTTTCTCTAGGAGGTTCATAACCTAGGCTAGGCAGCGAATTGCACTGCGGAGGGAAGGATAGGAAGGGCTTTAGAAGTCTAATTACCACAGAACGCTGACGTGCATGCGAGTCCGCAGTAAATGCGTCGGGTAGCAAGCTTGCTCTTTGCCAGTCGCTCTGGCGTCAAGTAGAGGATCCGGAGTCCATCTGTCAGAGTCGCAACCCAAAGCTGGCTTTTCAAGTGTCAAACTTCATCTGGCTTCAAGCGCTTTCCAAAAACCCACTCCAAACTTCCAATAAACTTGGATAGTGCAATCTAGTCGTGACGATTATGTCAGTCACGAGCAAAGCCCGCCATCCCCACAATCCTGCCAAGAGCATGGTTTCCACACATGTCGAACAAGCAACAATGAAGCATGACAGATCATGACAGGGCATAGTGTGCGTGTGCGTGAGAGAGAGAGAGAGGGAGAGAGCTAGAGAGAGAGTGTGTGGGTCGTGATGTCTGTCGATCATCTAACAACGGAGCCTCCTCCGTCCTTTGCTGTTAGGGCCTTCATCTCAGCGCGGATCTTTGTCTGATCCTGGGCCAGGTGGGAGAAGGGAAGCTGAAGAAAAGAAATCCTAAGTCCTAAGTGCCGATGCAGTATCCTTTGTGTCATGCCGAGGTGTCAAGCTGTACACCCGATTGTCTATCCCTTCTTTCAGTGTGTGTGTGTGTCCTTTTTGTTCTAGCTTCCTTGTTTCTGCACGCGTTGTGTGTGCGAGGGACAGCACTGGCATCTACTGACACCCAAACTGTTCTACATAAACAGAACAGGTGCACACGTGGACACACACGCATACAGGTGTACTTGTATGTATGTGTGTGTATGTATGTATGTGCTCTGCGTATATATATATATATATGTGTGTGTGTGTGTACATGCCACACATACAGACATGTCTGTTTCCGTGTGAGTTTGCCGTTGCAAGTGTAAGAATTGAAATCTGACCGGTACGTCTTGTTTCGTCCTTTCTGTGTGTGGTGTCGACGTCACTCACGGAATATATGCCAGTGCATTCGCTCACGAACGGCAACCTGGAGATCGGAAACCGTGCGACTGCGGTTTTCTCTATGTCCAACACTGAAGTGCAGCATACATGCTTCTTCTCTACAACCAACTGCCTGTCTGTTTATCTATCCATCCAATCGATCGACCGCCTATCTATCTATCTGTCTAACTGTCGTCCTCCCTCCCTCTCTCTCTTTGTCTATCTCATGTCTAGAGCTATATTTCTGTATCTGCCTATACATTCAGACTCATTCAGACATTGAGCATATCTATGCGCCGAGACATCTGAACGATGCCTACTACCCGGCCTCCCGGGAGTCGCTACTGCTGAGCATGGCCGCTTTGATCCCCAAGGCCTGGAGCGCCATGACCTGGTCCTGCGGCGTAGGGATGCGTAGGGAACAGGGTTTCCCGGCTCTCGACGTCCAGTCAGGGAAGACACACAGACACTCAGCAGGCACTAACTTGTACTGCAAACCCAACCATATCAGCATGACCCCAAACCAAATCACGACACACAACAGAGCCCGCATAGCACAACCCCGGCAAACTGAACCATCAGCAAAAGCACATTACCCCTAATATTCACGACTAATATGGATTAGAGTCATTAGGCAGCCAGCAGGCGACGGATCAGTGTGCCACACTGTTTCAAGAACCCCCACGGCAGTCAAACCAATCTCGTGACAACCATCGCTGGATGCATTCACGCAGTGCAGACGAAAGGCTCAGGGTTGGTAGGGATCTCAAATTGGGGTTCCCGCTTCGAGTGTCACAGATTGGGCGAAGGATGTCTTGGACCATGTTGGACCTCTATAATTCTAACGGAAGAATAATCGTTTGCATGTTCCATTGCAAGATCAGACCTGTGGCAGGACAACGCACTCAAAAGCAGGGAATCGGGGTGTTGGTCTTCCCTCCTACCTAGCGAGGACGGAAAGAAACATGTGACCAGGATGCACGAAGGCAGCGATTTGGAATGATTCGACTTCAAACGACGCGTCGTTTATGCTGCATGGATAGCTGCTGTTGCCCGCATTGCTCCGTGATTCTCATGGCCGGCGGTCCTGCATCAACGAAAGCAGGGGGCTCACCACCTGAGCAATGTGCAGTTCCACTTCGTCATCCGATGTGGGCGCTGGCAAAACGATGAGCAAATGCGCTGGTCACTCTAGCACCCGAGTCGTTTTCTGAAACGCCTTTTGGTCGACCATATATGATCCCGGTTCTCGGTTCGCCGACCCCC
>BGNK01000469.1:161082-185199 GCA_003297005.1 Symbiodinium sp. clade A Y106 | reverse complement strand
GGGGGACGGCCGAACCGGGATCATATATGCTGCCGTCGCCGCACTTCGCAAATACCAGCTACTGGGGCCTTCCTTGCTGTACCCCCCCCCTTTGACCTTTTGCAGCTGGTCTCTCCCCCGTTGACCTTCAAACACAACTCCTGATCAAGCCCGCCCAAGGCCGCAGCGACGGTGAGGTTGCTGCGCAGTAGCGACGGAGCCTCAGGCTACCGCGTGTGATCCAAAACAGGCCCTGGAAACATCGGTGTTCGTCTTGGTAGATGGACACCACTGTATCGAGGGAATAAAAGTCTGTGTGACTATATAGTCCGAAGTATATTTGGAAGATCTGAAATCTAGTGATAGTGTTGTTCCTCTTCCGGGTCTATAAGCGCCTGTTCGACTCGCACCCTCGCTCCAGCACTGCCGCCTGTTTGAAGCCCAGTTTCCCATCAAATCCGGAAGCAATGTCTCCCTAATGTCGCTGCGAGACCTGAAAGCACAAGGACTTGCCGGCGCCAGTCGGTGCTACCAAAAACACATCCCGGCCCGCGAGGATGGCATTCAAAGCCTCCTGCAGTAAGCTCAGGGCGAACTGCGGTTGCCTAAAACCTTTTATGAGCATGGCAATGGGCAACCCAGTGTTTCCTGTGTGCGTGCAATGTGCACGCAGGATGAAGGCCTCAAGGCAAGAAATCAGAAACTCTGAACCTATGCAGATTCCCCGGTCTCCTCTTGGTTCCGGCGGAAAGCGGTCACGCCGAAAGTCTGCTCACAAAGCCGCCGCAGCCTCGGACAAAAAGCTGGAACTCACAAAAAGACAGTCTGGTCTTGTATGGTATCTGGCGGAGACAAGCAGTGACGGTCGCGCAGATTGTCTTATCATGCCTTCGTCAGCTTCTCACGTGTCACCCGATGCACGACTACAGCGAATGCATGCCCAAAAGCTTGATGTGGACCGATGTGGACTCAGCCCTAGCAGCCGAACTTGAACCAATCTGAATGCTACCGACACACCAAACTTTGCAGCTGGGAGGCTTTTTGGTCCAGGGCTGCTGCTTCACCCAGTCCTTCGCAGACTCCGGGCGCTGCTGCTGGAGCTCCTCGATCCGAGCTTCGGAGAACTCCGTACTTGTTCGGCAAGCCCACAGGTACGAATCACATGGCTTCAGTCGAGAACTTGAGAACTCGCAGGCTCTACCAACTCCGGGCAGGAGTGTTGATTCGACGGCAGGAGTGGCGATGTGGAGTATATGCAACGAATGACTAAGACAAGACACGCCAAACGCTATGTCTTTTGAGCCAGCCCTTTCTTTGATCACTGGCGTAGATGCCAATAGAGCAAGCGTTCCTCGATCTCAGCCTCGAGGCTCTTCTGTCGCTCCCGGGCTGCCTGCAACTTTAAGCATCTCTTCGACCAGGCACAAAAAGAATAACAACGATGCCTACAGTATGCACTTGAGCTGTCTGAATATAACTTAACCGGGACCGAAACTTGCACCATCGACAACTCATCGAAAGTGTGTCAGAAAGTAAGCCTGCAGGTCGCGGCGAGCTGCTGCGACCAGCGCTGCGCAGCGCTCGACATCAACCTGGATTCTGGATGGTACACAATTAAAGCTTTTTGCATGGGACTGCGCTGCCACTTCCCTGAAATTCAGGAAAAGCGGGCAGCGGGCCTGAGCCTGGCTCAGCTGCTCACCTGCAGCGCGAGGAACACAAAGGAACATGAGCCGGAAACATCCGTTCCTTCCTGAAATTGAGACACGGAACCGAATTGCAGCTAATTACTGCAGCTACTCATGTAGTGCTGGCTTCATGCCCGCCCCCCCCNTGGTGGCGGATTGTGTATAATACGTGTTCACCGCAGCTGTCCCCCTCGTTTTCACCCCAGCCCTCTCTCTGGACCCCCTTCCCCCACCCTCCTTTTTTGGGGTTTTCCCGGGGGGGGGGGGGGGGCGGGATAAACCACAGAATGAGCGGTTGGGAGAAGAGTGTCCAGAGAGATGGCTCGGCTTAAACCGACGGTGACCTGCTCTGTAATCAAGTCATATAGCACATCCTGCATCCAATAAGGTTGGCTTCTGGGTGCTCATGCTTGCTGTCGGTGCTTCGGTTGTTGTTGCGGGGTGCTTGCGCTGAATGGTCACTCCGAGGCAGTTCCACAGCTCCGCACATCGGAGCATCCAAAGTGCGACTCCTGCCAGCTGCAGGCTCGAGCCCTGCAATGCAGACATGCCACGCAGCTGGCGCTCCCGGCTGGTATGGGCCATGGCTGGCGTGGGCAAGCAGCGAGCATGCAGTATGGTTGCAGTACCTATATGTTCTTGGTGTTGCGGTGTGTTGCGGTTTCAGCTGCCGGAGGGTCTGCAGGAATGCTAGCAGCACGCTTCGAATCGCTTCGACAGCTTTGTCGGGGGGCGAGCAGAATTCTGAAGTCTAAGGAGTCTAAGGATGTCTCTTGCTCATGGCTGCCTATCAGCCTTCTCCTGAACCTCATGACGGCAAAGCTTGAATGGGGCTGGCGGCCCAATCCCTGTAACAGCGCAAGCGCAAAGAACGACACGGCCGTAGCATTGAACAGAGAAGACCCGTACATCTGAACTCAAGAAACGGCAGGCATGAGCCCGACAAGGATGCACCCACTCCCTGCAGCTCGGTCAGGCACAAACTCAACGACGAGCCCGGCCAATTGAACCGCCTGTTCCAGGATCCAGAAGGCTTGCTGGTGCTGTAATGGCTCTAGAACGATATTAATTAATATTCACAGAGCCAGACATTGAGGACAACGGAGGAGACGAAAAAACTACTCCAGACTTCGACCGCCCAACAGAAGTCGTGGAATCTAGCGGGTGCCAGAAGGAGCTCTTCTCCATGCTCCGGCCTCGGATTTTCGAGGTGCGCGGCGCAATGGTATCCTTAGATACTCAAGGTGATAATCGCCTACGGCCGACCTGACGGCGGGACATTCCAAACGAGACGTGCGGGTGGTCACTGCGACAGGTGCAAAATCATACCCCGGCTAGCCCACGAGTAGCTCGCCGGGTCCAAACAGCCAGCGACATCCCGCAATGGTGCTGGCGCTGTTTATTCACAGCAGCGAAGGGCCAGAACGAATAGTTTGACATTCCCTGCCAAGCATCGTAGTCGAGCGGGCCAGGGGACTTGATGGAGAAGCCATCTCTCATCACTTTTCTGTAGGCCGTGTTCTCGTTGGCACTCACTGGGTGGAGGTAGTCCCTCAACTCATCGAAGTTGATCTTGCCATCACCGTCGCGATCACACGAGTCGAAGATCTGCTTTGCTTCCGCTGCGGAGATCTTGGGGTCTGCCTTGCATAAAATGCTGTAAACCTCATCCGCGCCCAAGGTTCCATCCTGCGCACATGTCGCACCAAGTTGGCTTCATACAAGGCATGGCGACGTCTATGTCACGGTCTTGTCACGCATCGGCCAACCGCCAACCCATCCCTAATCCCTCAATCTTTTCCCACACTTAGGAAGTCCCTCGCGGGTGCTGTCCTTGTTTGAGTCGCAGCTGACAAACTGCCGCTTCTCATAGGGGAGGTCGGGCAATGACATGCGTCCCGGCACGCCGAAGTAGTTCCCGCCCTTCACCTCCGACAATAATTAATATCACGGACTCGGACTCCGTTGGTTAAAGTTCGGATGACGGGATGAAGAGTGTTTATTTGGGTTGGCTTACTGATGTCACTTCGAATGACTTTCTTTAGTGCTGTAAGGCAGGTAGCTTTCAATCCGTAAGCTACCGTTGCTGAAACTCTGAAAACCGCCGCCTTGTGCTGGACGTGTGTGCAGTAGGTAGCAGGCCCCGGTGATGGCTCCAAATGGCCCTCATAGCCTTGGAAACTGCTGCGATGCTTGAGCTGTTGCACGACACTGGCTGAGAGGATGTATACCGCTGTGGTAAGACTGGGAGAGGTAAGGGCATCTGCACTTTTTACATCCACCAACTCGCAGCTTCTCTGGGTGAGGACTGCCACAGCTGGGAAACTCCGGAATTCTCTCACTGGTCAGACACAAGGACAGGCAGCGTCCAGGCATGAACCTTCCTATCGAGCCTTCGAAAGTACCCGGGCCAAGGGGCAGAGTGCCCGCCTTGCAGCTCCAATTGTGGCTCGCGGGCCCTGCTTTTGATGGGCGAGAACCTCATTTAATCGAGCACGGCAATCTGAAAAACGCAGCTCACCCTAGCATAAGCACCCCTATATAATTGGGTCTCTACACACGACAAGATGGTGAACACAGCCATGAGGGGTGACAGTCGTCCTCGTGGTGCACCTGCTGGTGGTGGTAGTGCTGGTGGTGGTGGCACTAGCAGCAGCTTCAGCAGCAAGTGGCGGATCAGTATGAAGATTTCGTAATGCATCCGAGGACTCAAGACACGACTCGACGGCCCTAGTATCTTGCATGTCCGGAGAAAGCCAACAGCTGGTACTGGGGCAGTTTGACGTAAGTAGTTGTTCCGACAGGTGCAACTATAGGGCCCCAGTCTAGGTTCTCGGTGATGAAAGCATCTTAAAGCATCAGCCATGGTTTGCAGTGCACTACCTCGAGTTTAGACGCAGAAGCCCAAAGTGGTGAGGTGTTCATTGCACGGTCGAATGACCTACATGGAACTTATGGCATTAGTCTATAGATAGCTCTTCTACGTTGCGTAGACGTGCCAAAGCAACATGCTCACTTCAGTCTGCTTTGGGACATCCGAGGCACTGAGAAATTCTGCGCATACCTGAGCCGCAAGGTTCGACATCTGCTTACCGTGTATACATGCTTGCTAAAAGAACGACATGGCAAACAGCTTCTACGACAATGCGAAGACTGGAGACACGATAGGGACACACTGTTTCTGATGTTAGCTGGCCGACACATGAAACCACATACCAACACAAAATTAATAAACACAGCAGTTCAACCAACTCACAAGACGCGAATAAACAAGAAATGCCAACATTCCTGCGTCCATCCCTCCGTCAGTCCATCCATCCATATGCACATAATATAGCTACCTACCTATCTACATGCTTTTTTTCTGGAAACTCAGCAAAGCCGTACAACACCGAAGACCTAGGCCCCGCTACGACCTACGACAAACCCGCGACAACCGAAACCAAGCAGCCTCCCGACTACGCGGCTTCAAAACCGCCGGCAAAACCGACACCGCCAGCCGTGCCGCTCGTCTACATGCGCATTTGAAGCATTTTGAAGCTTTAGGTGGGCTCCGGCATGTCATATCAGGTCGTAGTGGACGTACGCTAGTCTGGCTGATCCAAAGCGCAAACATGCAGTGAACCACCTGAACCCTACATGAAATACGGCCCCTGGAAAAGCCTTGTCACGTTGATAGATTCCTTGCGGCCTTTCTGCTGCGTTCAGAACACTGTGCCTTACTTGCAGTATCGATGAGTTTTGATGAAATCTCTCGTAAGTATGCATTCGATTTCCAATGCCGAATATTCGAGCCAAACGATGCCAAAAGCTTCTCGCAAAGGGCAGCATGAAGAAGCCACAATCCAATTCCCAACGTAACGCCGACAAGTCCTAAGTCCTGAATGCTCGAAATACACAGTACACATGCTCAACTCCAAGCCACGCTCCAGGCCCTGGCGACTCGGAGCGCGAGCCCATGCCCTTCGGGGCAGTGCCGAAGGTTGCTGAGTATGCGTTCCTCACATTGTGGCTACAGTCAGGGCGTCATTTGGGCTGGGGGGCAAAAATTCCGACTTCCAGCTGGGTCCAGCTGTTGAGACACAGGGGCGGCCTTGCGATGCAAACTGCCTTTCCTCTTCCGGACTACCCGACCAGGAATGGCACACTCATTAGCAATCCGGCACGTGCTGAGATGCACAAATCCCATGTCTCCTGTCCAGCCCATCAAACCGGACACCAAGCATACTGACCGCGCATGGAGCGATTGACACAAGTTGCGACGACAGGGGCACTCCCGAGACAGCTGGTGAGACATTAATTTGTGCATTCTCGCGTACGTGTCTCGAGTGCGAGAAACTCATGGGAAGGGTGCGCTTGCGTCCACAACTGGGTCATGTTACTACTGTAGCACAGCATCCTTCCCTACGCCCTTCTCCACACCCGCCCTATTATATTACGTCAACCCGGAAACATTTCGGCAAGCGACTTGTGGAAGGCGCTGGCCGTGTGGTTTCCCTTGTAGGCAGCCGGGCCAGGGGAGAGGCTGTTCACGCCGTGGTCGGTCATTCTCCTTATAAACACTCACCAGGGGGCACTCATGCAACGTGGCTTCTGAGACTCCTGGTTCACCCCTGCTTACAATCGCGGCGGAGCGGAGGCGAAATCTTGGATCAACCGAGTTCGGCGTTGATTTGGCTTCACTGCTGAGATGAAGGGCTGCGCTTGAAGCTGACGCCGCATGCATATACAAATGCAAACGCTACTATTTACTATTCCATGCCTCTAGTTAACGCACATACGGTCAAGAATCAAACTTACTCAGCGGATGGTTATCAGATACACAAACACGGTGCTTGTGAGCTCGTCTGGACCAAGGTGCCGCTGGCTTGGGATCACAGCCCGGGGAGCGTTGCGCTTGCCCGCCAAGGCCTCTTCGAAAGCTAAACTGGCTAAGGCCGCAAGGATAAAGGGAAACGGCTGTCTGTATGCGTCGTTAACGGTAACAGGAGCAGCAGAGTTTCGTTGTGAGTTTGGCTGCGCGTGATGCTCCTTGTAATGTGCGGACTTCCGGTTTCGCCCGCAATTTTACTCGGCACCTTGTCATTGCCAACGTAGTCTGCAGGACCAGGGCACGAGAGGTTGAAAGCAGTGCGCAGCTTCTTTCCTCACGACAGCGTAGCAGCATAGGCAAAGACAGAGATCCAACATTCTATCTCGACAACTCATGTTTATCAGCGACCATGCTTCGCCAGGTAGAGTGCTCGAAGGTTGCGCCAGGTGGGTGCAAGTACCTGTGCGCAAGACTCAAGCGAGAGAAATGACACAAGACAGCTTGGTCGAGAGGTTTGTCCCGCAGTTAGCTGCCTGCTCTCGCCACATGAAGGCCTTGACACATCAGCTCCCTCTCCAACTAACGGCTCGAGTGGGGCACTCCGACAGCTCGTTAAATCCCACATTCCCGTCCTGCATGTCAGGTCAGGATGCATCTGCACCCGAAGCTGGACTGCTTCATAACTCTGCAACCGGCCAACCTTGTCTTTGTCAAGGGCATCGAACAATGCTTGCACCTGCCAAAGTATGCACCATGGCCATTGAACTGAAAAAGCAATTCCTGAGCCGAGGACCTCCATGTCCGTTAAGTTCGGATCTCCACGACGGAGCAACTTGCACAGCTCCTGCCCAGAGACTTTATGTCATGTTCCGTCCCCCTCTGTTCAGCAAAACAACTGCGTGCCACTGTGCGACCTGGAAGTCAAGGGTGCCGTTGCGGTTCAGGTCGTACTTGATGAAGGAAGTCTTCTCCTGACCAACTTGGATAGCTTTGCAACCGCGACGGCTTCAGAAGTGTGTACTGTCTGACCTATATGCAATGCTTAATTAAGCTCCCTCTCGGACGGTCAGATTTCACCCCTTTAGAAAATATCCTCGGTGCTTCCGCACAGCCCCCTCGACAAAGTACAACTGCGCAGGCTCAGGCCAAGCAAACTCGGGGAATGGGCGTTTGAAGACCAAAGGGGGCAGGCACAGCACGGCACAACATTTTCCAGTCTTAGAGCAGTCTTCTTGGCCATGTGAAAAGGCTTGTTTCTTGCAGGCTTCGCACTTTCATGGCTTTGGAGGCCTTCGGGCTGGGGCGCGAGAGGACGTTTCAAAACCCACGCGGAATTTCATGTGCGAAAGCTTTCCGCTTCGTGCCCAAAGCGCCGCGATTGAATGCACTCCCATGCCAGCATACCTGTAGACTTTCACCTGTAGTAGTGCAGCTAAGCTATGGCCACATGAGCAAGGCACTCCGAGTACAACTTGCCAGATTTCACTGTGAGAAGGAATGATTCCTTCGAGTGCCTACAGCCACCCGGCGCTCTGAATTGCAGATGCTCCTGCGCGAATCCCACGGCTGTGTCATTGTTGTCAATTCCAACCTCGTCGCTGCAGCACGGGTGACTGGCAGGGTACCCTCACGATCGAAGAGGCATGCAAAGGCGACACGGTGACATTGCGAATACGCAAAGACCTGTCTAGGCCGACAGCCGTGATGTGGCCGGTTCCGAAGTAGCTACCACCAGGCACCTACCCACAGCTGGAGGAAGCTGCCGTAGACAAGCTCCGACATGTGATTGCTTGGAAAGAGCAAGGCACCCAGCCCTTGCATGTGTCATCCTGCATCAGACGTCCTCGTCGCAGACTGTATGAATGACTCATCCTAGCCGGGCCTTCTCCGACACGGTGTTGTTGTATGCCTGGAACTGCTCAGCAGCAAGTGCCCCGCTTCAGGGAGAACCAGAATGCTGCTCCAAATGAGTCCGAAATTCGGGTGGGATGGATCCGTGCCACCTCCCCCCGGATCCCTCCCACTAGAACTATGATTATGACAACTGCAGCATATGAGCTTGCATCCAAGCGACTCCGGGTCCTGGTGTTGGCAGCGATGGCGCCATGCGCGATTTGTGCGCTCCAGGAATTTCGGGCTCCTGCGGTCCAAGGCTGTCTCCAAAACTTCGGCGCTGATTCTATCTCGGTTCCAGTTCACTAGTCCCGAAAACACAATACGAACTTCGATGAACTTTGGTAACTATGGGGGAGATTGAGGTCTGGTGCCCATCTAATTGAAATTAGCATTGAGGAAACTTGTGAGGTAAACTCTGATGCAGGCTAGCGCACGTCTAAACGGTAACAGCGCCTGCCATGCTTGCGATTTCCTGGTTGAGGAGGCCCCATGGTATCAGCAGACAACACCCCCACCCTCACGCCTGACATGTTCACTCCTTCTTGCTACCCGGCCGAAGTCATTCGGGCGAGGCTGGAGCTTTTCACGACCAAAATAACAAACACCTTAAAATCTGCATGGTCCTGAACACTGCTGATGGTTGAGCTCATCGTGCCGGCTTTGCCGCCCGTAGAACGCCTGTCAATCTAGAACTTCCACATGAGCCTTGTGGTGCTTCTTGTTGTCAGGCTGCAGGGATTTGTGAAAAGCTGCGCGGATCAAGAACGCCAAAGCTCCCAAGGTGGCCTGGTGAGCAGGTTCGGAAGGCTCCCTGCCTCGGTTCTGCACCAACTCAAACACTTCAGGCCAGACAAGTACTACTGGTGCCAAAGGGTGAAGTGACACGAGCATGCTTCGGGCGGCACGGAGCCTTCGAATGAATTGAAACGCGCAACATGCACCATAAATTCGCAAGGCTTAGTTCGGATCATCCAGCCTGCGGAGATGCTTCCCGATACCAGAATCACACCAAAGCTCGGACGTTGCCCGCTGAGCTGCCTGGACCCGTGAAAATCAAGCGAGACTGCCCGGGATCGGGGTTCCTCGTCTGGCTCCTCGAAGATATTATGACAAAATCTGAAACCATATTCCTTTAATTATGCAGAAACGAACTCAAAGCCATCCGACGCAGCAACTCATCACACTTTGGCCCCCGGCCCGGCGCCGGGAGACAATGGCACCCTCCGTAGTAGAGGTCTTCCGTGGCGCGTTGTCGGCTGCCTGCCGAGGGTTTGCTTCATTGAAGCTATCGGAAGGCCTCAAGGAGTCGAACAGACGTGTGCCCTTCTGCTTATGGCTTTAAGCGTATTTTCTCAGATGTTTGTTTTGTGGAGGTCAGCGTTCTCTGTCTCTGTTCGGCCCAAGATTATGATCTGAAATTGAGCTTCATCAATACTGGAAGTAGCACAGAAACATTCTCGGCATAGTTGGGTCTAGGAGCCTGCTGCTATGACTAGGACTAGGGCTACGACCACTACTACTGAGCTTCTGCTACCAATACTAGTCGTGCCACAGTATTTCTCCACCACCAGAACTGGCCGCCCATCTTGCTCACACAATTCTTATTCTAGCTTGATGGTCTCGTCCGTCTCGCTTGGGTCGAGGGCCACTCGGCAATGAGCCGTGCAATCACTCTGCTACGAATTTCAATTTTTTACGAGGTCCCTCACTGCCTGCCTCTGACTCAAGAGACCTTCGTTCCCTTCAACGTGTGTCAGTTGTGGTCTACTCTGCCTTCTTCCTCGGCACAACCGCTTCTTTCACCGGTGCACAGACTTCCTTGCACAGTGCAGCGAGCAGAATCGTCAAAAAAGCACTGTGCTAGACCATTAGTCCTCAAATATGGAAAACAACACCACCTGACAACATCATTCCAAAGCTTTTCTACCGCCGGAAAGCTCGGCACACACCAGGCTGTCCTCAATAGCCTTTTGGGGCTGGACCGGCTGGATGGTCTGTTCGAGCTGTTCAGCCTGTCAGAAGCATTGGCGCCATTATCTGGCACCTCATGCACAACCTGAAACGGTCTTGCCTCAACTTTGGTGTCGGCCTCAACAGCAAACAGCCGCGCCTGCTCTGCAGGAGGAGCTGGGGCAGGCGGAGCCTTGCGTGTTAGCTTGCGAAGGCATGGCAGCAGCTTCAGAAATTCAACTGGCAGAGGTGGTCTTGGGTACGTCTGCAAGCTTCCGAAGCCGTCTGAGTCTGTCGCCGGCTCTTCTTGCTTGGGTTCCAGAAGCTGGATGCCCATGAAGTCTTTGCAGCATTTCACGAACCTAGGCTCACGCTAGGATCTCAACCCGCTCTTCTGACTTGGCTCTCGTAGAGCTCTCCCGGGCAGTCACGGAAAACCCTCAGGCCGCGGCTCGCCGAAAGACAACTGCAACAGAACGGCTTTGACATGTGTTTTATCGTGCAGATGTGTCGGGCGGGCTTGTGTGATTCCTACCTTCCCGTCGCCGTCGCCGTCGACCTTTTGGAAGATCTGCTCAGCCTAGGCTTCGGCAATGCTACATGCCTGTGCAGTGAGAAGCATCGAAACAAGTAGCCAGAAAGGGAACAATTGGATCTGTAACCAGTGCTACACTTGATCCGCTTCAGAAATTGCGACTCTCTGAAACCATGTGCCACCTCTGCCAAAGCTAACACCTCCTCCGCATGTTCGAGTTGAAGCTCGCAACAACTGCAGATGCTGCACCACTTGTGGTTTAGCTGATGCTGAGCCTCTGGCCTTTCCTCGTGTCATGTCGCAGTCGTCCTCGGAGATCCACTCATAGAACTCCTCCTGTTGCCGGTCGCCACACGAAGCTGTGACTATGAACGGCCCTCTTAGATGTGCAGGTCAATGCTGGAGAGCACAAAAAAATTCTGGTCGCACAACTCAAAAAGGAAGATCTTCAAAGGGCCACGGCTCTGTCCGAATGCAGAAAGATCCAAACGAGGAGCGGCGTTGGGGCTCGGGCCCATTCCAAAAGTCCATCTTTGTTGGAATCGAGCCCCCTGGCTCAGAGCCGCATCGATTGACTCTTGCGAAGGTAGTTGTAAGAGCAGGATCGGGCGCCTGAATCGGCTGTAGAGCGCCTCGACATGTAGTCAGCAGATATACCGACAATCCATTGGCTTGGTTTTAGCTTCTTAGTTTCAGAGTTGTCCCAATTCGACAGCAGAACCACAGCAGCCGCTGCGCTACTACTTGCATCTGAGCCCTTGGCACTTGCAGACATGCTGACTGTCATGCAGCTCTCCTGGCCAGCAAAAGCAGAGCTTCGCAGCAAGTTTGGTGCGAATGAAGCTGACCCTCAGCCGGCTTGGCTCTGATAGCTACGCGGAAAAGCGGTGCTCCTCGCTACGAAATCTGTTCGGGACCGGAGAAATTTACAACGCGGTTCAGCTCAATCTGGAAGCAGCTGAAGCATGTTACATCTCAGCTCCGGTGCCTCTCTGCGTCTTCCACCCTCAGTTCTCTGTTTGAGCCAAATGCTGCGGTCATGGGCACTGGAGAGGAGCTCCGTCATTTGTACTGAAAGTCCATGCGAAGCACCACTGTCGGCACAGCCGATGCTCCCAAACAGTGCTGAAGATCAGGGCAGCGGCTTTGTCACTGGTTACGGCCAGTGCTCGACCCCAGTCCCCTCTAGACCTCTGCTTCGCAGTGTCTACAGTCGTCGCAAGGTGCGTCTCAGCTCATGTGGCAGCCTTGGCAATAAAATTCAATAAACCCAAAACAGTTTGTGTTGTTTACGGCACCTGCTCAACTGCACAGGACTTTCAGACCCAGCACGACCCCACAGAACTGCCGTCTCCCTGCTTTTGGGAGAGTCAACAAGGTACTTTTCTGCCTGGGGCTGGTCATTTCTACTACGGCCCTGAATCGGGCACGGTGCCCGCCATGCCAAACGGTATCTTTAAGCAAAAGTAAGGCTCCAAAAAAGCACATAAGCAAAAACAAGAATAGGGATGTCCCATATAAACCCCCTTATAATGAAGCCCAATAAGGCTATAAAATGCTTATGCTTATGTGCTTTTTGGGTCCCTAAAGAATAGATGGCATCCATGACATTCATACGTCTGTGCGGTTTGCAATGTGGGGGAAGGTGGAATTTGCGTTCCGAGTTCAAGCTGTGCCAGGTCGCATGATCCAAAGTCGCCGCGCAGCGCCGCCCGCTGTGATGTTGGTCTCGTTCGGAGCTTCCCATTCTTGCAGGGCACGGGCTGGAGTCGGTCAGCTATTACCCCGTGGCCCTTTACAGTAAATGCCGGTCAAACGGTCAAGGCCTGCTCGCGAAGTGCTAGGGCGCTGCTAGGGTCAATTTCAATCGCAAGCACACGCTAACAGGCCAGAGGTTTAGGTTGTGGCTTTCCCTGCGTGATTTTCGGTTAGTCAAGTGAGGCCTTCCCAAGGACCTGCGTCTTCGCCGCCAGTTTTGTTGGTCAAGAAGAACAGCACCAGCACAGAACACATGATGGACCTGAGAGGAGAATGAGCCAACGACACTGGCATGAAATTAGGACAGACTAGATGGTGCCTTCAATCGTTCCTTCGGTCAAACCGTCGGCCCTGCTAAACGTCGGTGCTGCATCAACGCTTCTCAGGCTGGCACGCACAAGTGCAGCAGCAAATGGCCACGTACTCAATCCAGCGCTTTATCTGACAGGGGTTGTAGGGCTTTGCTTAAGGACAGCATCAGGCTGTCGCTGCTGTGCCTACCAGCCTGTATTCGCAATGTGCTATAATTAGTACGTACGCTATCGACTCTCGACTAGACTGCTGAGTATACACGATCCAAGCTAATTCTTCAAAACACTGTACGAAGGCTGCTTGAGCTTCTGCTGTGTGGTGGGGATCTTGTTGGGGAGAGCTGCGCCTTCACGCAGGTGATTGCAGCCTCTGCGCCCGGGGCCAAGCAAGCAACGAGCAGCAAGAGGAAGAGGCCCACATACTGCCGGCGCCTCGGCGAGAAGAGCTACGTCGCTCTTACGAGGGACTATATCGGCAAAATCACTGCGCTGATCGCTTGGCAAGGGCCGGACAAGATCTCTGCCATTGGGGGTTTCCGACTGCCCAGTGACCTGTGCAAGACAGGTCGTCATGCGGTCTGCCAGAATTCTCAGTTTGCCTTCGCATGCGTGCCCGCCTGCTGTCACGGGAAGCAACCGGCCCTTAAACTACTATCATTGCCTCACTTCGACTTCAGCTTGAGCAAAAGACATCATATGAGCCAGCATTGCACCAAGCGAACGAATGGCCGTGCATTGCAACTCACTGCATGGATCGTGTGTTTGTCTCTTCCTTCCAATCCTATACACTTCAAGCAACTTCTTCCAAAATCACTGCCTTTTCCTTTTGAGCAGTGCTTCCAAAGCTTTTGCAGCGTCCACTGGCCATGGGATGCTGGACGTCGAAGCTGACCGCATCCTTCCTGTGACTTGAACACGACCTGATGATGCCAGTATGCAGCAAAGCTGTCGCTTGCAGGAACCTTGTGTCAGTCTTCTGCTGCTTCACGGACGGTGCGAATCGTGAGCTCTCTGACAATTATTTTGAAGCCCAACCTTCTCGAGTATCTGCCAAGAACGAAACAGTTACCAACAAGCCCAGAAAAACGAAAAGCCCCGCTTCCAACTCTCTTCATGCCGGGTCACGACGACCACACTGCCTGGCCGCGGCTGCAGCATTCGCTCCGAAGCTTCGTTTTCCAGAAGATCCTGGTCCGTGCTGAACTGCGCCTCGGCATCCACATGAGAAGCCAAGGAGCTTAAGTTTGGCGCCATCTTTATTCGGGTGCATCTCCGCATGGGAGGAGCATCCGCTTCAGTACCAGGATGGGCATACACTGCATACACCACACCGGCTTGTCAGCATTGCAACCCATCAATTCACGTTAATTCCAAAACTCAGTCCAAAGACATCCGCTGAACAATCGGCTGCTCGTGTAGATCTGCTCGTGAAGCTCTGGGGTTACCGGGGTTAAGGTTAGGGTTCAAAGCTGGCTCAGCATTTCACAATGATCGAGTATCTTCAATCCGGACACTCCGGCTTCAGAAAAAGTAATCTCGCCGCCAGTTGTGGGAGAAAGCCACGCAGTGAGCCGGATTGCAACCTCGACGCCAGCAGAAGTCCGTCGACTGCCGCGAAGTCCCCGAGACTCTGCCTCTTCCCAAACGAGCGCAGCTTCTACCTCTGATGTTTCATTCATGTCGAACACGAGACCATCTTCTGGCGCTTCTCCTGTACACCTGGCCACCACAGATCGCAATCGCGTCTCCACGGCCCCCGGCACGCGGCAGTGGGCAGGGAGCGGAACAGCTGTGGCTGGCTGTCGCTTTGCAGTGGGCTGCTGGAAGCAAAGCGCCATGGCGACCAGCTTTTCACAGTCCTCCGCCGAGAGGATCTCTGAAAAGTAGAAGATGTCACAGTTCTTCCCACCGAGGAAAGCTTCCCTTGTTTCTGACGGAAACGACCATGCAACCTGGCACGCCGGTGAAGGTCCAAAGAACAGGCAAAACCCTTCATGTTCACGCCTCTGTACTGTTCGAACTCATGGCCGCCAAACGAAGCACACGTTGGGGATCGAGTGCGCTTCCTACCTCAGTCTCAAAGCAACTCTGCACTGTAGAGCCTTTCTGAATGGACGAAAGGGGCCACGAAAACACAACAGGCCATTAACACCAACTTCCAAAGTTATTCCACCAAGTAGCAGCTGACTCCTGTCCTTCCAGCCAGTCTCCAAGCTTTCCCGATGGCGCCAACCGGAGAGGGACCTGTCATTCAGGATGTGCTACTGATACGGACAAGTTGTATGTATGCCTCTATATCACTCACTGCATGTTGCCTACAGGCTCCAAATCGAGGTGCCCACATTGATGCCGATATCCGCTTGTCGAAGTTTCAAAGTTTCAAGATAAAAGCGCAAACATTCCGAGCCTCCGGTCTCGACCAGCTTTTTGCCGGGCCGGCGAGGCAGCGTGCCTCTTCAGGGTAGACTTAAAAGAGCCCACCCCGCAAAGGTAGCTGAACAGGAATGTTGGCTGTACAGTAGCTGCTTCCAGGACAGCTACAGTAGCATCTCACTCCCGGACTCGTGCAAAAGCAGCCGTCCTTGAGGATCTGCCCCTGCCAGGAGCCTTCGTACCTTCTCTCCAGTAGCTGCTTCACAATGCCGCGAGAAGAACGAGACCCCAGCTCGGCTCGAGGAACCAGAGATCTCACGCTGAGCGATTCTTCTTATGCAGTATAGTGGTTGGGCCTGCGGCGCACAGAGAAAAGGAGCTGGAGGATGCTGGTGTTATAGCTGACACAAGGGTAGCTTTCCCGTGTCGCGTTGCAACTCGGACTGCGCGAGTGGGACATGTGCGAATACGAGCCCTGAGATCTAAAGGAGCATGTGCTACTGAAAGGCCTACTGCGCTACTTCAACCATGGCTTCTTGGGGCACCAGCAAACCGCCTCGGCGAGCACCTGAGGTTTTGGCTCAAGGAACTTTGGCAGACAGCTTGGTTGTCACGTGTCGGAAGACTCGCAAGAGCAACGCGAATTCTCATGGCTTTCGGAAAGCAAACTTAGGCAGCTCAGCTAAGCAAGGTCGCGAAGGCGAGCTACACAGCAAACTCTCCATCTCTTGGACATGCGCGTCTCCGAACACCCCGTCTAGGACAGATCACTGCTGTAGTTGCTTCCCCTCCCAGGTTTGTCTCCACAGGAGGTGCTTAAACATCAATCTATTTCGCCACGGCTCCGCATATCGGCCTAGCACCTTGCGGCAAACGACCGGTGCAAAACCTGACCAGTGCAGCTCACGTGTTGGCGAACGCTCCTTTTAGCATTCTGAGGATCCAGTAACCAGAACAAAACACCACCACCAGCACCAGCACCAGCACCACAAATAGCCACAACGACAGCGACAGCAGCAGCAACAACAAGAAGAACAAGTACAACAACAAGAAAAGCAGCAGCGCAACAAGAACAACAATGATCATAATAAACGATAAAGGAGTACAACAACAAGAGAAACAACAAAACCGCGAAAACCACAACCACTGCCCCTACGACCACCACTACTTCTGCTGCTGCTGCTGCTGCTGCAACTGCCACCACTACGACCACTACGAACTACTACAGTACTACTACTACGGTACTCCTACTACTCTTATTACCACTCCTACTCCTCCTCCTACTACTACTACTACCACCACTGCCACTACTATTACTATCACGACTGCTACTACGACTACGGCAACGACGATAACGACGACGACGACGTCGTCCGAAGACAACGACGACAAGGACGACAACGACGAACGGCGACAACAACGACAGCAACAACAGCAACCACAACCACGACCGCAACCACAACCACACCCCCAACCCCAACCACAGTCCTCAACCGCGACGACAACAGCAGCAACAACCACGAACCACGAACCACGACGGCAACGACGACGACAACAACAACAACAGCAACAACAGCAACAACAACAGCAACAACAGCAACAACAACAACAACAACAGCAACAGCAACAGCAACAACAACAGCAACAACGGCAACAACGGCAACAACGACCACCAACAACCAACAACCAACAACCACAGCAACCAAGAACCAAGAACAAGAACAACCCCACCACCCCACCACCCACCACCCACCACCCACCAGGCACCAGGCACCAGGCACCAGGCACNCCGTGGTCACTACAGTGTATTCAGCTATTAATTATGCACGATATATGTTATCATTGCTTATGTATGATTGTATTTAACCACACCACCACACCACCGCACCACCACCACCACCACACCACCACCACCACCACCACCAATAACAACAACAGCAACTCCTACCCCTACCCCTACTCCTACTGTTACTCCTACTTCCTACTGGTCTTGAGCTAAATGTACTATATAAATACGGTACTAGCACGTGTTCCAGTACTAGTATACTACCTACTACTGTACTGCGATACCGACGACGACGAGGATGGCTGCTCCCGTACCCAATAAGCCTAAAGTATGATGGCGAACGCAAGCTTGAGAAGCAGCCAGGCATTCGCCGTAAGCACAAGAGCATGGACAGCAATGATGCTGGAAAAGCGAAAGACGGCAACACGCATTCCTTCTGAGAGTGATGTGTTGTGAAGCGAGCTACTGTCACTTCCTGTAGAGAACACACACGGTAGAGTGCGAGTTCAGATGCAACACATCACACTTCTGCGTGCGACTTCGGAAGGTACGGCGCCACAGCTAGATTCAATGTGCAGTAGTTCTACTTGTTCTACGGTGTGCTTCTCACGCCCCGTATCTGCCTTCAATCTGCGCTGCTCTTTTCGCCGTTGCACCGGTGGATGTCACCTCAGTGCGCGGCTTGGTGACTAGCTGCTGGAAGAGGCCCAGCACCATGCCAGTCTAAACAAGTCTTTACCAAATCGTGCATGCTAGGCCGGATTTGGGGGCCTTTGGGCGGCCACTGAGGCATTGAGCTACCAACAGTTAGTTACTTAGTCTTCTGAGATTTTGAGTATATATTATATATTCATCGGCACGACAAGAGCCGATGCCCGCGAGCGTGATTTCGATGCCATGTCGCCCAGATCTCATCATGCTCTGACAGCCTGCAAGAGCAGCATAACACAAACCGGAGGGTTGGCTTGCCTAGTCAAGCTCTCATCCTCTCACGGTCATAGACTTGGTATGAAGGCCTAAGGAGTGCAGGGCCGCCAGCCCTGGCCACCACGGATTCCAACAGCGCCCTCAGCTGACCGATGTCACTGCGTGGCACCTCCAGCGATCAGAAGAGCTGGCAGTTCCGGCAACCACCGTGGAGGAAGCTGTGCAAAGATCGCAGCAGCTTGTAGCAGCTGCAAAAGCAAAGAAGGTGCGGAAGCTGCAGCCGCAGCAGGAGCAGTTGCTTGCAGCATGATGCAAATATCTTCATGGTGTTGAAAGATCATGCAGCCGATCAACCGGCACTGCAGTCATCACCACGATGGTCAGGACTTAATATATCTTCGCAGCTAATTACAACCGTTGTCATCACCACCTTCATCTGAATAATCACCGTGATAGTCATCCATGAGTGGCACTTTGTGACGGGATTCCACTATGCCCCAAACCCCCGTAAACCGACCAAATCTCGCAACAACCTCCTCAATCGCTGCACAGTGGCGTTGAAAGAAGGGCTGCTAAAAGATGCACTGCGCGCAAACGGAGCCATTGTCATCGTGCCGTAGTGTAAGTCGGTGCTTGCCGCAAGCTCCCTGGGAAGTTCGGAACCCCTCTTTCGCATGCCAAGTAGCCACATCGGCTGGAGACACTGCACAGCGGCTCCAACAAGTGAGACATGCCTTGATGGGGGTGATCTTTGTTTTTGATATTGAAAGGCTCTTCTTTCCTCACAGCTTCGGGTCCAAAAACGCGCTGATGGTAGATGTGTGTACACTATTAGTACACCCGGCATGATGCAGCGCATAGTCTCAGTCTGGCATTACACGGGTTTGCACAAGCACAAAGGCCAGAAAGTTTGCACAGCACTGCCAATCGCTGTGGTTCGAGCAGTCAAACTTTAAACGGTTCACAGTTCAAGACTAACTGAACGGCAGGTTACCAGCACCAAAATACAAGGCTTTATTCCAGAAGTCATATCTTCCATATGGGTTGCTACATGCTACGTAGCATGTCTTGTTTCTCAGCCCCTTTTCAGCTGATTGTGCTCCCTGCCTCGCAAACGGCGCAGCCTGGCGGTGTCGGTCCACAGGCTTTGTTGACAGCCACCTCCACAAACTAAGAACAGTAACGTGGAAAGCCTCAAGTTGCCTAACAATGTGAACGAACATGTACAATCAGTCTTCACGGGTAGATGAGGGTGTGAGGTGTTAGGCCTAAGGCTTAATCAAGACTCGACATCTGAAGGCAATGGCGCCCACATCGCTCTGCCGTGTAATCCGCTCTCCCTCGCCGTCATGCAGCTGGCTCATGCCCATTGTTCTGACCTCCTCCAGAAGGACATTCTTAAATCACCCTTCGTGCATGCGTCATGTAAGCATCTCTGTCTGTCTCTGTCTCCGTCTCTGCCGAGAGATGGAATAAACAAACACGCATGAAGATCCACATATGCGCGCAAAGTGAGAAAGAGAGACCGAAAAGTCAACAGCCAAGTGTTACTCTCGCAGCATTCACTCAGCCTCGAGGTCGCTAATGCCCAGAACGCTGTGGAACTCTTTCAATGCCTTCGACTGCAAACAGTGGAATCTACAAGCAATGCACGAGATGCACGTGATACAGTTGGAGGACCAATCTCCGTGGCACTCGTATATACTAATAAAAAAATATATCAACTAACAAAAATCATGTCAGATCATTCCATATGACACGAAATGATATGATACGATACATATATTATATATATATACACACTATACCATGCCATACCATACTCATAATACAATTCAATACACTACAATAAAATACAATGCCGTACATGTGCATCTGTTTATATACGTAGACCTAGCTTTGAGCAAGACTTTCTGCCCGTCGCAGTCCTCCGACTGCACGTCTGAGGCGAAGCCCATCAAGAAGATGCTGTCGTCACATCCTCCCATTCCACCCGACTGACTCTTGGACTCCCCACTGCGATGAGCATAGTTGTGGGTGGATCGGTGCTTTGACACCTAGCCAGGCCTTCGCTGTCTCCTGGAAGCTCGGCAAACTCGTGCTTTGCGAGCGCCAGGCTTTCAGACTTCGCGGAGACAACGGTGACAGCGGTAAGGCCCAGGCCTGCAAGGATGCAGATCGCAGCTATGGGCACTCGCTTAAGGCATGGTATGGCTGGTATTGGCATTCGAGTGCCTTGGAGCTGTCCGGGCGCCGCCTCGAGCAGCTTGCACCGCTCCTGGCGCCAAGGCCGACGGCCACAAGTGTCCCAGACTTGCTCTCGGTCTTTCGCGACTGTTTCAAAACTTCCGCTTCGCAGTTCCAGGATCGCACATCGTCTCTGCTGCCTCTGCATGTCTCTGAATCAAAGCGATGGCGCCACGTTTCTATGATTTGCTAACCGACATCAGTCATCGCGGCCAGTACAACCATGCAATTGCGCATGCTTGCATGGCAGCCATTCGTCATAGCTCTTGCTTACACCGGATGCCTCTGGGCAAAACTCTTGCCATGGCTTCATTTTCTCATGTCAGACTACCTTTTTGCGTCTGGGCTTATCGTGACTGTATTCCTGAGACCTTTCCTGTGTCGACAGAGTTGAGATCGCTGCAGCTGGCAACACTATGGAGGATGAACAAAATGTTAGAGCCATGTTGTGCTCACGTTGCTGGTGATCCATTCGTCGCCGGATGTCGAAAGTCCGAAGGCCAATCTGCAAGCGATGCTGCAGGGAGGACTCGTTTGATCAACATGCGATTGCTGTTTTTCGTGTCAGACGGTGAACAGCTTGTCTGTGCTAGGTCGCTACTCTGATTGACAGATTGCGAAATAATAGTCTTCTGGTGTCAGCCTCAGACCCCCTGTACAGGGCAAAGCGCGAGCTGCAGCACTGGCTCCAGTTCTGCAACACTCAGCCATAGAGGTCGTCATCATCGTCCGCAGCTGCGGCAGTGGCTCCAATTCCCACGTCGTCCGGCCAGTTGATGACCACACCGCTGGTGCCGCCACCTGCGGTTGAATTCATGTAAATCGGGTCGAACTTCTTCCTGAACTGGTCGTATTTTGCGAGANCAAGGTTCCGAATTGTCATCGTTCAGCGCCTCCTCCACAACCAAACGATTGGGCGAGCGCTTCTTCTGAGGCTTCGCCGGGTCCGCCGGGACCGGCGCAGCGGGTGGCGCGGGCTCTTCCGCTGCCATTTTGGCAACTATGACACAAGTGTGAAATCTAGAAGTTTCGGAGACTTGACTTGGGAGCCTGGCGATCTGAGCCACGAGCACGCAAACAGCCTCTTTTTCGATCCAAGTTCATGTCCGGCTGATTGGCATATGTGTGTGTAGAATATGCACACATATATATATATAATAGTTACACATATTTATTTACTTGTATCGAATTCACAGAATTCATATTATACGTACATGCATGCATGCATACATACATACATAACATACATACATACATACATGGATGCATGTCCCACGAAGATTCAACTGCGCGATTTTGCGGGTGGGCGAGCCGTTTCAGGACTTTGAGGCAGTGTGCAGGACCCTGGGCCTGAAATGGCCAAACGATAGCAGCTCTTTTGTTGCTGTCTCGTGTCTTCCACGTCTGTTCGGGTTCGGTGGAGATGTCTCGCCTTGGTTTGCCAGGCATCCCACGTTTTAGTTCCTTTGCAGACACCGACTTGCAAAGACTCTGACCCAAGACTGGAAGAAACAGGCACGATGTGGGAGCTTGGCAAGCAAGCGGAAAATCACTACATCTGAGTTGTTCCAGAGAACGACACAAGCGTGTTTGTCACAAACTCGCCTGATCTCAAAATCATTCGACAGTTTTCAACATATAGTCATGGTACACATGGCGGTCCTAAGGCGTGATCGAATTGTGACGAACATATGTAGAACGTCTCAGCCGTAGAGGTCGTCGTCATCGTCCGCAGCTGCGGCGCTGGCTCCAATTCCCACGTCGTCCGGCCAGTTGATGACCACACCGCTGGTGCCGCCACCTGCGGTTGAATTCATGTAAATCGGGTCGAACTTCTTCCTGAACTGGTCGTATTTTGCGAGNGGCCAGTTGATGACCACACCGCTGGTGCCGCCACCTGCGGTTGAATTCATGTAAATCGGGTCGAACTTCTTCCTGAACTGGTCGTATTTTGCGAGATCCGAGCCGGCGACCGACCGCCGTGCGCCCGCGAAGGCCTCCTCGAAGTGCTTGCGCCCGATCTCGGAGCCCATAGTTGTGTCCATGGCATCGTCGTCGCCTGCTCGCAGCTCATCAGCCGCAATGGCATCGCGCACGGCTGCCTTTGCAGCTCGTTGGCACAGCTCTGCCAGATCTGCCCCACTGAAGCCTTCAGTCTTCTGCGCAATGAAGGACAGCGGCACATTGGGTGCGATGGGCGACTTTTTGAGAGTAGCCTCCAGGATGCTTTGTCGTGCAGGCAAATCGGGCAGCGGGATGTAGACAAGCTGATCAAGTCGGCCTGGACGCAGCAAAGCCTCGTCTAACAGCTCGGGCCGGTTCGTGGCACCGATGAAGAATACGTTCTTCTTCGCACCGACGCCGTCGATCTCGGTCAGCAGCTGGTTCATGACACGATCGCCAGCACCTCCTGCGTCTCCCTGGCTCGATCCACGGGCCGTGCCTACCGAATCCAGCTCGTCGAAGAAGAGAACACACGGTGCGGCTGCCCTTGCCTTATCAAAGACCTCTCGTACGTTGGCCTCAGACTCGCCGAACCACATGGTCAGAAGCTCTGGGCCCTTGATGCTAACGAAATTGGCAGAGCACTCACTAGCGACTGCCTTGGCAAGAAGCGTCTTGCCGCAGCCTGGAGGTCCGTAGAACAGCACACCTCTAGAAGGCTGCATGCCGAACTTTTCGAACTTCTCCGGGTGGTCGATGGGATACAAGATCGTTTCCTGCAAAGACCGCTTGGTGTCCTCCAAGCCCCCGATGTCATCCCACTTGATGTTCGGGACTTCTACTACTGTCTCTCGCAGCGAGGATGGATTCACGGTGCCCATTGCTGACTTGAAGTGCTCTTGAGACACTGCCATGGAGTCCAGCACCTCTGCATCGATGGTCTCCTCCTCCAAGTCGATGAGGTCCATCTTCTCACGGATGCACGTGAGAGCGGCTTCTGTGCAAAGCTGCGCCAGGTCTGCTCCGACAAAGCCGTGGGTGTTGGAGGCGACCTCCTCCAGCTTCACGTCGGTGCCCAACTTCATGTTCTTGGTGTGAATTCGCAGAATCTCCAGCCGGCCATTGTCGTCAGGCACTCCGATATCCAACTCGCGGTCGAATCGGCCGAAGCGGCGCAGTGCTGCATCAATGGAGTTGGGTCGGTTGGTGGCTGCAATTACCACCACCTGGCCACGGCCCTTGATGCCGTCCATGAGGGTCAGCATCTGGGACACCACCCGCTTCTCCACTTCGCCGCTCGTCTTGTCTCGCTTCGGGGCAATGGAATCGATCTCATCAATGAAGATGATGGCTGGCGAATTCTTCTCAGCCTCTTCGAAGGCCTTTCGCAGATTGGACTCTGCCTCGCCTGCCATCTTGGACATGATTTCTGGGCCGTTGATCAGAAAGAAGAAAGCTCCGGTCTCGTTGGCAATGGCCCGAGCGATCAGAGTCTTGCCACTGCCAGGAGGCCCGTACAGCAACACTCCTCGCGGAGGCTTTACTCCCAGTGTCTTGAACAAAGTTGGATGGCGCAAGGGCAGCTCAATCATCTCACGGATTTGGCCCATGGCCTTCTTGCAGCCCCCGATGTCATCGTAGCCAACTTCGTCGAGGCGCTCCTCATCTTCACGCTTCACAGGCTCACCTTCACAGTGGATCACGGTGTCTGGCGCCACAATCACGAACTCACCGGGGTCCACGCCCACCACTTTGAACTCCACCGGCCGGAAACCTCCTCGCACAAGGAAAAGGTCGCCCTGACGTGCGGGCCTGTAAGCCTCGAGGAAGTATGGCTTCAGGTATGTGTCGAAGAGATTTCCTGTGATACCTTCGATGGTGTCGTCTAGGGGCAGCACATGGATGCGTTT
>BGNK01000469.1:103777-161072 GCA_003297005.1 Symbiodinium sp. clade A Y106 | reverse complement strand
CGCAGGTTCTTGCGGACGACCTTGTTCATGCGAATCTTGCTGTCGTCTAAGTTCTCATCAGCCAGGACGATGCACACTGTGTCCTTTCGCTTCTTGCCCTTGATCAACACATTGTCGCCGCGGAAGAGGTTCAGCTCCTCCATCTTTGCTTGCGACAAAGATATGACCTGAAACTGCTGCAGCTCCAAAGATGCACGTGGCGGTGGTACATTTAGCGCGTCTAAGCATCGACAGGCCACGACCTCTGAAACTCCTGAAACCGCCTGTGTGGTCCGGTGCCGGGTGCCTTTTGGTCTGTCCAAGGATCGGGCTGAGTTGTCATCATTGAGGGCCTCCTCCACTACGAGCCTGTTCGGTGACCTGAAGCATGGATGAACAATCTCGAGGGATCTTCGCTTCCATATCCCAGACATGGATAGGTGCATAACAGCAACCTAAAGATCACGGCAGATTGAAGCTCGGCTCTGCTTTAATGGGACAGAATGGAACTTAGCTGTAGGCTGCGGATACATGCGCGCTATGCCATGTTGCAAAAACACAGTGCATCGGTTGTATCGTGATGCCTCTCACTCCAGGTACTTCTGCAGCCGACCTTCTTTGCCTATCTTGACGTACCGATACATTCAAAGCAAAGACAAAGCACTGGGTGTGGGAAGGACCCCACACACGCCACACTTATTACATTAAGTGCACACTCGGATCGGCCTCGCCAAGGCAAGACAGTCGGGGACCTTACTCCTTCACAACTCTTTTGAAGCTGAAACCTTTCGTGATCATAAGTTCTCCGGCCTTTTCTTCTGTGGCTTGGCAGGCTCTGAGGGCGGGGGCGCCGGAGCCACGCTTTCTTCAGCCATAACGGGAATATGCCCGGGGCTGCGAGGTCTCGTACTGATCTGAGCCGAGATGCCCAAACACGGAGCACAAAGGCACTGGAAGCTTCCAAAGCAGTCGGAGCTGCACGTGCGGGCAACGGGGCGGCACTCGGGCTGTTGGCACGATGCGACGAAAGATTCATCATTCAGGCCAGCACCCAGAATTTCAGGGTGCTGTTGCATGCTCTGCAATAAACGGGCTGGTGACCTCGTCTGCTCACAGGTTTGGTTTGATATCTAGCCATGTGGCAGTGTCTCAACGGGAGGCCTGTCTGCAAACGATGCGTGACCAACCGGTCTTTGGGAATGTCATGGGACGGCTCATGCGCCAGGCAGCACCTCAGAAACCGAGCAGGCGGGCATCGGAAATGCAAGGTTCAGTTCCTTTGAATTCATGCCTTTCCACGCGTGCAGATCCTGCTGTCTCAAAACCTCTTCACATGCTGCTATTAACTACCTGCATCCCGCGACAGTCGGCGCAACATCTGCTGTGCTTCTGCGGAGCGAGCCTCCAGCAACTGAAATTAAGCTGTGCCGAAACTGACGATGTGTGTTTGTCGCTAGTCCCTGCGGTCCTGAAGCTCAGGGCCGAACTCTCCAAACGACAGTGATGCAACATCCTTTCACGAGCTGGGACTAACATCGGCTGGACAAGCAACGCTTAAGCTCAAGGCCTCAAGATGCTGCTCAGAGTTGCCCACCTCAACGCCTCTGCTTGGCAGATCTTGTTTTGCAGAATGGTATGTGCCGCTCCTGGCAGGCGGCACACACTTCTGGATGAGGTAACCAGCAGCTAGCTAGCATCGTTATTTTTTCGCGGCAGTAGAAGTGTCGTGCGACCGTGTTGTTAACGCTGCGGCAAAGCCTTTGCATGCCCTGTATTGCGCTGAAACTAACAGCCCATCCATCAACAATCGTTGACATCCGGGTTCATGCTTGCAACCAGCCACCTATAGTCATGATTATGCTGTTGCTGCCTCCCGCCTGGCTAACGGGTGAGGCCAGGACGAACCAAAACGCCGATTCATATTCATCCAGACCTACCTGCCTACGTACCTCGCATACAATCATACATACAACATCCATCCATGCATCCATCCATCCATCCATGCATGCATGCACATGCACATGATAAAAGAAGCGAATAGACAAACAAACACACACACACGCACAAAACAGACACACAAACAACATATAAATGAACAAACAAACGAACAACCAACGTACATGCATACGTACATACATACGTACATGCATTCACACATACATACACACATGCATACGTACATACATGCATACATTTTTTGGCACTCGCGCTCGAGTTGCATACATACATACACATACATACATACATACATTACATCCATACGTACATACATACATACGTACATACATAGGTACATACATATAGGTACATACATACATCTAGATAGATAGATAGATAGATACAGAGATCAATATTGATCAGTATAGAAAGAAAGATAGATAGATAGAACGATAGCACAAAACCATCCATGCATACACATATGCATAATATGTTAAAGAATCACTTACACGCATGAGTACATACACATGCGCACATCCATCCATCCATCCATCCATCTATCCATCCATCCATCCATCCATCCATCCATCCATCCGTGTCCATGCGTTGCATTCACATATTAATTACATCGTTATGTTACAGTACGTTACATTGCATTACAGTGCTCTACATTACATAACATATCGGTACATACATACATGCATGCATACAGATATGCGCTTATCGATGTTTTGTGATGTGCGTTTCCCATGCGCGAGCGGCTAGCATGCTCGACACCTTAAACCCCTTGCATTGCATGCTGCAGTTCATTCTCTTCCGAGTACCTGCTACCAGGCTCTGGGTAGAAGAGGGGACTGAGGTGCCGGCAGCTTGTGTGGACCCGAAGCGGCGGCCGCAATGAGGGCAAGGCACCCGATCCTTGCTCTCACATGTGATCCCTGACTACGGATGGCCAAGGTCAAAAATGAAGACTGCAAAACTGGATTCACTTCTCAAGGGCGCGAGTCGACCCGGTACGCCAAGCCTGACTGCTGTAGCGAACTGCAACTGTAACTTGTCAGATTCTTATATGATATACCAGGACATTGTTTGTCACTCGCTCTCGATACCAGGACATTACATCTTCTAAGATCTGTCGCCTGCATCAGCACCAGTCTCAGCTGAGGGCATCTAATGAAGGATCCGTCGGCGGTGGCGGAGGCAGATTTCTCAAGCTCTTGCCATCCTCTGCATGACACCAAGCAAGGGTGCATCTTGGCAATCGAATTTGAGTGGACATAGAGCATTTGTGCTTGGCAAGCCGAGAAAGAGGGCAAAGGGCACACAAAACACACGAGATGGCATCCAAACACAGTCCTTTACGTGCTGGTCCACGATACGTGCCTGCATGCTTCATATTCCACAATGCACCGCACATGCCAGAGCATAGGCGCTACATCTTCCATCTTGTCAAAACTCTACCGTGCTACTGGCCGCAGGAATCACAACTTGCACTGCAGAAACCTACAGTATCAGTGAGTGCTACAGAATCCATTCTCGATTCCGAACCTGTCTCACCGCCTGCCGGAAGGCTTCGGATTGCTTCTTCCAGGTCGGGACTGCGCCAGGGAGCAAGAATGCCGAGGAGTTTGTGTCACATCGGGAGAGGAAGACATAGGAGCAGATGACGCAGGCATATAGGCTCGTTCGTACCTGTGCTTGATGGACACACACAAACATGATTAATCGCAACGCACTTTATTACACACAAACGACAATCTACATTGATATGGCATTGTTTTTTTTGCACGGGTGCTGTACTTCTGTGCTAAGACCGGCCCACTTGCATATGTTTTCCAACCTCACAAGAATGAGTATGTTGCAAGTGTACCTGCGCACATGAATGCATGCAGGTATGGACACCTACCTGGACCAATTTATCGACGTGCCTGACCTACCTACCTGCCTGCCTGCAATAAGCGTGTACATACACAAGCATGCATGCACGATCGTGCATGCATGCATGCATGCATATGCAGGATACATACGCGCACATACGCACCCACACATATACATACGTCCATGCATATATGTAACCTATATATATATAGGTATGTGTATATGCACAAATACAAACATACATGTTTACGTACGCGTACACAGGCATACATACATGCATACATACATACATGCACTTGAATATACGTATACTTACATGTGCATAGACGCACGTTATATAAGGGTTACGTACACATGGGTACAAACGTACACATATATGATTAGATATATATATATACGTACAGAAAGCGTCATATATATAATGATGTATATATATATATATATGCGTACATACGATTGCATATGCATTTCATCCGTACGTGCATACAAAGGTTCAATGCAACATAACGTAAGGATCACATAGCATGAACACCAGGGCCAAGAACAACATACGCTTACATACATACATGCGTACATGAGATTACAATTCGTTACAGCATGTTGCATTGCAACACAGACAATTGCACCGCATGGGCAGTAAGCTGCAGTACATTACAGCGAATGCTTCCAACCATTGTAAACACATATAGTATGTATGTACATACAGCGCACATTTGATGTCTCTTTATGTGTTACTTAATAAACAAGTATCTGCTTCTACATAAGGTCAGACAATGTCATACACACTTCTGCACAAACATGGCATATGTCACGCAGATGAGTCCAAAGCAGAATGCATAGATGCCACGTATGTCGAACGTACATAGATTATCTTGTCTGTCGATCGTGCCTACATTCTACATGAGCAGCGTGCTCCTGCCGGTGCACGCATTTGCGCATGCACCTGTGTACGCGTGTGTTTGCAGACACATGTATGTACATGTATGTGTGTATGTACATACAAACATACATTCAGCTATATGTGCATCCATTTGTGTTCTGGTTGTATTGTGACCATGCACATGTGTGCCTGCTTGGCCCGATACAAGTCAACAAATCGATATTTACTTGGACCAGTCCGTAGGATATTTGATATTTGGCCAGAGACAGTGAGTGAGTGAGAGAGTGAGAGAGAGAGAGAGAGAGGGAGGACGGAGAGGACAGAGAGGGGGATAAAAAGAGAAAGGAAGCAAGAACTGGCAGGCGAACTTTTCCTGCACTGGTGGCGAGTGTCCGAGAGAAGGTTTGCGATGGCATCTGGCGCAAAAGTGGGAAACCGCGGGACATTCCCCTTCACTGTCCTCTTGACAGAAACTCTGCACGAGAAAGATGTCTTTCCTGCCCTACGGTCCCAGGCACGTCTCGGACGTTTGATACGGGATGATCTTCAGCTCTTCTTATGAGGGGCGGGTCGGGTCCCCCAATCATCAGCTATCTCCCTCTCACTCTCTGTCTCTCCTCCTTTCTGTGGCAGGGCCCAGGGGATGCAGCCTTAGCAACGTTCACAGTCGATGAGCATCCACACTTGTCAGAACGAAGAGAATGGCTTGCTAGGTGACATACGAGCTTCATTTTCAGGCCTAGGGCCTAGGGACTGGGCTACTCTTTCTTTCGCGAGGGTTTCAAGGAGAGGCAGCAACTCTCCCCTCCGGCACTGTCGTGCCCCCCGAAAAGAGTTTGGGGAAGCCAGGTGAGAAAGCAACGATGGCAAACAGGGCGCATGTCAAGGACAACCGCAGTCACCGAAACAACTACCTAAGGCAGGTAGAAGCCCTCTCTCACTCTCTCTCTCTCTCTCTCTGTCCCTCTCCCTCCCTCCCTCCCTCTCTCTCTCTCTCTCTCTCTCTCTCTCTCTCTTTGCTTCGCATTGCTTTGTTTTGCGGAATGGGAGGCTGGTCTCGCCCTACTACGGCCTAACTAAGAACTCGTCAGGCTACACACTCTCTCGCTCTCTCCGTGTCTCTCTCTCTCTCTCTTGCTTGCTTGCTTGCTAAGCGGTTTAGGGTTTTCTGGGGACCCTTGGCCCGAAGGCCTACCCCCCATGGCTCGCGGCGGTCTGTCAGCTCGGCCCCTATTCGGGGAGGAAAGAAGTGTTCCTCCGAGTGCCAGTGTAATACCCCATTATACCCCCCCCAAGCACTCTCTCTCTCGCTCTCTCTCTCTCGTCTCTGCATTCTGTGTATATGCACAAGTCGGCGCATTCATGCAGGTGCAGGTGCCTAAACATAATCGTGGTCGCAACAGCACTGTATTTCTGTAACATGTTGTATACATGAGAGTTCGTTGGTGTGGTTGCCTCCATGCATAGATTCCTCTCTTCATGCGTGTTGATTCAAGCCTTGGGATGTGAATCTGAATCCGCATGACCACCCGAATTACAGTTGCAGGCAGTCATGGAACCCATGCAAATAAGTAAACGTTTGCGTGTGTGTTCGTTCGTCTGTATATATACTTACCGGTCGTGCCTACGCCATGCGAAACTGCCGTATACATGTAGGGGGTGGATGCTGCTGGAACCTCCTCCCAGCCTCATTCATGCTACAACCACCGAGCCGCTGCATATTCTTGACTCTGCGACTAGACCCTATGTCCTATGTCCCTTTGGGCCTCTCAGAATCCAGATGCCATGCCTTCAAATATACCTCAGGGCGCATTAGCCCACGATGAGGTAGAGCCGTGAACCTGCCCGGTTGCCCTGGACCCACGACTGTGAGCTCTGCATCCTATGCAGCACCGGTATTTCTGGAATTTCGGATTTTGGGGCTAAGGCTAAGGATGGTTGCTCGTCTTCCTTGTACCGTGTATATGTTGTATTGAGCCACTGTCACAGATACCAGGCGAGCTCTGCGAGATGGCGCAGGGATTCCCGGCTTCTCGCGCATGCCCTCGCAGGCGCTTGAAAGACTCAAGACCAAAAATTGATCTTAAGCAGGGTTGCCTGCAGGTGGCCTGTCACTCATTCTGGATTGACTTACCAGCACACATCTCTGGGATTCTCTGGGGGCAGTGCCACTGCGGCTATTCATAGAAGAATGTGTCACAGCCGATAGCGTGGCAAGAACAGAAATTAAAGGAAAATACATGCAGCAAGGCACGGAACTGTACCGACCCATGCCTCGCTTAAATCCTACTTCGTACATGCCTCCAAACCCCGTTTGGCATAGCTCACCCCACGCAGTCTGCGCCATTCCTCTGATCCCCACATCGTCCATGGTCTGCGATGTTGCTAAGCAAAGCTTGACCGAGGACCTAGGCGCCTGGGACTGCTCCGCCCTTTCAACACCTGTCGGGCAAAGGGCACCTTTACGACGCCGCTCAGAAAGAGCAGGAGCGAGGAATCTGGCAAGCGTCAAACGGGGCCGCGTACGCACAGATCGCGTCTGAGTGCCGTTGCATCGATGTGCATGATGCACCGGATGCCCGATTTGCGGCCCAAGCTTGTCAGTCGGGGTGGAGGATGAAAAATAAAGCCACCCATATCTTCTTTTAGCCCAAAACTAACCACCGAATAGTTGGAACCGACAAACCGTCATTTGATGGCTCTTGAACTCCCTGGGTGCCGGACAAGCCCTGCACCAACGCAAAGCACAGCTTCAACATGACTGTCTGGTGCTTGGTAGGGAAGGGGGGAATGGATCCCTACAGTAGTCCCTATAATCCCCAATAGTAGTCTCCATAATCCATTCCCCCATTCCCTACTAAGAACCAGACAGATGAGCGCTCAACTTCACGGCTTTCAGGGATCCTGGGTTGTCCCGTTAAACGGACTTCCAAAGTCGGGACCTGCACAACTCACAGCCTTCTGAAAATGCTCGGTGCACCTCCACCATACACGTGACTTCCAACTGAGCTTACCAACCATACTTTTCGGAGGACACTTGCTGATTGGTATGGCTCTGCAGTGCAGCAATCGGACCATGCAAACGAAGTCGCCAAACTATAGGATCCTTTACAGGTCAAATCGAGTCCTGACCTCCTACACTGGAGGCGTACAGTGGAGGCAGCTTGCTCCGCTGAAAGCCGGAGGCACCGCAGGTCCGTGGGGCAACGCAGCAGAGGCAACACAAGGGCCGGCCACACACGTCCCATGCAACCCTTGCAATGTTGATTGTGCATGTGTGTGTATACATACATATTATATACAGAAGGTAAGATAAAGGTATATTGGCCTACAGCGATGCGTTACATGGTTACAGCGGTGGTGGGGTCGTGGCTCGGCCCGCCTGTGCAGACCCTTTGGGTCTGGTTGAAAACACGGCCAGTGTGCAAGGGCCAACGCACCCAGAAGGGCTCATTCTCATCACTGAAAGTTGTTTTCTGAGATCTGAGATGCTACACACAAAGGGCAAATGCTGTGCTGAAATGCCTGGACCTTGCTACTGCTGGACAGCCGCATACATACGAGCCTCTTAGCTGTAAATGACCGACGATGGTTCGCAAGTTGGTCAAGCGAAACTCATCGAGGACATAAGCACCATGATCGCGAGGTTGTCGCACGTTCTAGGTGCCGTATGGTATGTTGGAGCGAATCCGCAAGTGCACAAGCGTGCAAGCCTTCCAGAACCACTCGAATCGCATGCATGCACGGCTTGCAAGAAATGGCGGCACTGATGTGCCCTGTGCGAGGCGTCCAATTCATCACCTCGGCAGATGTCCACATGAGACGAGACAAGGACTGCATGCCGGCGCAGGTTACTTCGCCACGTGGGCCGAGTCCCGCAATTGCAACAGTCGGCATAACGCTATCTTCGAGCGGAGACATCGCAGCAAAGGTCCCAGCTCTGCTGAGGTCACAGATTCTCTGAAATGCCCACAACATCTGAACGCCTGTCAAGGCCGAACGAATTCTGAATTCTTACCAATCAGGTGCCTTATGGCCGACCCGATCTATGCGAACTCTAAGCCGTTCAAAGCTGAACATGCATACCTGGTCGATGCAGTCCGGCTCAAACAGCCTTTGTCTGTTGACCTTACCAGGGGGGAAGGATGCCAGGTGTGAAGTGCAAGTTTTTGGTGATCTGAGGCCTGGGAGACTGCAGCCGAGAAAGTTCACCACCGAGTACTCCACAGTGCCGAAGCCTTGCCACCGACCGGCTATTGAATTGCCATTGCCGGTCCATTTCTAACCACACCAGAAAAAAGCAGTTGCTACTCCTTTGAACAAGCTGCCCTTCAAATCCACTGCTGCCGGAACAACATCGAGGTCCCGCGAGCTGACCTCGCAGGGGTGCGGGGTGCAAATTCCCGAACCAAGCAAGGCTGGGAAATTTGGGGCTGATGCCTGCACCATTTTCCGCTGTACCGATGCACTGTGGCTGCAAAATTCTGAACGACCAGTGCAAGGAACCTGGTGAAAGAACCGAAAAGCGTTATGCAGCTCTCGGTGGGATAGAAGAGACTGCATATCTAAACACAAATTTTCAGCGGGTACGTTGGCGCTCAGGGTGTCTACGACTTGCAAACCACGAAGCTGGCCAGCTGTTTCCACGCAGGTGCGAGAATGCATATTCAACGTTAGAGGGGGGTAGATTTCTCGTTTTATCCACAAGTAAATACTACAGGACTTCAGCGTTCCGCATGCATCGACATTCATTGGTTGAAGGCTGGCAGTTCCTGCATCGTGGAAGTTTTTGGGACTCGGAGCTGCAGTAAAAGCCAAGGCCCGGCCTCATCAAGGAGTTGTGCGGTGAAATTTTTGCAGCAGGCAATGTGCGAGCGCGGGCAAACGGATTCCAATCGCTGAGAGAGGTGGATCCTGAGTAGAATGGCATAAAGGAGGGCCCGCCCCAAGCCAGGATTTTTTAAGCATGCTGCCCGGGAAAGCCCTGACACAGCTTCTGTAGACGCTTTCGCAGCCAAGAGTCGTAGACCCGAATACGCGGAAGTTGCGACCATCCACCACTCCAGCACATAAAGGCCCCAAAGCAATTCCCGTCCGCAAGTACATTCCTCGCAGCGCCGGGACATGTGCTCTCCACATGGAGAGCACGGACGAAACTGACAGAGGACGGTACTAGATTAGAGTCTAGAGCACAAGCATCCTCAGAGCTCTGTTGCCGCATCGGCCTGTTCCCGTATTCTATCAACAGACAGATTTGCCTCTTAAAGAGAGCCCTGAATCCTTCGATCTGGCTCTGTCTTGGTCCTGCAAACAAAACCTAAGGACCTTCCGATGGAACTGTCTGTGGCCACGGGATGCCACAAACCTGAGCTAAGCGACCATGATCACCGTCTGCGAACGCTGAAAGCATTTTGTCCACAGCCTTCTGCACCTGCTGGCCAACGAGATTGCAAGTTAGGAATCGGGGTTTTCACGCTTTGCAAAGACACGCAGCTCCAGCACCCAAGTACAAAACAAAGGCAGCGCAAAGCTTGTTGCCAACCCAGTCCTCGGCAGCCACGTAGATCGCTATCGAAGCCGTTCGGCCTGGTAACTCCGGAGGCCACATGAGGCCACTAGCCGCTGCACGCGAATTCTGCTTTGACGCACCTGGATATCGCGCCATGAACTCCGCATTGCAGAGCAACAGCAAGCCTTGGACCAGCAGCAAAGAGGCTTCAAGGACGTGGTTATGCATGCGACCCTGCCGGGATGGCCACCAGGCAAGTCCAGCCAATACAAGAGCGAGGACACGCTTGACTGAAATGCCTCATGCGGTTGCCTTCTTGATGCCCCATAAGTGAACCCAAGACAATACAGTAACAGCACGCGGCCAATCAATGCAGCAAGCCTACATTGTCCCACATATGACACTCACAACACTGCATGAATCAAGTTGCTGTCGCCCACTGCCTCGTGAATGTACACGTAGGGGTGAGCCTCCCTCTGGACTACTCTGTTGGCTGTGACGTAGACCTGACGGTCTTTGTTGGGCAGCTTTGCTTTTGATTCTTGATCCCTGCCCTATCCTGTGCCCGTGAAACGCCTGTTGGTTGCATCATGTTGTTCTTGAGTAAGCAGCAACACCTATACGCAGACATTCAATTGCGCTGGTGAACAAATCAGTTAAACCAACCACATCACATGCCGAAGCATCACAGACCAACTATTACAAATGGCGAGACATGAAGCAACTGTAAGCAGAATATGCTTTCAACCTGTCGGCCTAATTTTTCATGATATATACTTCCTGATACTACCCACATGCACGTCATCCAAGCAATCAAAGAAAGAGCAACGAACACATCCGAGAGCCGGGTCCTGATGTAGGAGCTCAGCCATCATTCGTGGAGGTTGAGATGTCGCGAAGGGCGTCGTGTTGGCCACGTCTGTCATGATACAAGCCACCTCCTGTATTCAGTAAAGATTTGAAAAAGACAGCCCGAACATGGAATTGCTCGCATCTCACAGATTTCCGTTTGCCCGAAGAACCAAACTGATTACGCATCTGCTTGAACGACAATCAATCCTGGCAGTCAATGATGTGGGGAGCCGCTGGCTGGCGCAAGAACTGTCCGAAGCCACGTGGAACGCACTGCGCAATCTTGCCCCTGACTCTCTCGAATACCTTGCTTCACAAGAACTCACATCTGTTTTTACTCTCGCACCACCCAGCTGTCACTGTCAGGTGCATGAACGAATCTTGGAGTGTTGTGCCATTGCACGTCCGCTGCCAAACAACGATGCCTGAACTTGAACTTGAATGTATCCCGTGGCCTAGCTCAGGTAGCCAACCCCGGACCATTGACAGGCCAAGGTGCAAGCTTTGACGACAGGTCTCCATGGATGTGCACCTGAGGTCGTGCACGCCAGCAGCAGCCGGCAGACTTGGGACCAAATGCTCAACAAGCCACAGTTGCAAGTGCTCTTCTGCAGAACGGACAGCCGAGTGGCCAGAAGCCGGCAAGACATTGGCATGCCGTCTGCATCCAGAATTACGGCGTCACCTCAACAGCTGAGCGAGTCTGCATGCTGCGCTGCATGGGGTGCCAAAATAAAACGTTCAACGATTCTCCGTCCTCATTCAAAGTGTCAACACTCACTCCTGTACAGTCCTTGGAACACGAAATCCTTCACCAACAGTCAATCTTCCCTTCTTCCTGGAACTGTGGGTGGGTTGGGTTCCCTGCTCCCTCATATGGTTTGGTTTCATGTGCGATGATATCCATAACAGCGCCATCTCTGAGCATCGGCATTGCTGAAACGTCGGAGTGAAATCGCGACACTAACGCTCACATTTGTGTGACTGCTGGCGCGGTTGAAACGTCGTCATGATATCAAAAGAAACCGCATCGGAAACAGCAGTGGCCAGGATCATTTCGTTGCGGGCTCTCGACATCCCCACTAGAGTCACGGGGATCAGGATGTCAGTTACCAGAAGCTCCAACTCATCTGTAACATATACAGCTCCCATTCCGGTTCCTTTCATTTCTGCCCCAGCGGCGGCAGCGCGAAATGTGCCCCGCAAGGAGCGCTGCGCGTTTCGATGCTGGTACCGCTCGGAGCCGGCGAAAGAGCGCCGCCTAGATTTGTAAGGCTTGCATGGTTGAGAGTGTTTGAGGCATCGGAGCTTATGTAGCCATGTCCTTAACCGCTTAATTGTTGAGTAGGCTGTCTCCAGGTGAGCAAAGAAATGCAAAGAAGAGGGGGTGCCTCTACAATACCGGCGAGTCCTGGGCGTGTTCAAGAAGTGCCAAGGCGACCAGAGTGATAGGTACACTATGTATAAGTCGTGTGATGGAGACGCAAGGCATGATTTCCCAGTCAATGCAACTGAGGCACATGGGCATCTGATACCACAGCAGGCATCAGTACCAGCACGCTCCTACACTGCACGATGCTCAGCGGGCAGGTACACTCCGAGCCCTTGCAATCCAGTCGGTAGCTTCATCACTGCATCGCTGATTCTGCCATGATTCCTCACAACAGTACTGCTAGTTAATGTTAATTATATAAGCCATTTACATACTGCAGCGAACCCTTGCTTGGAGTCCCAGTCCCAGGAAGGCTGTGGGTTAATTGTTGTAGACGGGAAACTCCGGAATGTTGCAGCAAGGAAACAATTACCCTGAGGCTCCATAGTAGTTCCTTTTGGGGGTTCGTATATAGAATCCTATAAGATAATCCCAAAAAGGAACTACTAGGCAAAATACTGGTTTCTATAGGGCGCGCGAACCTCCACCTCACATGTTCCTGCACACAATTGCAAGTTTCCGGTTTCTACAGGGCCTGGGATCTGGACCCTCATATGGCATTGCCAACAACTTTAATGGTTTCTGCAGAGCCAGGAGCCTCGAATCCAAAATGCTCCGTCAAACAATTAACTTGCAAACTAAAGGTTTCTGCAGGGGACCGAATCTTGACTATTAACTGCCTGCGCAGGGTTTTCAGTCAAACACGGACCGGAGCAGGATTCATGACGTAGTTTCGCAAAGGCCTTCTGCTGCCGGGCCAACGACCGAGTGACTTGCATTTCAATGGCTTCGGGACGGTGATTGACTGGCTGCGGTGTTCTCTGCCGCTCCTAAATTCCTATTCAAACCTTCAGAAGGAGATCGGAGCTGGAGCCATGGCCCGGTCCTGTGTATGCCAGAGCTTTCTGCTGCTGGGCGAACCAGTAACCAGAAGAAGCACTTATTAACTTGCATGTTAATGGTTTCGGGATGCTGGTTAACCTTTTTACAGCTCGGAGCTGGAATAATATCGCCGGGGCATGTTCAGGCAAGCTTTCTGCCACAAAGCAAACCACCAAGACCTCCCTCGGGTTAGTTCTTACAAGCGCCATGCCTTGTTTTGGGCCTTGGGTTGCCAGTTTGAAACAGGGATGTCTGCTATGTTCGCTTCGGTTGGTTTTGGGGGTTTAGTTTTGGGATCCCGCTGGCTACTCTTTATCCAAGGCTTCAAACTTCGCAATGCAGGCACAACCCGACTTTTTTCCTGTACACATTCCCCATTCAGAACGGGTCTCCCCCAGAATTCAGCCTGAACATGGTACCCCCATTTTCCATGCAGGGTCCCGGGGCCGAATATGATTTCTCCCTCCCCAATGTAACGGCGCGGGGGCGGGAATTATATTCGGGGGGTCCGGGTTCTCTTCCGGCGGGCCAAATCAAGTCCATTGGGGTTTGATCCGGGGGTCGAAATATCTCGGGGGGTTGGGGACCCGTTTTGAACAGGGAATTTGCGCGGGAAAAAATATCGGGTTGTGCCTGGATTGCGGAGTTTAAGCCTTTGATAAATAGTAGGCCGGCGGGCGTGGGTCTCCATACCTTCAGAGTACTCATGCCCAGTGATTCAGTGTCTTGGGCCGTGGTCTGGCTCCCAGAGAGGCACGGACGTCTGCTACTCTCACTTCGGTCTTGAAGCGTCGGGATCTTTGGAGAAATACAAATACAAATAAGAGGAAATACATGCTAATAAATGGAAAAGAAGAATTAATACTAGGACTAATAGGAGGATGGCAAAGAAGAATTAATACTAGGACTAATAGGAGGCATACTAATTTCAACTGGCCAAAACTAATAACAGGGAATTCTGGGATACTAATACTAGCAATAGGTTAAACTTATACCAATAAGAGGAATACAAATACAAATAAGGGGAACACAGGGATACCAATACGAATAAGAGGAATATAAGTACTAAGAAGTAAACGTAAACCAATTAATGAACATGCACTGTCACAGCTTGATCCCTGTAGAATCTCTAGAAGAATGGCACATGTGTGGCAGACTTGGCAAAAACGAGCCTCCAGAATCACCGGCACAGGGAAGTAGAAGGTGAGTCACGTGAGTGCACAAAGGAACACAAGAGTTGAGGAGGAGAGGGCGAAAGCCAAAACGGAAGGGCTGCATTGGATTGACCACGACCACAGCTAGTCATAGGACGTCACAGGACTCCTGCCAATCAGCGATCCCGGCTCGTAGCCCAGCATTTCACAAAGCCTTACAACGCAGATGGGTTCAGCTGTTTTTTTTTGACATGTTTGGGGCTGCCATGGGCCAGCCTTCAACATGGCAACCTGCACACTTGCCTGTCAGTACATTGATTGGTGGCGATGAAAACTACGCCTACGCCCGCTCTAAGCCCGCTGTGAGTCTTTGGCTTCTTTGCAGGTGCGAGAAGCTTTACGTCAACTTCGGTCAACGATTGTTAGCAGATGCAGCACTGGAATTCAAGGGCTGACGGCCAGCGCAATACTGTCCCGAGAGTACCGCACTTCACGGCTTCTGCCGACTCCGACCCTCTGTTTGTAATGATGAAGATGGTTTGGCTGCGACTTTCCATGGCTATCAACTGCTCATGTTCAAACAAGATTTGACCAATTCGGGCCAGCAGCCTTGCACGAGTCAGCCTCCGGTTTGAAATCTCGTCGGCCACACCCATAAAGAATGCAAAGTCTTGCCCTGCCAAGAATCGCTCTTACATGTCCAGCCGAGCAGCTCTGGCTGTATTTTCGTAATGGTGAAGTTTGGGTCGCAGTGGAGACACACACTCCACGATTTCCGAGACTGCGGAGAAGCGATGGAACGAGCCTGCAGCCGTCATCTTCATTGGAAGCGTTCCCGCCCGTGTTCAGTTCGACTTCGACAACCTGCTCATGCCTCCGCCTACAAATGTCCCGGTACTCTGCCTTCTCCTTGTAGGGCCATGATGGAGGCGGTTCCTCCTGCGCCTGCCGAATCTCTCACAGACACTTTGGACCGTGCTTGACAATCACGTGCAGGACAAGGTTCTACGGATTCTAGCATCCGCAGGCAGTCCAAACAGCTCGGCAGGAGATCATCCGAGCAAAACCTGCCTGTAGCCGGTGCAGCCAAGTCCGATTGAAGGCCCTTTTAAGAAGCCATCGCAATGCCTCAGGAGATGGCATAGGCTATCGGCATCTATCGGCTAGATGCTCGTGATGCCTTCATGCGGATTCTGAGCATTGAGGTGCTGTCACCCATCAATCGGATACACGCCGAAAAGCCGCAAACGGCTTCGCTGGCAGCCGAGCAGCCGCCATCATAGAGTTTGTCAGCACCCCCTCGGCTAAAGCAAGCCGTGATGGAGGACCGGGTGGCTTTTGTACAGCGAGCCTTTTGCTAAAGTGTAAGTTCTCACAGCTGATCTGCCATCTGCCCTGTAAGGAGAGGCAAGCTTCCAGTAGAGCCATTGTTTTCGCCTGCGAGGCCGAGGCTGGCACTGGCAGGAGCTGCCTTGACCTGAATCACTGAAGCATTGGGCATTGGGGACCATTTGCACCGTTTGGGGCCTTGGGGCCTTGGGTCCTCGGGCAGCCACCTGACTTCCGAAGATCTAAGCCAAGTGGCATTGGGGGGCTTGTGCCTCAACCCAAACCTACCCTGATGAAGCCAACTGCGGACGACGCGTGGCTTGGACAATGTAGCGAACTTTCGACAAGAGGGCTAGAAAAGATGTCGGGTCAAGCTGGCAGTGCTGCGGCTGAGACGTGCATTACTACAAACCCTCATCCGAAGCACTTGGCAACCCTCCTCCCATGGGCCCCTGAGTGACTGCTGCCCTGAAACCATTGCTGCTGAAGCCCTGTGGGGAGTTTCGGCGCACTTTGCGCACCCGGCTTGATGGGCCGGTCCTGCGGGGCCTTTCGACCTGGGACTTCGGCCCAGGGAGATTTCGAGGCAGGCCCATCACCAAGCATTGCAGGAGTCAAAGTCTTCCCCGCACATCCTGTCTAGTCGAGCAACATCCCAAGTCACAGTACATCACAGCCAGTTGTGTGTTTGATGGAGCCTGAAGATCCGCAAGCCTGCCTACCCCGAAGACAAGGGCTGGGTGGTGCCAGCGAGCTCATGAAAGCTCAATGCAGGGAGGGTAGCTGCAGAATCATAACCACGCTCTTCATCATGCACTTGGCGACCAACCCTGCGCCATCTTCTCCATCTTCTCCTCAACGGTTCTGGAGGCTGGCAAGTTCAATCTGAAATTAGGATCGGCACCGCAACGTTCGAAAGCCCACCTGCTTTTCGTGGGCTTTCTTCGCCTCCCGTTAAGGAGGCAAGCACACGGCAAGTTGCCGACCCAACGAGCTACAACAACCTGCTAAGACATGGATATTTTCCAGCACGCCTTCGCTGCCTCAACAGGGACAGCCTGTTTGACCTGGAATCGCAGTGACATCCAATCAAGCAGAGCAAGGCATTCGAATCGGCAATTCTATAGCCCTACTGCACATTACGCCACAGCTACCGAGGCCAGCACTGCATTGAACACCTGAGTCCAAATCCCCACAGTGTCTCTACGGTCCGCCACTGGCCCTCCTTTACCTGCGACGCTCGCGCGCCGGCACCTTCCGCTTCTCCTGGAAGACCTTCTGGCAAATGCCCATGTGCCTCTCCAGAATAGAAATCCTGCCGGGCAAGAACATGCGGCTGGTCACGGAGACTCACTGTGCGCAGTGCTACCAAGATCTCACAGGATGGCCGGGGAACCGAACCCCGAACCGGGAAACCGGAACCGCAGGAACCGAACCGCGCAAGAACCGAACCGCACAAGACAAGATTCTCAACGGTATGCTGTTCTTGCTCCCTAAGACTCCTGAAGGTGCGACCACAATGCGGGCATGGAGCCATGCGTTCGTCTGGCGGGGCCTGCCCCCAGCATGGCCCTTGTACCCCAAACAACATCTCCAAGACTCTGCCTTGACATCACTAGGGTTTTGCAGATATGCAGGGTGTCGGCGTTAGCCGCTCGTGGCGCCTCTTCAGCAGAAAGAAGGTGTCATATGGCTGAAACTTGTACGGACACACGCTGGCAACCCCAGAATGCCACAGTTAGTAGTTAATTAGTTCTTATTTGGTTCCGCCTGCCTCGGCCTCGTGCATCGCACCAAAGGCCGAGCCCATGGCCTGTAGGCTGCAAGTCTGGTGCCGAGTGGTCTGTGGTGTATAAACTTGAACGCACGCTTCCGCATACTGGCAGGCTTGTTATTACGCCAAGCCGTGTACATGTATTGAGGGAGTGTGGTGGATGCCTTGTGTGTGCGGGGAGGAAGAGAGTTTAATGTTTGATTTCAACAGCAAAACATGAAGCCTCACACGCAACTTCTTTCCGCCGACCTGAGCACCGGCTCCGGGAAGGGCTGGCGAGCCGGGTCTAGCTGCGGGCACCTGGAGAGAGTTGCCGCATGGACCGGGCCGGGAACCTGCAGAAGTTCATCTGAGCAAGCGGCCGCGCCATTCTGCCGGCTCGCAGTTGGTAAAGGTGGTGACATAGGCCGCTCTTGGGCCTGGGTCAGAGCTGGAGTGCTGCAGCATGCGAGGATTTAAAAAGGTAATGGTCTGTGTTTGTCAGGGCTGGCATTATCCGATTCCTGTTGAAGCTGGTTTCAGCCGCCCGCTTAGCCGCCTACTTGTAGACCCCATGACCCAATCGCGAACTTAGCCAACCAAACCACATCGGAAAGGCGTTGACTCCGAAGCCAGGTTGTGTCACACTTACTACGAGCAGTGCCTGCAACGAAGCGACAGGCTGCTGGCAATTATGTGTCGCCAGGTCTAGACTGCGAGCTGTGGTGGAGATGTTTCCTTCGGTAATCAACAAGTTGAAGATAAAGAAAGCCAGAAGCAGATGTGTTTGGCATTCCTCAACCCCACTTCCCTTGCAGGCCCATCTGAGCAGGTGGACCGGTCCAGTCCGTCGGCTGTGAGTTGGTAATGGTGGTGACGGAGGCCGCTCTTGGGCCTGAAAGGGGGTTCCGGATCAAGGCTTTCATTCCTGGCATTTCTTGGCGATGCGACACATCCGGCCCGACAAGATCATTCGATGTGCAGCTGCACTGATGTGGCAAGACATGTCTGTGCCAACGAAGAGGAGGCACATGCATTGCCTATACAGCCTAACATCCAGTTTGAGGCTGAGTGGGCAGTTCCAGCACTTTGCTCAACCCTGTCACGCACACCCGAAAATGACTTGGCAGCACATGTAGCTCGGACAGTACTTTTAGCCACCCACATTCATCAGGAATAGGTGATGTAATCGCGAACGAATAGCAGGTGCCAGCAACTTTATTCAAGCTTCCACAAACAATCATAATGGAGTGGTTTGCGGCTTGACGCAGCCATGCTAGCAGAGAAGCAGAAGGACATGCAACAGGTAATGTAGAACTGCTGTAGGACAAGCAATTAAGCTGAACATATAGTCAACCTTTATAAGTCTCATACAAGTAGTGTCCACAAGCTTTAGTTACCATCACAGCTCTTATTGTAAAAGTACAGCACATCTCAGATGTATCTAATTAGTTCGTTCGTTGGTGAGCTGGCCACTGCTCCAGGAACCCCCCCGACTGGTAGTTCTACGCTGAAAAGCAAAGGCAGCCCACAGCATGGAGCGAAGACACGACTCCCACAGGACGAATCGAAATCTGGGCGAACTGAGTGGATGTTGCAAGGAAACCCGAAAGCTCGCGAAAGCCGTCTGTATTAGATTTGCTTCTGGCATTCCTCAACACGACTTCCCTTGCAGGCCCATCTGAGCAGGTGGACCGGTCCAGTCCGTCGGCTGTGAGTTGGCAATGGTGGCGACGGAGGCCGCTCTTGGGCCTGCTGAAAGCGAGGACAGCCAACATCCGAAAGCAGCAGCAGCACCACCCGCAAAGAAACAATTACAAGCTCCACCAGAAGCAAACGTAAAACACGATCAGCACGAAGCAGCGAGTCACCGAAACAGGTGTTTACGGCAACTGTCACAAACTACATTTCAAGAAACAAGATGGCTGAGCACAACTGCCAAGCGACAAACGGGACGGTTCACAGGCCACTGAACAAGCGAGCGATTACCGCAACGGGCCCGAAAAATCCACAGAGAGCCTTGGAGCCCACACGACTTCACACAGAATATCTCTTCGCAGAGCTGGGATCTGAGCAAGCAGCTGGCATATTCCGTCGGTTGGCAGTTGGTATTGGCGGTGAGGGAGGCTGCTGTTGGGCCTGCGTCGAAGCAGGATTCAGCAGGCTGTGGCGTTTCTTTGTGCCTGCTTCTGGCAGAGGTTTCCCGCAGTCAGCGGCTCTACTGGGCTGTCGGATGCATATAACTAATGGATACATGCAAGACTTCGCCAAAGCAAACATGCCCCAACCTGGCAAACATCCCCTAACTGCCCTAACTTGGCTTTGCCTTGCCCATAAAGTCGCCGTTGTCTGCACCTGCTCATGATCATGCGTGAGATTTGCAAGATATTGCAAAGTTAAAAAGACATCTAATAAATAAATACATATATGTATATATAGGGCCTTAACAATTAGAATAGGGTTTTGGGGCCCCTTATACTACAACTATAATAAGGCACCCCCCCCCCCCCCAAACAGGGTAGAAATTTTTTAAGCCCCCTCTATTACCCCCACCCTCCCAAAACACAGACACCAAAAAACCCCCAAAAATAAANAATGGAGAAAGAGGGCCTTAACAATTGAAAGAGGGTTTTGGGCCCCCTTAAACTACAAAAAAAAAAAGCCCCCCCCCCCCCCCCAAACAGTGTAGTAAATTATTAAGGCCCCTCTATTACCCGCCTGCTCGCAAAAGACAGCGATCAAAGAGTCCCTGAAAATGAAAGAACTAGGACTCTGAGGATGCAAGAAGATATTATTCCTAGCATCTCTGAATTTACGAGCAGCCTGGACCTCCCGGGCAAATCATGCAGTTCGTGCAGCTAGCCTTAGAAGCTATCCTGCTAAAAGGATGCTTGACATGCAATAGCTTCCTAGCTTCAAGTGGGACACGAATCTCGAATTGCTGAGGCCCTGAAGCTCAACGACAATGACTCTACCATGGCACCATGCGTGAACCCGGCCCCCAACCTAAAGCCTCACACCGTGCTTCAAGGCATCAAGGGCGCCTGTCGCTCTATACCCTCGGGTAGGAGTCGATTGCGACGACTGAGCAGGGTCGGGCCTGGCTGGCGGCTGGAGCTCCGGCGGATTTCTCAACTTCCCCTCTGGCTGTGTAGCAGACAGGCTCTAAGGCCCGTGCTTGGCAAAGGGGTCTCCTCTGGAACGACTTGGAACGCCGCAGGTCTTCAAGTGCATCACCTCAGAGCTACCTCTCGCTGAGCACATGAAAGCGTAGTCATACGGCATACAAAGAAAACACGACCCACGCACAAGGTTCACACACGAAGCCAAAGCATTGGACCCAAGCAGAACCACAGAACCAAAGACTTGCGCTCCGGCCTTAAGAAACATAACGGAGTCGATGGACAAGGGCGTGCAATGGCGTGCAGAAGCAAGCCAGCATAATTCCGGCTCGAAAACTCGCGGAACAAAACTGAGCACAGTCATAATTACACACTACAGTCTCGGCGCGTGCAGAAATTCAGAAATGCCATGTATTGCCGACGACTGTTCGCGAAGTCGCGAAACGACACCGCCCTGAACAACAACAAGCCCAAACGGCTTGTCACGGTGCAGAAGTCGTGAAGCCTTCAACTGCAATGGCGCTAGTTCTGCTAGGTCCAAGTCCAAGCCCTGCATCATCAGTGTCAGGTCCCAAACACAACTTTTTACATCAGGACTTGAGCAATCGCCTGAACGCTGACGTCCACAGTGCAAACAAGCCTCAAACCCTCTTTCTCGCTCTCTCTCTGAATCCGACACTCGAACAGAACATCCCAGAACTCGCCGCCGAGCAGCCAGTGCACGACCCTGCAGCGCCCTTCCGCAGCGTGGACAGCCAGAGCCCTCCGAGGCCTGGGCCCAGAATCCGTAATCCAAAAGGAAACTAAGTTTGACATTTAAGGACCTTTAGCTATCTGCATCGAGTTGAGAGTTTAGGGCCTTAGAGTCCACGTGGTAAGTTCATTGCAGGTGATGGTCCTGTGCATAAGGATTAAGGCACCGATTTCCACTCACTCGTCAACGAAACATAATCTCTCTTCACTCTGACGACAGCGACGACCAGGAGGAGGAGGAAGAGGAAGAGGAGGAGGAGGAAGACCGCATCAACTTACATAGTGCCTCCACTCTTTCATCTTCAACCTCCACATCTTCGGCTGCACGTATACCGTATAATTTTGCTCTTACGACGACGTGACCACTTCTGTTGCAGCCGAGTCTTGGAACTGGTAGCAACAGCGGCAGTTGGCAGTGACAGCAGAAGCAGTATTCGACTTGATACCAATACATCAAAGTTGCTTCTGACGGCTGCGCATGCTCCTACTCGCCAGGTTGATGCCGAAAGCCGATTAAACTAGTCCAGCCGCACCATATGTCATGGCCTCAGCTCTACAAATGCTTGCAGTACTTGTACCAGTAGCTCAATACGCGTCCCGTGCAAGCTCTGACGGCGCCTCTTGCTCTTGGCACGCACTACGCACCTCTCAGTTCCCCTCAGTCTCGGGCTCCGGAGGGAGGCCTTACGGAGACGCGTCCGTCATGAAAGCTGTCGCTCAATTGGCCCTGAATTTAACTCCGGACAACAAGTTCTTTTGAGACCTCCAGGAATGCTCCGCCAATCTGGCAGAAGCGGCTGGCAACGGCTGTCTATTGGCTCGCCCACGGCTCTGCGGCACACAAGGACTAGCAAGTACTTCAGGGTCCAAAGCGAGAAGCCAGAACCCAGAAGCTGCCCCTTGCACTGACCTCTCCGCGACAAGCCAAGGGGGCGCCTGGAGTTGGTCGACGGAGGCCGAGGCTCTGGTGCCGGCTTGGCCTGGCCACTGGCCACACTCTCTCAGCAATCATGTGAACCAGGCAGCGAAAGCTGCGGCCGCGAAACGGATGAACGACTGAAGATGCAAGGTTCTGAAATCAAGCACTTCAGCCTTCGGACGGCGGGGAGCACTGGCCCCCCGAGCCCGCGGCTCCACTGAGAAGCCTCTCACGGCACGTGCAGGCAACCGGGCTGGGATCATGATAGGCCTCCTTGAAATTTGCAAATATCGGAGATCTCTTCGTCTGCTTCGTCTTTCGAGAAAGATTCGGACCGAGGGTTGGCGTGGACTGGGTTAATCGGGCTTGCTCAGATGTATATCACCACATCTTACCTACTCCAACCCCGAGTACCCCTGAGGTAGGGCAGCCAACCCACATCGCCGCCTGGCCTTGGCTCGGCGGATTCGAATCTGGCCGGTCCGCAGACGCAGCGCCTCGCTTCCCGTGCTGCAAGCGGTCAGTTAACGGGCTTGCTCAGAAGGTCCTCTGGCCTCCTGTGTTGAAATCCCTGTGCATTATAGCCACTACATCATCCAATCCTCCTCGTTCTTCTGCTTTTGACGCGAACCCTGTGCCAAACCCTCTGAACCATCTACAGTATAGGCCATCTGTATAGCACTTAATTTGCGGACGCTGCTGGCTGGCATCAGTCAGCGAGGGTACAGCCAGATCTACTCTTATTTGTCTGTCGGTTTGTGAAGGGTGGTCGTGAAACCACGACGAGACAGCGAGCGAGAGTAAGGAACCAGGAGAGGGAGATCGACATGTAGATCGATGGGTGGTCGGCTTGCTAGCTGGCTAGCTGCAGGCAGATAGATAGAAATACATCTGCAGATATCTAGGTATCCGCACGTACATACATGCATACATACATACGTACGTATACATACATACAGCTCTGTACGCGTATTTCCTGCTTTACAGTTGCTACTCACTCTAGCTCCCTCGGTCACTCCAGCTCTCAGAAAGGAATCAACAAATTGGCAAATGCAGCCGAAGAGGGCTGCCAGTTGGCTTCTTTGTGGCCACCATCTCGCTGACAGAGTAGTACTGCAGGGAACACGGGCACATGAACAAGTTTGAAGAGCAACATCTCGGGGCCACAAAGCAGTGGGACAGTAACGACAACACCGAGAGAAGACAACAAATGCAGAAGAACGGTCCTCTGAAGCCTGCGAGACTCGCTGAAAAAACTCAGCGGCGATGTAGCCAGCAAGCCCGGTTGGCGCCCTTTGGAAGGCTTCTGCTTCGGATCTTTTCCTCCGAGCTTCCCAGAATCGCAGAGCCGACAGTGTCGAGTTAAATTTCGGAGCTCTTGCCCAACGTGCTGGCATGCGGCCGCCAAGCAGGCTGGCCCGGTAAACCAGGATTGGTCGGACTAGTCCTCTGGCAGCCCCTCAGAACTTTCGCCTCAGGTGCTCCAGTCTTGTCGATATCCATTCAGTGTCATGATGCATAACGCGTTCTGATTCCAATCCGAGTCGGCAACCTTCTGAGGCCTCCTTGGCAATGTCAGCTGGCCTGCCGAGTTTTCCATACCATTCTCATGCCAAGAGATCGCTAACAACTGCTGACTCACCACGGAGCTCGAGCTTACTATGGTAGCTTCAGACGTTTAACTTTGTAGCTTTCACGCTTCATGGGGTTGGCTCTTGCGGCCTGACGACTCCGATGAAAATCGCAATCTTACATGGGAGATCGACCATTTCTTCTTCGAGATGATAGTAACTTAGTACTGCGGGTGCTGGAGGCTCCTGGGCTCTTTGGCTCTCGTGCTAACGGGCCCACTCTTCCTGCAGGCCTCGGAGCCTCTTTTTTTGCATCCGGCTTGGGAAGTCGGCCGGGGAAAGTGACAGACAACAACAGCATGCGCCAAGGTGTAGCACTACTAGCTACAGTTTATGAGCCTACGATGCCAAATCTGACTGACGATTTCAACTGTGAGTACAAGGTGAAATTCCTCCAGTAGAATAAGATGCATAGTTTGCAAGGACGAGAGCAGAACTTCGAGACACTTAGCGGTGACCGTGAAGACTATGGCAAAGACAGGTCGTTGCATCCTGAAGTGCTTGAGGAAATGCCAGAGACTGCCTAGGAAGTCATCCTGGAGATGCCATGTTCGCATTTTTTGAGGCTCTAAAACTGAAACCGAAGCTTTCACAATCTGTCAACGAGACATTTGGCAATGCTGACTCGTGTAAGAAGCATCTCTCAAGTCCTCGAGCCTGTCAGGCTCCGCCTCAGCCTGGATCTCTTGAGCCGGCTCAGACCTTCAAAAAATACAAGGGGCCCAACAGCATCTGTGGTCGTTGATTCCGTGCAAGCTTGTCGGCCTGTCTTTGGGGGGTTTGGGGTTTTGGAGCGTTGCTGCGGGGCTCCGGCGGCAACAAGTCGCGTTGGCGGCGACAAGTGCAGACTCTCTGTTTTCTGCACCATCCCTCGGCCCTTTGCAAACCGCTATTTCTGTGCCTGGGTCTCGGGATCGGCGCGTTTCTCGCCTGGCGATCCCGACAAAGTGCTTCGGCAGCATCCAGGACTTCTCCTGAGTTGCAAGGATAGCTACGGCGCAGGAAACCCAGGCCAGTCTCCGGCTTCACATGTAGGCTCTGCGGATGCTGAAAGCAGACGCGAGCTTCTGCCATGGACCATACCTTCAACCCAAAGAGGCCCGACAGTACCAGGCAACCGCTGTATACCGGTTACCACGTCAGGGCAACCGAAGATGAAGATCAAACTCAAAGAATGACGGCATGAAGAGGACTCGCTCGAAGAACATCACAAGAACTCAAGAACATGCGGTGCCGCATGCCCTGCAGTAAACTCTTGGAGCAGCTGCTAAGAGCCGGGCGGATAGTCGGATGTTCCGCCAGAGCACAGCGCTCCGGCCGCATGATGCTGGTCAGAAACAGCCCTGGCGTGGCCAAGCAGTGCGACAAGCAGCCACATCAACGGCAGTGGCCGCAGCAGCAAAACAAGGACCGCAGCCAGGCCACCCGAAACCACTCGCTTCCATCACCAAACCCTTGCATGAAGAGCAGCAATGTTTGCCAACCCTGACGAAGAGGTGCCTTTGTTGATCCGCTTCCAGGTGTGGTTTTTCTTGTCGATAATGCCTCGCAGCACCATTCAGTCAGCCAGCAGCTACCAGGTGCATGTTACTACTGCTGCTCACCAGTGCCGGTCTCTCCCCTTGTCTCACAAGATCGTTCTGGCCGAGCTGCTGTTAGAGGTGTCGATGAGGTTCTTCATGACACGGGCGTGGGCGGCATTCATCTCCTCCAGAAAACTTTCCGCCGCGTTGGTGTCGAAGGTTCTGGCTTCCTCCACGGCCACAAAGCAAAGCCCCAAACGGTACACCTGCCTTTTCGCGCGAAATAAACGCGAATGTCTGGCCTTACCAGATCACTAAACACAATGAACTTAGACTGCCGCTATAATTTTTTTGTCCGGGTGATAAGCGGCACGCGGCAGTGGCGGCCGGCGGCGGCGGGGGGAGGGGGCCGGGGGCGGCGGCGGTGGTGGTGGCGAGGGCGTGACGCAGAAGGTGGAGGCGGTGGCGGACATGTTGTTTTTTCTTTGCAGTTGGTGCTGGTGGATGTCTGCAAGGTGGCGGAGGTGGCTGCAGCGGCTAGGTGGCAGTGCTGGCTTGCTTCGGTGCATTTGCCGGGTCACTTATCCTATTCGTGCCGTTAACCTTGTCTGTCGTGTTGGCCGTGCTTCTGGCGGCGACAATGGTTTGGGATGGTCTAGCCGCTGCTGTTGGAAGTTGTCGTTGAGCTGGCGGACTGCTAATGGTACTCCTGCACAAGCCTGGACCACGACCTGACCAAGCCCTGCAGCACCTCCGAAGGCTCGCCCTCAGGCGCCAGCAGCTCTGCGAGGGCTTCGCGCTCTAAAGGCAGGCGGCCGGCGATGTAATCCTGGTCTCCGTGTCCGTGCCAATTCAGAGAACACAGGAGGGGCCCGGAACAGGGGGCAGGTATCATGCCGCACTCACCGTCGCGGTGGTCAGAAATACAAGCTACTTGTAGCCTGAAAAACTTCCAAAGAAAGGGTGCTGTCAGCATGAAGAGACACCAGGCCTCTGCGGACCTATTCAAGCCAAAGCTGTGATCAGCCCCGACAAAGCAAAAACCCTGAGACGCTCCCGAAGCAGCTGCATGCGAGCGCAGTACTCGTCTATGGCCTCCAGGGCAGCTGCTGGCGGCAAGATGTGAGTGTCAGATAGTGCTGCGGCAACGATTGTCAATCACCTTACCTGACGTGATCTGCGCTTCATTGCTTTGCGAATAGACGCTGCATACCCCCTTGCAAGCAAGAACGCCGAGCTTAATCGGCAGGCCAAGCAACGTTCGACTATGCAGCCATTGGTCATCCCAGAGATCGATTGCTTAGTTGTATTAGTTGCCAAGCAGCAACCCCCACTGCAAACTTGCTGGGCGGATTTTGGGGGTGCACTAACGTCTGCCACAACACTTCATGCAAAGCAGGTGGTTGTCCTGCCTGACTGAGGTTGTGTGTATGCATCAAGGGGCCGTCTTGCGGGGGAGATGTTGTGATTGTTGTGAAACACGCCTTGTGCGGATGGGAGCACGGGCCTAAGGGCAATACGGCAGTTGTTCTAGCACGACTTTGCAGCTGCGTCTCGGAAAAGAAACCCTGGCAATATTTCAGCGGTAGAGTGTGTTGCGTAGTGAGGGACTGCAGCCGTGGGCCTCTCGGCGATTGCGCGTAGCCTCCGCTTCCAAGGCCTGAACTCTCAACGTCTTGCTTGCTTGTGTTGCATCGGACCCATTCCCAATCTGAGTACCGAAGGCACTGGCTGGCTATGTGTCAGTACTCATACTCATGCGGTTCACCTTGTATAAATGTAATTACCAGCTATCGGTCCGCAAATGCAAGCCTACCTGTGATGCTCTATCAATCTATCTAATCTATACCAGTACAGAAATGTATGCAAAGTCTGTGTCATTGTGTATCCGGATTCGACGACAGAAACACACGCAGGTGCACACAGGCCAACAGACACGTGCATGGCACCAACGGCAGCAACAACAACGGTGCAACAGTGCAACAACAACAAGAACAACGACGACGACGAACGACAACAACGACAGCCACAACTAACAACAACCAACGTCAACAACAACAACAATAATAATCATAACAACAGCAACTGCAACAGCGATAGCAACAGCAATAACAACAAGAGCAGCAACAGCAACATTAACGGCCAATAGCGAAGATGTAAAGGCACAGCATCAACAGCAGCAGCAACAGCAACGGCACTAGCAGCAGCAACAGCAACAACAACAAGGTAGCACGTGCGTCTGCCGCCGCGCGGGGTGTGTCCTTTATTTTTGGGAGGTTTTTTTGGTCGAAATCAGGAAAACCCTGTATTTTGCGAGGTTTTCGTGAACAACACGATGTGTCGGTGTTTTCGTTTTCCAATGTTCTTCGTTCTTGTTTTTTGGTAGCGTTTNAGGTTTTTTTGGTCGAAATCAGGAAAACCCTGTATTTTGCGAGGTTTTCGTGAACAACACGATGTGTCGGTGTTTTCGTTTTCCAATGTTCTTCGTTCTTGTTTTTTGGTAGCGTTTTTTCGAAAGTGTCGCAAATACCATGCTTTTCGTGCTTTTTTAAGTTCAATTTTAGCGTCATTTTCGAAGTTTTTGTCTGGAAAGTTGCAGAAACGCGAGGTTTTTGCATGGTCGACGTGTGGAAAGCCAAGCAACAAGTATCCTGAAATGACCACCAAAACGATTAGAAGAAGGTCAACAAAACAAAAAGAAAACACAAGTCGCATTCGNCGAAGCGAAATGCGACACACACAGGAAAACACCGAAAAAAACGATGCGAAATGGAGAGCTGAGCATGTTTTTGGACAGTGCAGCCCGCCGGTTGTGGCATTTTTTGCTAGAAAACGCCGCAAATACCGACGCGAAAACAAAACCCAAGTTCAGTTTCGGGCGAGCAAAGTGCCAAAGCTCGAGTTTCAGCACATGCCAGCAAAGAAATCGACACACCCTGCGCGGCGGCAGACGCACGTGCTGCCAACAACAACAACAACGGCAACAACAACAGCAGCAGCAACAAAAGCAGCATCATCAACAACCACAACAACATCAACAACCACAACAAGAACTTGAACAATAAAAAGAACACCACCACCACCACCACCAGCAGCAGCAGCAACAGCAAACAACAGGCAGCGAACAGCAACAACAGCCATGCAACCACAACAGCAGCAACAGCAACAACAGCCATGCAACCACAACGGCAGCAACAGCAACAACAAGAGCAGCAGCAACAAAAGCAACAACATCAACAACAGCAGCAGCAACAAGAAGAACAAGAACAACAGCACCAACACCAACAACAACCCCCACCACAACCACAACCGCAAAACATAAACATCCCATCAATAGCAGCAGCAAGAACAACGACAACAACAATAACACCAACAGCAACATCAACAGCAATAGCAGTAGCAGCAACAACAACAACAACTCCACAAGAACGACAACACCAACCACAACCACAACAGCAACAACAGCGACAACAGCGCCAGCGACAGCGACAAAGCCGAAGGCAGTAATAACAAGTACCAGATGTATCACAAAGCCAACAGCATCGTAGACAGTCAATCTAAACAATGCCGTCCAGGTATCAAGCAACAATATATGTATATGTACACGTGCATGTATGTGTGCATGCGTATGCATGCATAAGAATATATCATACGCCACACGTAAATGAACATGAACATGGAGACATAAGCATGTATGGCGTGTACGGATGCATGAGTGTGTGTGTGTGGGTATGTGTGAGTGTGCGCGTGCATTTAGGCAGTGACATCTGTCAAAAATGTATGTGTATGTATCCTATATATGCATGTATATATGTATGTATGTATGTGTGCATGCATGTATGTGTACGTGCAGATTCGTATGTATGTGTGTGTGTGTCTCTGTGTGTATGTGTCTGTATGTACAAGTATGTATGTATGCATGTCTGCATGGGTATGCCTATATGTTTGCGTGTGTTCGTGTATGCATATGTATGTATGCACATGTATATTTTCCAACCCTCTCCGACGGCTGCACTCGGCAGCAGCACATATATAGTATAATATAATATAATATAATATAATATAATATATATATAAACATACATATATACATATATACATATATGATGCAGGGCTGCCACACCCCCCCTCCCCCCCCCTCCCCATGGTATCCCCCCTTGCCTGTCAAGTGGGTAGTTGTCTCTTTTGGCCTTGTTGCTTTCCCCGTCTGGTCTTGTTTGGCCTCGTCCCCTCCCCCCCTGTGGAGTGGGCCTGTGGTCTTTTTGGTTGGNGAGAGCATATATATATACTATATATATATATATACTCTATATATATATATACTATATATATATATATCTGTGTGTGTGTGCGCGTGCATGCGTGCTGTCTGCATTAGGCATGTGTGCATATGCATATGCACACGTGCATGTGTATGTATGCACATGTGCACGTGTGCGTCTATGTTTGTCCGTATGTGTACATGTGCATATATGTATGCATGCATGCACGCAATATGTGCACACATGATCCAACTTACAGACATACATACATAAGAAAGCCAGCCAGGGAGCCCGACATGCGAACATGCATGCACATATGCATACAAGCAACAGCCAGGCAGACAGACAGGCGGGCAGACAGACAGACAGACACAGCATACCCGAAGCCCGATTCTCACGTCGAGCTGTAAGACCGCAGTCTTAGGGCTTAGGATACTTGGTGTAGGATGTAGGGCTTACGGTTTGCATGGGGTTTCGACTCGCACACTCGCTGAACGCAAGCACGGCTTCATGAGGTCAGGTGCACGGGTGTGCGGGTAGGATACGGGTACGTAGGGTAAGGGTTTATGGTTTTGGGGCCATAGGGTTCAGGGCCGTCGCTTTTCAGGGTTTCCCGTCGCTTTTACGAGGGTGTGCTTATGTCTACGCACAAATCTCCTCCCTGGTCTGAACTACCTACTACTAATGAGTGCTGACGATTGCTCATACATGTGCAAGTTGATGGCTCATCGTTAGTTTATGGAGCAGTGGGCAGAATTGAAAAACCCGTCTGCGCCTTTGCTGTGTCTGGCCGGCCCTGTCGCTTCAGCACGGCCTGTCACGACCCGGAAAACACTACCGAAGCATGACTACTGATAACGCAGCAGTTATCCTGCTCCACCCGCAATCGGCGGCTGCATCTCCGATGCCTTGAGATCTGCAATGCGAATGTCGCTCGCAGAACGTTCGCTCCTTGGCCCACATGCAAGTATCCAACGGCCGACTATCTGGAATCTGAGCTGACACATCAAGACCAAAAACCCCAGCGTCACATACATTCATACCACACCTGCAGCCGTGCAAAACGCATACAACATCACACAAGCGTAATCATCGCAAGTGGGGCAGACAAAGACAATGGGAAAGCATGTTGCAGATTCATTTCCCATGGGCTGCAGGGCTGTGCGAGACGGTGTCAACATGTGTCAACGAGACCCCATCTAGTGGAAACACTCCCACTGCTCCCCCACCCAACTCTGCACCAAGCCACTCGATGCCCTGCATTATTTCCTTGGCTTTCTTGGCCTGAGCCAGGCTCACATCGGTGCAAAATTATCTCGCACAAGATCTCCTTTATGTGACTAGATGAATACTTACCATATCAACATATGTCAACTGTATTACCGGAATGCCAAGCTCCTCGTGCTCTTCAGGTCCGAATCACTCGTACATCTCTGGAGGCGATGTGTCTGTCTGGGTGTGCCTCCTCCTTTGCAAGCTGCCGCCACTTCTGCAGGGCCAGGACGTCCTGAGGTGCTGTATGCCAACTGTAGTAGCTCTTTGGCTCCTGCGGCTGTGCTCTCAGGTGAAGAGAAGGTCAAGCTCCTCTTCCGCACATCCCAGCTCCCGGTAGATCTTCGAAGTCTCTTCCTCGCCTGGACGGCTCACTGCCAGTAAAGCAGTGATACTGGTCTGGATCTGCAAATGCTGCCAGGATACGATCTGCCACCTTTTGCCTGCAAGCTGGAAAGTTGCGACAACTAAGAGCTGGAACCACAACTCTGGCTCGACGAGTTTGTTTCGGCGGCGAAAAACAAACTCTGGCTGGGAAAGTTCAGAGGGGGCGGGGGAACAAACTAACTCTCAAACTCTGGCTCGACAGGTTTGTTCGGCGGCTGAAAGATGCCATAAACTGCGGCCAGATATTTTGTTTCAGCGGCGACAAACAAACTCTGGTGGTAGAGGTTTGTTTGTTTCACTGACCCCAGAGCCCCAGAGGAAATGGCGAACCTGTTTGTTGGAGTTTGCATTCTCTGCAGAAACAACCGTCGGTGGGGGGGGGGGGGGGGGGGGGGGGGGGGCCGGTGGTTAGGGGCCGGAAAACGGACCCCACCCCAAAGGAAAAACACAAACGGCCCGGGCTTTTAAAATCAAATGCTGTGGAGGATACACCGCAACCNGGCGTTTTTTGGGCGAGTTATGCTCGTCTGGCAGAACCGCGCTGGGGGGGGGGGGGGGGTGGTGGCGGGCGCGGTCCGGTTGCTACGGCTCAGAACACGGAACCCAAGCCGAAAGGAACATAGCAAACGTCCGGGTCTTTAAACTGCGATGCATGTGAAGGCTCAACGGAATCCTGTTTTATGCTGTCCACAAGTAAACTGTTCCCCGCAAGTTTGTTGTTCCTGCAAAAACAAACTTTCGGGGCATGATAACCGTGGAAGTCTAGTTTTCCTGGATGCCAGGGCTTCACATGGAGGCACCCTGTCGAGCCCTAACCCCGGCTTCCGCTGCGTTGGTCCTCTGAATGACCAGTATGTCTACCGTGGTGCAAGCGATCCGGGAGTGGCTTGAAGCTGGCGCTGAAACCAATGTCAAACGGCTGGCAAAGCACCTTCTTTTACCACAGTGGCGCTTTCAGGACAAGCCTAGGTGCACGGAGTCACTGGGTTGATTTTTCTGGTCCCTTGGTACCGTCGCTTGTCGTTGATGACATTGCAAGCCCATCGACATGCTATGCATTGCCGCCCCACCAGCTTCAGAGGATGCCCTCATCTACAAGTTGGGAGTGTTTAAGATGATACAGACCTTACGTTCGCATCGGCTCGGCATCGCTAGAAGCACGGCCATGCCTTTGAGGAGTCTTGCATATTGCAGGATTTCTTTGCCGGTTGAAGCTTTCGAGACACCCAGCAGGCTTCAGCCGAAGGCGATTTGTGGGTCGAAACTGTTGGTTCTTGCTCGAGGTGTTGAGTCCAATCTTATACGTAACGTGTTGCCGAAATCCTGGGCTCAAACAACTTTGGCAGTGCACACTGGCTGTAGCCGAATGTGCGAGCACTCAAGTCGTGTGTGCACCAAGATCCTGCTGATGAGTGGCACTCATCCCGATGCTGCGCCGACCTCCAAGGTCTCAATGCGCAGCATGCGTCCAAAGCATTCAGCTGGAGTCCATCGCTCCACTGCGTGGTACGCAGTGTCACAAGGATTTGCACACGCACATGTCGAAGGCAGCAGGCAGGAACATACATACTCGTCGAAAGCCTGTCAGATTTCATTGCCTTATCGTGGTGTTGGACAGTTTGATGTCGAAATCGAGAGCGAGTGCTAGAAGGGCGAATTTCTCCGGATGTTTACTTTTTGTAGCCCCGCAAGTTGTTTCGCTGACATTTCTCGCAGACTGTCCTGAAGGTTTAGTTTACACGACCGTATGCAATGTCGGCCGACCAATCCGTGCACCAAGCTATCGCAAACTGCGAATGCACAAACAGACTCCACAAGCGCTAGATGTGGCTTAATTGAGTTGCTTACCACTCTCTGTGCAGTAGCGCATATCTGCCATGCTGGCGTTAATAGCAACGAGCGCGGCAAGCTTCTACAACTGACATTGTCCGTTGCGCTGATGTATGCTTGAAAATCTATAGTGCAGTACTAATATGAACTTTGGCTACCGGTGCTGGTTTACTTGGGGGGTTACCGGGATCCGTGCCTCAGGTCCCGCCGCTGGCCTCTCGCAGAAGCCAGGCCCCGGCGTGTGCTCCTGAGCTGAGTCTACCAGTCTAACCTATAGTATAGGAGGGACTTTTATTGAGGGACACTAAGACATCGAAACACGAGCATGTCGGGCAGAATCTGGGACAGAACAGGAATACACTGTAATTAAGTGAATACTCAAGTCGCTGACCTGGAAGAGCTTGAGCGCAAGATGAAAATGACGAAACCCAAACATCAGAAAAGCCCGACAAATTTCCCGAGCCGCCCTTCGTCCTCAAGTCTCGTGAGAGCACTTCGTACTCCTCGCGAAGGGCTCGGAGTTCAGTCCTGCGCCGGACGTTGCTACGGAGCGATTGGAGGTTAGGGAGGGAGGCGGCGAGATGTGGTTGCTGCAGGATCGTCAAAGTCGCCATCGTAACCGGTGATAGTGAGACTTCGCATCCCCCAGGCAGCATCAAAAGTGGCGTCAATGGAACTGCTGTCGCCATTTTCTTGCTTGTTGCTGCTGCTGGGCCATTTCTATCGGTTTTGCCATGAAATCTCCTGAGAACGCCGATGTCTTCCAGCTCAATGGGGGCCTGCCTGCATGCACAGGGTGGATTGCTCTGCTCAACTCACCTGCAATCCGAATCGTCACAGTAATTAAAGTCGAGAAAACAAGGTAGCACACAATGCAAGCAAACAGCAGAACTTCTCGACAGCAGTTCAGAATGCCACAATACTGCACCACACGCAAGAAAACACCAGACCCCTCCCACCCTTTCGGCACGCCGCAGCTGATGAGGTAGCTGCAATGAAAGTGAAGAAGCCAATGGAACTTCCCGACCCATTTGCAAGGCCATGAAGAGTAGTTCTGAGTTCTGAGGGTGCCTCGGAGCCGCCGCTGCGGCTGCCATGTGCTTCAGGAAATAGGTCAGTTGCTATTGCCCGAGACATGTAACCAATGTAAGGTTCGGTGTCATGGCTGCCACTAGTCTCCAGGGACACGAAATGACACGAAGCTAGTTTTCGCTCACCATATGCGAGTGGCCCTCTGTCGTGCATGCAAAAAGAAAGCTTTACGAGCTTGTCGTGATTATGTAGACGGATGCAGATATGCAGTATATTACATCTGCATCCATTTGATGCTGTCCATGCCCAGGGGGTTGGCATGCCAGTGCTCTAAAGAAAAGAGAGTCCTTGCCTTGCCGAATATACAGGCTGATTCAGCTGCAGGGAGATCCGTGATTATGCTAGGCCAGCGCTTGAGGGTTTCAAGCTGCGGGCGCAGGAAACAAGATGAAACAAGTAGAGAAATCTGTGGTCCGTGGACCTGAGCCGCAAGCTGATTCTGTCTGGGTCCCCAACGTGCAGCAATGTGGCGCGAGGGCACGGTCCGGTCCAGCTCCTCAAAGGAAGAGGAGCGTTTTGAACTGTACGCAGACGCAGACAGCATCGACGCCAACAGCGCAGCTTGTCAAGGATTGACTTTGATATCAAAATTTCAATGTATTCAGTTCCCGTTGAGAGGTCCGCAAGATCCCCTTGTCAAGTCCAGGCTGCCGATACTGTAGAAACAGTGCAGTTGAGAATAGCAGAAAGGCTTTTGAGCAGCTGCTTGTGTCAGTGGCACCAATGAACTGCAATAGATACGCGTGCTGATGCCGCTGCTCACATCGAACAGTTCGAACGCTGGTTGCTGGGGTCAACTCGACGTTTCATCACGTGGGACCCCAGCCTCCGCAGCTTCCGGAGCATCCCGACCTCGGCCAACGTGCAGCAATTTCGGTCTGCGCCACTCATCGCTTGTTGCTTCACGCGCAAAGTCCAGCCAATGTATAAACATAAAGTTACAAGCATTCTAGTGGACTTCATTTCCACATGAGGGACTGTCTTCAACAGCACACCAGCCGCTATATGGGTCTCGCACTTATGAAAATATCTCGAAGGGAAGCGAGAAGGAGCCTCAAGTGTCCAGATTTGCCGAGCTCGAGCTCCCTAGAAGCCGAGCTCCTCACTCAAGGGCATGTCCACGTCCGAGTTCCACTCCTGCCGTGCGGTCTAGGGTCCGTTCTGCCACCTTGAAAGCCAGATCTTGCAGGAGGCTACCGTCTTTTGTCTGGAGACGTGACAAGTCCAGATCTAACACCCCCTCGTTTATGCACGAGACGGCAGGATTCTGGTCCAAAGCATGCCCAGGATGAACCGAAGATACCCAGGGCAACAATGCAAACATTTGCCAAAACCCTACGGATGCAAAAAATACTAATACTACTACTTTTATTACTACTACTACTCCTCCTCCTCCTCCTCCTGCTGCTGCTGCTGCTGCTACCTACTACTACTGCTGCTGCTGCTGCTACTGCTACTACTACTACTACTACTGCTGGTGCTAGTGCTAGTGCTAGTGCTAGTGCTAGGGCTAGCGCTCGTGCTCGTGCTAGTGCCACTGCCACTGCCACTGCCAGTGCCACTGCTGCTGCTGCTGCTGCTACTGCTACTGCTGCTGCTACTGCTACTGCTACTCCGACTCCGACTCCTGCTGCTCCTGCTGCTCATGCTGCTCATGCTGCTCCTACTACTCGTACTACTGCCACCACCACTACCACAATACTACTCCGACTACTCCTACTACTTCTACCCCCTCCTACTCCTACTCGTACTACTTACGACAGTGGCTGGCCGACTCACCCTATCGTAAGTACTTCCGGACTCAAGTACACGTACGTACGATGCGCCCGATGCTGTCCTGCACACCGCCGCAAAATCATGTTTGCAGCTGCGCGCTCGGTGGTTGATCTGTAAATGGGCCTGAATCCGAAAAGTTTAGCCTATAAAACCCCAGTTCAGTCTGACCCTGGCAGAACCTCTGGGTGCCTGAGTTTCGTTGCTCCGGCGTGGTTTCGGTAAGAGCTGAAAATCAACGCTGCTCGTCAAGCTGCTCTAGAAGATGCCTTCGATGTCCGGCTCCTGATTGTAAGGGCAATCTTCAGAGCTTTAAACCCCAAACCGCTAAACTCCCGAGAAACCCCGCACTCTGAGCTCTCAGGGTCTTGGCCTTCGGCTCAGTGCGGGCAGGGCGGGCCCTTGGACCGGGTCGCGGCCGGCGCTCCTCGCGGAGCGGAGATGTGAAAAGCATACATATTCTAAAGAGAGGAAGATCAACACGTGCCATCATATTCATGCAACTAGCATTCCCCCGGGCAGATGTCAGGATGATCAGGCTGTGTTCATGCTGATACGGCTTCATCATGCTTGAAGTTGATACGCGAATGTTTTTGATAATTCCAGTCCAGCGAAGATCAGTATGAGATTACAGTTTTGTCGAATTCGACTTGCTTGCTTTTGGTCGCATCATGGTCGCTGTCTCGTTCTTGCCCTGAACAGGTTAATGCATGTTGGCGCGACTGGCGATAACCCGCACACATGGCAGGGGCCCCGGTGGCCCCGGAGCCTCGCTGGCGTCCCGACCAGCCTGCCACTTCATCAGACCTCGTGTGCTGACAATCGGACTTGCAGTTTGGCGCTTCCGATGCCTTTGATGGCATTGAACATGCTCGTTCTCGGCGGGGCCCTCTGGCCTATATTCATCTGGTTTATTGCCACCTCAGGGGTGGCACAGGTCTATGTTCGGGTCTCTAGAGTCTGAAATTTCAGCATGGAGGATGCATCGACAGATTCTCAGAAAGCGTCGATATGCGCCTCGACCGAATCTGTGCCTGTTCTGAGAAATCCTGAGGCGCTGACGCAATGGCGGTTTGGGCTCGTCATTCAACGGCGGCCCCTGCAGCTTTAAGGCCAGTCTCTTGCGTCGCCCGTGCAAAAGAATGGCTCGGAGACTAAAAGTTTCCCCCTGGCTACCTTTTTCATGCATGTCACGCTGATGCATGGCGCGCTGCTCCTTTGAAGTGATGTTGGCGAAAGCTACAAGAATGTCGTGAGGGACATTGTCGTGAGGGACATGCCTCCGAGTCTGGCGACATGATCACCAGCAACAGCAGAAGATAACGCACATGATGCCATGAGTCATACCAGCCTTCTCCACTACAACTACCCGGAGGATGTTAGACCAATAATTTCGCTGTCCGACTCTTGACACTCAGCCACTTGTCCAAAAAGATGCGTGCTGCCACCCTTCCGGTCAAACTACACGAAAGGAGCGAAGGTTGGAGTAGGCTTCGAGCAAGCTCACGGGCCTTGCGACAGCGTGAGCATCCGGGCTTTCGCGCCCGAAGTCTTCGATGCTCGGCAGCACATGGACACTGGCTGTGATGTCCCCACTGTTTCCCGTAGACTAGTGGAAGGTTGCTCTGCCTTGCACAGCAGTCGGGTTTCAACAAGACGAAGCCGAAGCCAACATCTGCAGTATAGCACAGAACCCTTAGGGCACCAGCTGGACCCAGTACCTCCGGTACTATCGAACAGCCCAATCCCTGGCCATTCTTTACTCCGAGATGGCGAGGCCGGGATGGGCCAGCAAACGGGATTTCCCAGCTGGGCTCTGCTGTGGGCAGGCGTGGGCGCGAGGTCAAAATCCTCTCGCTACTAAAGGCCAACGTTTCAGAGGCAGACAGCGGGTGAGGCATCCAAGTGACAAACAAAGGCGACAGGACTTGGCAATTAAGCCTTTCAGCGCTAGCATGACCTGCCGAAAGCTCACTTAGACTTGGAATGCCCCAGGAAGCCAAAAAGAAGCATGCACGCGATTTCCCAGACTTTATTTGAACACGTGTATGTCCCTGCAATGAGAGAGCGCTTTATACATCACAACCAGAAAGATGTTGGCTTGTTAGGGCTCTCAACCTCACTGAAGCTTGAAGGGGTTGTACTCAAGCACATGGTCGACGTAAAACTCTGTGTTGCCACCGTGGCATCGTCCGCTCCCTCCAAGTCGGCCTTGGAGATGGGAAGCTTGATGCACTCCAGGTCTAACGAGATGTCATTCAAACTGGAGCGACGGGAATCTGCCGTGCGCTGCAGCCCAGTCTTGGGCACGGTGACCTCGGGATCGGCGACCAAGAGCCCTGGTGGGGCTGGGACGGCCGGGACGAAGAATTCCAGGCCGGGAGGTGGACGAAGGCAGGGGTTTGGCTTTGGCTGGGCATTGGGCTCCATGAGAGCCCCCAGCCCCAATCGTGGGTTCGTTTGAGCACACACAGGACCAGGAGGAGTACCGCTAAATTGCTGCATCTGCTGTGCAGCAGTCAGCTGGGCAGCTATGTGCACCTGTGCTGAAATGCTCGGCGGCATGCTGTAGGCAGCGAGAACCGGAGCGGCAGTCTCACCACGGTTCACGGTGGAGTGTTGCACTTCCACGAACTTGTCCGTCGTCTTCATTTCCACGACTTCGTGCACGAAGCGACAACCTTGCCCGCGAGCGCAAAACCCGTTCTTCACAAAGTCAAAGCAAGGCTTTGGGCTCGGGCGCAACTCTGAAGTAGCATGGGCAAATGTGCAGTCCGCCCCCATCTTGCACTCATTGGTCTTCCAGAACTTACACATGCGAGTGAACTTCACAGCGTTCTTCGCCTCGGCTTTTGGCATGGCTACCTCACTACTTGGATAATCAAACACTATACGCCTTCTGTGGCGTTCTGGAAATTTGTCGCTTGTGCCGAATCTTTTCGTCCGCACCAGCACATGCAAGCTCGATCACTTCGGTAGCATCTGCAGCACTAAGCACTAATTGTCAGCTACCAGTCGCAGGTCTCAGAAGCACATGAAGCTCAGCACCGTCGTTTGAATCGACATGCACGGACTTCGAAAATCAATTTCGGCTGCCTTTCGCTTTACACAGGCCATACCGGAATCAAAGTATTCTGCCATGTGCAGCATACTTGATCGGAATACATGGAAGCATGAATCACCACCTGTCTTCGGCTCGGGCTCGTCCTAGCCAAGTGGATGTGTGCAAATGTGCCGTCATCTAACCCCGGATGCAGGCACGGCAAGATCTTGGACCTGCCTGGGAGACATGAACTCAGCACCATCACGCTCAGTCGCATACGTCAATGCTGAAGACTCCATTGTAACCGATGTCTAAAGTTAAAAGCACCATGTCACACTGCGTTGCAGATGGTTCTGCACTGGAACTGCAAAAATATCCGAAGCAAAGAGTCTGGCTCATCCGCAGCTCCTTAAAAACTGCTGGCAGTAACCTAGCAACTTCAGATGTCCTCTGCCCGCATCAAAGCACAGAAGTTCGAATCTTCGGCTTCTCGTGCGCTGCACAATCAATGAATCAACAAGTGAAACCGTGGCTATGCAAATATGCTTTCGCAAATTCCCATGGGACTCGAAACAGCAATTCGTCAGTTGGTGCCGATATAGGTTTATCAGGCAGCCTGGTAATCAAAAAGCAAAGCTTTTCAAGGTCCAAGGGAATCTACATCCACATCGATGTTCAGTCAGCTGGTGCCCGCCCCGCTGAGCCCACTCACACTAATATGCACTCAGCCAATCCGCCAAGATACTGTGTGAACAGGAGATGTAAAATTTACGTGACCGCTCCGTTGTCGCAAGATGATGCTCAAGAACGGTCAAGATCTCAAATCCAGAAGGACTGCGGGCGGACATCGGGGAGATGCGAAGGCGCTATGCTCAAACTAGAAGTCAAAGCACTCAGGTTCTGAGTGGAGCCTGCTGGCCGTGCTATCCTGTTCGAGGTGGTCGGATGCAGGGCAGCAAATTCCTGAGGATCAAACGCTTCGCTCAAGCTGGAGTCCAGGACAATCCCTGCACCTGCTGTCTGGCGAAGATCTCTTTTGGCGGCACGGGCATAGGCTTCGATTTCCCTCATGCGTAAGTCAGGGCGGAACTGGTCGAACTGGTCGCCAAAATCGGAGGCGACTGGAGGGGCGAGCTGGTGCAACTGGGACATGTCGAAAAACTCTTCTCTCGAGTGGCAATGTCTAACTTGTGGATGTAGATCAACTGGCCCGATCTTGGGCTCAGCTTCCTCTTTTTTCCCGGACTGAGCTGGTAGGTCTTTGGGCTTCTTGCTCTTTCGGCCATCCAAAGAATGAACAAATCTGCAGGCCTCCCCGCGCTTGCAGGAGCCGGTTTTGGAGAACTCGAAGCAAGGTTTTGGGCTTGGACGTAGCTCCGAAGATTCGTGGGCAAAGGTGCAATCCGCCCCCATCTTGCACTCGTTCGTCTTCCAGAACTTGCACATTCGGGTGAACTCAACGGCTTTCTTCTGCTCGGCTTTTGTCATGAGTGGCAGGGACCAGCGGTCTACCAGCCCCACTACTGTCTTGAGATCAGCGGGCACGCATAAGCCAAGGCTATCTGGCAAAGCGACACAAGGGCTTCCTAGAGATGCGGCGAAGCCGGCCTTTCTTTTGCATCACATTGCAGGAGTCTAGGCTGGACCTATACATGCCTGTCCTGTCATTAACGAAACATCTGCCAAACCTGAGCTTAGCTGGGGCATGCCTTGCAGCATGCCACGCCAAGGCTCCGTCGCGACGGCCGAGTTGTTCAGACGCCGCTGAGGCTCAAGACTTGACTCCGCACTCTGCCGACGGTTTCAGGGAGAGCTCTGACACGAATCGAAGCGATGTTCCCGGAAGCATCAGGATCATTATATGCGGTGTCACATATCATTTCAAACACCCAGAAAAACAACTGACAAGGGGCACACAGCAGCGCGCCCATTCGGCGCAGCATGCTTGAAACTGCTGTCACGCCTTTCCCGCCCCAGGTGGTGCAGCATGCACAGAACTGTGGCATGCTGTCGCCGCAGCCGATGCATGCGCAGTGATGGCAAGGTTTTGCTGGTTGCCATGATTGCTACTCGTACGCCTGTCAGTTTCTGGTCGTGCTTGGCGCCACACAGTGGCAGGCTCAGGTGGTCCGGACTTGTGCCGACTGCCCGAAACAGCATTTGCTTGGTTGCAGGCATACGATCAAAACGCATCTACAAGCCGCTGGTTGTCCAGTGGTGGTGTCCCTCACCGGTGTATGTGAGCCTGTGCTGTTAATGTCTCTAGAGTAGCTATACGAACCAATGCGAGCATACTACTGCCACAAACAGAGCTGTTGCTGCTGCTGCTGCCGCTGCTGCGCTGCTGCTGTTCCGGCCCTATCACCGACGACTGCCACAACGTAACAAGCACTACTGCCAACACCAGCAAGATCACTACCCCTACCACTGCCACAACAACAAGCTCCACCATCACCACCAACGACAACAACAACTTCTACAACCACTGCTGCTGCTACTACCACTACCACGACGACCACCCGTCTACGTTTGCTACTACCGCCACTACCACTACGACTACTACTACGACGAAGACTATTGCTACGTTTGCTGATGCTGCCACTACCACTACCACCATGCTATGCGACTACTACGGCGCAAACGACGACTACTACTACCCCTGCTGCTGCTGCTACTACTACTGCTACTACTAATACTACTACTACTACTACTACTACTACTGCTACTACTACTACTACCACTACCTACTACTACTACTACTGCTACTACTACTACTTCTTCTACTACTACTACTACTACTACTATCTACTACTATCTGCTACTATCTACTACTATCTACTACTATCAACTCCTAACTACCATTCCTACTCCTACTCCTACTCCTACTACTACTGCTGCTACTACTACTAAAACTACTGCTACCACTACCACTACTACTGCTACTACTACTGCTACTGCTACTCCTACTACTGCTACTTACTACTACTACTACTGCTACTACTACTACTACTACTACTACTTCTACTACTACCTCTACTACTACCACGTAGTAGTAGTAGTTTTAGTAGTATAGTAGTAGCAGTAGTAGTTTTTGTCACCCACATGGCACGCTGATGACAGCTCCGCGGGGACATGAGTGTCAACTAGTCACAATGGAGCCAGGAAAAGCAGAAAGAAAGAAGTGTACAAAAGTATAGGCATACCAATCACACAAGTTTCTAGCCCGGGCTCCACTGATCTGCAATCCACTTTGTTGGTTGTGCTTCACCAACCAACTGTCGCATGTTCACCCAGATCATTAGGTGATTTGCTATACTGGTAATTAGTTAGGAGACTCCACAGAATCCGATGCTTGATGGCAGTAACAGCAAAAAACAACCCAACACATGACAAACAGCTTCACCCCACCAAGACCAAGCATCCTTCTCTCATAGGAGCCAGCTCTGGAAATCACAGTTCAGCTGCTCACGAAAGCTTCAGGACAGATGCACACGCAGGCAGACATATACGATATACTATGCGTATCCTAAACGATCACAGCAAAGTGGAGCTTTCACATGCAAGTTTTAAGGAAGGTTCGTCAGTCCCAGTTCGGATGTGAATTCTGTTATACAGTTGGGCTCTGCCAATTACGAATTAGGTTTGTCCGGCCAGCGGATTTCAGGCGCTGGCAACGATTTTTCGGATCACAGTAGGAGTGAATGTCAAAACAGCAAACAACCAAGTCAGAACAACCATTATGAAGGCTCACCACAGCTGACACCAACCCCGTTCACTCCTTTCACCTGGTTATTTTAAAGCTTTAGGTAAACTTTAGGCTTTAGGTATTTCGGTGGAAGCGGCGCAAAGACAGCGAACCAAATCAAAGCAACCCGAATAAAGGCTCACCACAACTGACCCCAACCTCCTCCTCGCTCCTCACACCTGGTACTCACATGTATACGTCCCAATTTTCTCAGCACTGCAGCTTTGGTCTGCAGCTCGTACACGTCCAGCATCACAGCATGTCTGCCAGTCCGACTCACATGTATACGTCCCAGTTGTCTCAGCACTACAGCATGTCCGCAAGTCCGAACCAGTTGTGGCGGCTTCAGACAATCAGAGCCGCTTCGTATTTCCAGTAGTAGGTGACAGACCGTTGTTCGGCTTACATGTCCATGTGAAAGTTTAAATCCTTTTACCAACACTCCACTTTAAACCACAGGACGGACGCTCTTCACTTTTCCCGCTACGTCCGCTGTGCTTGAGCCTCCGTTTGACCTACGGATGCACAGTGGTGAGACATGCGAAATTAGGCTTGCAACACCGACTATCCTTCAAATGAACTGTTTGTTACGCCCTCTCGACTCAAGGTGGTGATTTCACCTTGATTCGATTTCAAACATTCAACTACAATCTTTACCATTGTCACATGCTCCTTCGAGCACTTCATTTCTCTCATGCTCCNTCTCGACTCAAGGTGGTGATTTCACCTTGATTCGATTTCAAACATTCAACTACAATCTTTACCATTGTCACATGCTCCTTCGAGCACTTCATTTCTCTCATGCTCCTTCGAGCAACTTCACTTCTCTTCACCTTCACTTCTTTCTTTGATCGTAGTGGTCGTAGTCGATCTTCTTTGCAGTCCGGTAAGGAAAACTGTAAAAGTAAACCGTTGTGATTTCACAACAGTCGCTGGCACTAACGAAAACAGGCACTCTCACTCTTTTGGCTCCGCGGGCGTGAGGTCGCGGATGTCGGTGTAGCTTGACTACACAAAAGAGTTTTGGGTTCTTTTACCCACTGTGCTTTCCTCACAACTTTTGTCGTGATCGTAGTGCTCGTAGTGCTTTGTCGTATGCTTCAGGAGCCGTTTACGTGGCGTCCTTTTGGCACAAAAGAAACTCTGGTGCGGTGATTCCGCTTTCTCACTCAGCCTTCTCACAAGCTTAAGGCTTCATCTTTGGAAACGTTTAAACCCAATCCTTTCTCGCACTTTCAAACCCCTTGTTTATACTCCTGGGTACGGAGTCTTGTCACAAGCCTTGTTGATACTCCTGCTTTGACGGAGTCTGTTGATCTCGCCGCTTACTCGAGATCGCTCGTCTTTTAATTCTTTTTCTCCTTCCGGCTTTTAGCGGATGCTTCGATGACCTCAGAGCTATCCGAAGCTCTTCTTTTCTTTTCCTTCTTCTTTTTATCCTCCTTCTCTTCTTTGGACGTCTTCTTGTCCTTCTTTGGAGGATCTCTCGAACTTCCAGCTGCTTCCTGCTTTTCCTTTTCTTTGATCTTTTCATCATCGTCCGAATCTTTCACTTCAACTTGCGCACCTGCTTCTGGATCTTTCAATCCACTCTTCGAAATCAGTCTCTCCTTACCCCATGCCCCATGCTGGGTTTGGTGCTTTCTTTGCCGTTTCTTCCTTCTTTCCAGCTTCCTCCTTTTTCTTTTTCTCGTCTTCTTCATATTTAGCAACCTCACTGGCATACCAACACCTGCCTGAGGTGTGTGTGTGTGTGTGTGCGCCCCATCCTATCATCGGACGGTTGCGATCCGCCCGCACAAACTTGAAAAACTTGTAGCATGTCAAGCAGAACATTCTACCGTCTCCATCAGGTAGTTGGCTTGCACCCGCCACTCGGGCGTCTTCTCTCATCTGCTTGCAATTCGTAGCCTTGTGTCCTGACTGCTTGCAGTAAAAACACGTTGGCACCCCATAAGGTGCCTTGTCATACCTTCCACTTCTTTCACTTCCTGCTTCACTCCAAGTCTCATCACTCCTTCTCGCTTTCTTCTCAGGGTTAATCAACCATTCAGGCTTAACCTGACTCAAATCTCGCTTGGACTTATCTTCTTCCTTCTTCTTCGGTTCTCCTTCAGGCTCGTTGGGCCTTTGCTGCCCGACGCTTGCCCTTGCATCTTCAAGCTTTTTCTTCAGCAGCTTGCTTTTCTTCATAATTCTTCAGAGTTTGCTTTCTCTTTATATCCTCTGGCATTTTCTTTGCCTGCGGCCTTTATTCCTCTTTCGCTGGCGTCCCTGCCGCGCTCGCTGAGTCTTCACGTTTTCTCTCCCGCATCTTTAACATGATGTTTGATAGCGCCTTCCGCTGCTTCGACACGCTTTCATCAGGTACCTCATATAATCTCTCCAACTCCGGAAACGCATCTCTCATCTCCATCAGACATATGTCCGTGTTCGTCAGCAGTGAGCTGAAATGTTCCGAAGCTATCTTCGCACTCTCCACCGTTTCAACACTCGCCTTCGCACTCTCGTACTCGTCCTGCTTCTTTTTTTAACGTATTCTTCAAGCTCGCCTTGCTGATCATTGAACTTCTTTGCAGCTTTGTTCATATCATCCTTCAGAACTGACAAGGATTCATCAGCTTCTATCACGCTTTCTTTCACCTTCTCCTTGAGGTCTCTTACCCGTAAACCGTATCCATCAGGCAAAGATGATATTGGCTTGAGCGTGACCTCTCTCAACATGCTAAACTGCCTTTCCATCTCCTGGCTTGGCAACGCTTTCTCAACCAGCTTTGGGTCCTGTCGCATGTTATCACTGGCCATATCGTCTGCGTGTAGATATCAAACTCGTTCTTCAATCGCTGCCTTTCTTCCTTGTCCTTGGCCTCTTCAGCTTCTTCACCTGTCTCTTTGGCCTTTCCAGGCTGCTGCTTCTTCTTCTGTCTCTTTGGCCTTTCCTGCTGCTGCTTCTTCATCTGTCTCTTCGGTCTTTCCTGCTGCTGCTTCTTCGTTTGTCTCTTCGGCCTTTTCCGCAACTTTATTCGCTGCCTCGGCGACTTTTGCTCTTCTGCTTTCCGCNGTCTCTTCGGTCTTTCCTGCTGCTGCTTCTTCGTTTGTCTCTTCGGCCTTTTCCGCAACTTTATTCGCTGCCTCGGCGACTTTTGCTCTTCTGCTTTCCGCATCTTCCTTCATCTCTGCCAAGTCATCCAGGCGGCCTTTCATAACCGCCTCTTGCTGCAACTCTTCGGCCGTCTTCTTAAAATCTTCTTTCTTCTCCTTTTCATCGCTGCTGCTGCTTTCTCCATCGCTTGAGCTCTCTTTCTTCTTTTCCTCCTTTTCCTCATGTTTCTTTTCCTCTTTTTCATCCTCATCACTTGACGGGTCTGTACCCGCTTCGCTCTCCGGCTTCTCCGGCGGCGTAGGCTTGCTCTCGCGAAACTCGTTAAGCCTCGCAACTTCCTTCAGCATATCGTCTTTGCTCAGACGATCCTTTTCTTCTTTTCTCAGCTGGCTTGCAAGGAAGTTTTGCGTCTCTATACTCCGAGCTTTCTCGGTAATCATCATCTTCACTNGTCTTTGCTCAGACGATCCTTTTCTTCTTTTCTCAGCTGGCTTGCAAGGAAGTTTTGCGTCTCTATACTCCGAGCTTTCTCGGTAATCATCATCTTCACTTCATCTTCCGTGGCCATCTCAACCACACTTCTTCTCTTCTTTTCTCCTTCTTCTTTTCTTTTTTCTTCCTGGCTGCCTCCCTTCAGAGGCTTGATCTGAAAAATGGCGGCGGCAACACATATAAGCAATGACATGCACAACATGCACTTCATCCACACACTTGCTGCACTCCCCAGTCCTTCTTCAGCTTCTTTTCTTCCTTCAGCCAAACCGATTAGCACAGCTGTCGTCACCGCTTGAATAATCCTTGTAACCGTCTTTTCATCGAAACTCATCTTGCTTCTTGAACTTGCTCTTCTCACTTCACCTTCTTGAACTTCTTGTGCTTCTAGATCAAGGTACTCACCGACATAACCTAGAGTAACCGTGTACTTCTTTATTTTGTCACGTGTCAGTGATTTGGTACCGAGGTCCGAGGGATTGTCCTTACCCTTTATCGCCTTTATGATAAGTTTAGGAATTCTTTGGATCCATAAGAGGTCCACGNTTGGTACCGAGGTCCGAGGGATTGTCCTTACCCTTTATCGCCTTTATGATAAGTTTAGGAATTCTTTGGATCCATAAGAGGTCCACGTCCAAATGACGTGCCTTGCCTAAACCCTTTCTTGCGATGAGCTGTCGTGAGCTTGACGAATCTGAAAATAGAACCAGTCTGGGTTCCACACCCAGAATCCTTTCCAACAACCCTTTCAAGAACACACCTTCAGATAGGATTGACGTTGCGGCAATTGTTTCGGCCTCGCATGAGCGCTTTTCTGCCTTTTACTCTGAAAATGAACCAAATTGCCGTTAACCATTATCACACCGCATGACACGCTCTGCCTTGATTCGCGGTCTGCTGCCCAATCACTGTCACTGATAACCTCGATCAGTGCTGGTACCTTGTAATTGTCTCTTTCGACATCTTCATCTTCTGTTCCTCGATTTCTCATCTCATTGAAACTCTTTCCCGGATAACTCTTCTTGTGAATCAATGCTAATTCCGGTGTACCTTTCAGATACTTTCCTACGTACCTCAACAACTCCATATCAGCTTCAACCGGTGCTGCTAACTTCGTAGAAAGCTTTTTCAGAACGTACATGATGTCTGGTCTCTCCGGCGCTAGATACAACAGTATCCCAGCTCCTTTCCGGTACGTGTGGTAGTCTTCCGCACTCAGCGGATCCATTCCTCCTTTCTTCACTTGAAATGACCTTCCGTTGTCCGATGGACATGGCAATCTTTTTGGATAAGCTCCTTCAAGTTTCAGCACTTCAACCAATCCTTCAGCGTACTTTGAGTTCATGGTGATTTCCACATCGCCCTCATGGGTCGACTGTAAATCTCTCTTCAAGAAACCAATTGAACCTTCCTTCTCATCCAACGGTCCTTCAACTTTAAGCTTCAATCCTTTGCTTTTCAGAAACTCTACCAGGTTTTCAAAGTCCTCTTTTGATGCGTAAAGCTCCATGTCGTCGACATGAGCCAATAAAATGATTCCTTTTCCATTCTTGCTTGGCATCTTCGAGAATAACGCTGGCAATCCATTGTCACTTGTCATTCCGTACTCTTCCAGGTATCCTTTCAACTTGTTGAACCATGCGCTTGATCCAANCCATTCTTGCTTGGCATCTTCGAGAATAACGCTGGCAATCCATTGTCACTTGTCATTCCGTACTCTTCCAGGTATCCTTTCAACTTGTTGAACCATGCGCTTGATCCAATCCGTTGACCGGAAGTGTAAACCCTAACTCGTAGTACTCACCGTCAACTTCTACCACTGTTGGTTCTTCTTGTTCAACCATCAAATAAGCATCTCCAACATCAATGCTTCCCAGTGAGTATCCTTCTNCTTCTTGTTCAACCATCAAATAAGCATCTCCAACATCAATGCTTCCCAGTGAGTATCCTTCTGAAGACGTAAACAACGCTGAGAGTAGCTTCACTGTGCTTGCTACACCTGTTGGGGAACACAAACTTGCAATATCCGTATCTCCCAACCATCGAAATTCACGCGCTACAAGTCTTCCTCTTCTTCGCCATTCACTTTCTCTGTGTCTCCAGTCGTACACCACTTTTGTTGACAGAAACTTGTACTTCGTTAGATCTGCTTCCTTTGGCAACTTGTTCAGCACTTTCATNCGTACACCACTTTTGTTGACAGAAACTTGTACTTCGTTAGATCTGCTTCCTTTGGCAACTTGTTCAGCACTTTCATCTTTGTCAATCTTTCAATCTCATGTGATCTTGATACACCATCTTCCTTTGCCAATTCTTCACCTTCAAGCTTTGGTGGTCCACTTTCGAAATCGTTTGACCATGTACGCATTCCTTCTGGGATTTCTTCTTCGCCATCTGACTCACACCACCATTCATCTTCTTCAATTTCAGCTTCAACGTCTTCGAACTCATCAGGATCAACCTCTTCATCATCATGATACTTCGGTAGTTCCTTCCTCAAGAAGGGTTCTATCTTCTTCACACTTCTTGCTGCGATCACTCTTCTCACAGTACTTGATGGTTCACCTACCGCAATAAACTTCTCAGGTCTCTCTTCCACTTCTGTTGTTCCTTCATCCAATCTCTGACGCACCGACTCTGGTTCTCCGCCTCTTTCCAAGTTCCTCTTTGGCGAAGTGGGTGGCGCTCCACCTGAATCCGGTATCATCTCTTCTGATCCATCACTTCGTTCACTTCTTCTTCTGCTGCTTGAACTGCTTGATGATCCCATTTGACCTTCACCTGGATCTTCGTTTTCATCTTGTTCATCATCACTTGGANCTTGATGATCCCATTTGACCTTCACCTGGATCTTCGTTTTCATCTTGTTCATCATCACTTGGAGGGTCTGATGCTGCAACTTGGCTCGGACTGAAATCTTTCAATTCATCTTCTTCTTGTCCTTGTTCTCTTCTTGGCACAACTTGTGGTGCATCACAGATTCCGGCCGCGATCTCAATTCCGCTGCTGGGCGGAAGCCTTTTCATCGCTCTCGTCGGTTTTCTACCCACTAGGGTATCCTGAACATAATTCCATGGCGTTCCTGTCGCCGCTGCGAGTACTTCCATATGGTACAGTGGCGTGCACTGCCGCATCGTTCTGCATTTCATTATGCCTTTTCTTGTACTCACCAAATTGAGGTTACTCACCGANCATGGCGTTCCTGTCGCCGCTGCGAGTACTTCCATATGGTACAGTGGCGTGCACTGCCGCATCGTTCTGCATTTCATTATGCCTTTTCTTGTACTCACCAAATTGAGGTTACTCACCGAATCCTTACCGACAAAGATACCTTTTCTCCAAGGTTCACCTTTTTCTTTCACTTTTGGCACAGGCTTTGCCAAAACAACGATTCCCCATGGTGATAACGTTCCTTTGTACTCTCTGTCGAATAGCACTTCGAACGGTGCAGATCCATTCCTCACAACAAACCTGTTCAACAAGAATGCTGCGTGTCTTGCTGCCCACGGGTAGAACGTACTCTCTGACGTGATTTTCACTTTTGCTTCTGATTCAACGCCGTACACCAAGGTCTTTGACAAGTTCCGAACAGTTTGAACCCATCTTTCAACTTGCAGTCCTTGATGTTCACCCGGTGCTACAGAAGGGTTCTATCTTCTTCACACTTCTTGCTGCGATCACTCTTCTCACAGTACTTGATGGTTCACCTACCGCAATAAACTTCTCAGGTCTCTCTTCCACTTCTGTTGTTCCTTCATCCNGATCACTCTTCTCACAGTACTTGATGGTTCACCTACCGCAATAAACTTCTCAGGTCTCTCTTCCACTTCTGTTGTTCCTTCATCCAATCTCTGACGCACCGCCTCTGGTTCTCCGCCTCCTTCCAAGTTCCTCTTTGGCGAAGTGGGTGGCGCTCCACCTGAATCCGGTACAGCGCAACGTTCTAGTCGCGCCCATTTGGCTTGCATGCTGCTTTCCGAAACTAACGCCGCCCGCCCACGACCCCGTAAAGTCGTGCCCAAAACTTTCCCCCAAGTAAACGCCGCGCNCACTTCTGTTGTTCCTTCATCCAATCTCTGACGCACCGCCTCTGGTTCTCCGCCTCTTTCCAAGTTCCTCTTTGGCGAAGTGGGTGGCGCTCCACCTGAATCCGGTATCATCTCTTCTGGTCAGGAAGGAAAGAGCAGGCGTGGCAAGGAAAGGCCAGTGCAATAGGGTGAGAGAGGATTAAGGCAAGGGCTCAATGAAACAAGGCAAGGGCAAGGGTCGTGAAAGTGTGGGTGAGCAGAAAGCGATGTGTTGCACACCATGACTTCACCTCTCTGTATGTTCTCCCAGCTCCGATCTCTCATCTTTCTTGTTTCATTCATCTTGTCATCAGGTTTGGCGTCACAGCGACGAAACCACGTAGACGACGACAGCATAATGGTAATGACATCATCTTCATCTTCGTCAGAGCTGCTGTCGTCTACAGTGAGGATGGTTGCGGGAGCTTGAATGTTGTGTTGGTTTGGTGGGTGTTCGCTCAGGGTTGGCCAGCTTCGACGACTTGACAATCGACAAGGAAACAGTCCAAGGTGCCTTGATGGGTTTTCGGGATGTTAAACCCAAGGCTTGCAAGTGTCTCCCAAGTGTTGTGGGGGCAAATAATCTTCGGATCTCCGAAGGCTGCAAACTGAAACACTGACTCTCGGCGTGTCCCTTGTGTCTGAAGGGCCTTTCACCCACTGCAGCAGTGGGGTAGCTTCGCATCGAAAAGTAAAGGCCCGCAAGACAGGTCAGAAACAACCCCCGGAATCAATCTCCCCTCGAATTCCTCAAAGCAAGACCCTTCCGAACTAAAACACCAAAACAAGCAGGGTCTGTTTGCTGATCCCCATAATACCGCGCTCAATCCAGTTGTATTCATGTCTTTGTGAGCATTTAATTTACCTCCAGCGCGAACGCCTATGGCCTATGGACGTGAAGTTGAGGTCGTGTAGGTTGTTTCTGACGAAGGAGCAACGAAGTTTAGTAAACTCAGGTATTTCGGTTGTGATTACCGTTGATTTGTCGGAGGACCTCGGTGACAAGCCTAGAACAAGGCATCCATACGGTTTGGAGGGCTTGGTCCATAGTTTTTTCGGGGAATCAAACTAAGCAGCGGAAGGAGGTCGAGTGCTTGTCGGGGAACGACGCAGTCAGCAAGTTCACTCTTGATGTTGCAAGCTTGCTGTTCGAGGGAGAGCTGGTTGTGTGTTTTGGGGCTCGGCTTGTATCCCAGGTTCATGTCTTCTTCTTCGTCGGGGTCCTGCGAGCTTGTGAGCCGAGTCGGGCTAGGTTATGCAGCACTATGGAGGTTAAGGTGAAATTGTGGTTGTCGGGTCATGAGCAGCACAGTCACACGCAAGTCGCGAACGAGACTTTTTGGGCAAGGGCTTTCAGGCTTCAGGGTCTCAGTACAACGAAGGGTGCAGATACAGTTCTTAATTACAGGGGCCATTACAAGTTGTGGACAGTACATCAGCGAGTTTGCTATGTCAAGGCTCAAAAAGGGGCAACCCCTGCGGAGCAGGGATCGCAGCTCGTATCCGGACGAAGGAACGAGAATTTGCGTCCTTCGTAATAGCAGGGTTATCCCCTGCTTGGCAGGTTCGAGGTCCCCGGGCGAGCGCCTTCACCTATACTGTCGTCTAGGGTTTGCTGCACCAGCATACGATGGCGCTTCTGCGTTCGTGGCAGGTACCAGGTAGTCTGCTACGTTCTCAAGGTCGGCCAAGCTCAGTCCTGTACTTGACAAAGTCCCCGGCCCAACTCAGAGGTAGTGTAAGCTCACCGGAAACAGCACGGCAGGCACGGCTTTGGGAGGAGCTGGTACCGGTAGAAGGTCTGAACTCTGACGTCGGGTGTCACCGACCTCCCCTTCAACGATGTAGTGTTTTGGTCTCTCCCCCCAGGTACTGAACGGAATAGTGGCTCGGGCGCTCCCCCCCCTATCGCCAGGGGCGGCTCTAGGTTACTTACAGAAGTGGCTGGGCGATCCACACCCGGGGACAGTCCGGATGCTTCACACCCCACTCCACCCCCTGAGCAGACGTACTCGTGGATGATCTTCTCGAGGAGGAAGGCACCTTGAGCCAAAATGGCTCTCGCTCTCTGTCTCTTGCTTGCACGCAGCCAAGGGTAGTCCAGGCGAACCTAACCGACCCCGCACCCGTAGGCGCACTGGTTGTTTGGGTGATAACGGAGGTCTTGTGATGAGGCCTGGTTAGGAAACGGCGGGACCCCCCTGAAGGTAACACTAGATAACCACCCCCTCGGCCTCATCACCCAGCGTGCGCTAGAGCTGTAGTTCTGCAAGGGGTTCGGTGTTTCTGTCAGGGGCCCCGGCTTGACAACAAAACAGGTCGAGAACACTTGTTAACACAGCAGGCCGTGAACACTACTTGCACACTTCAGCCAGGCCCCCTTCCCCCCAGGACTCCAGAAAAGCTCCCTTTACAGTGCGCAACCCCTCAAGAAGTTGTGACACGCTTCGGCTGCAACGACTGAGGGCCCGACCATGGTAACACTCGCCACTTGAGAGCTGTGCAACTAGTGAGGCCCCCTAGACTACAGTTCCGGCTGGTGGAACCCCCCGTGTCTGTCGAACACTGCAGCATGTAGCCTACGTCTCCTATGGCTTGCCTGCGACTCATCCCCGCTCAGAGGTGGTTCTTCCTGTTCTTCTGGCGTCCCCCCGACCGTGTCCATGGCCGTGTCCACCGCTCTGGCTTCTTCTGCCGCTTCTTCTTCACACTGTGTTTCGTAGGCGTCCATGGCGGCAATCAGCTCATTGTCGGCTGGCCCCCACGGTGAGGGCGGCTGTGGTCCCCCCTGTTCGGGCTCCAGTGTTGAGCTGGGGACGCTGTCCGGCCGTTGTTCCATGACCAGCTGTCTGTCTCTCTCTCTCTCTCTTATTCAAGGACCAAGGAGAGCCCAGGAATGGCGCAGTGCAAGTAGGGCAAGGCAAGGCAGTGCAAGGCAGTGCAGGAAGTCAAAAGCAGTGCAAGCAAATCAAAAAATCAGTGCAAATAAGCGGGACACAAGGCAGTGCAAGGCAGTGCAGGAAGTTAAAAGCAGTGCAAGCTAAGCAAATCTAAAGATCAGTGCAGGCTAGCGGGACAGGGGTTAAGAAAGTTTTTGAGAGAGCGAGAAAGGGAGAGAAGCCAGGATATCGAGAAGGCTAGCGAGACAGCCCCCAGAAAGAGCGCAGAGGAACGGGAAGGCCACAGCAAGGGGATCGACCGTTTTCAGGACAGATTTCCGTTAAGAGAGGGGTCCAGGTCAACTAGGCTCACGCACACTGTTCGGGCCGAAACTTGAGCCGTAGCCATACTAGTAGTAGTAGTAGCAGCAGTAGTCGTAGTAGTAGTAGTACATAGCACCACCATCACCACTATCACTACCACCACTTCGACTACTACTACTACTACTACTGCTACTACAACAACAACTACTACTACGTACTACTACGACTACTACTACGACTACTACTACGACTACTATTATGACTACTACGACTCTACGACGACGACTACTACTAATAATAACACTTTTTTTGCTCCTGCTCCTACTGCTTCTACTGCTTCTTCTACTGCTAGTGCTGCTGCTGCTGCTCCTACTGCTCCGACTGCTCCTGCTACTACTGCCACTCCTGCTACTACTGCCACTCTGCTGATACTGCTGCTACTGCTACTGCTCCTGCTGCTACTGCTACTGCTGCTACTGCTACTGCTACTGCTACCGCTACTACTACTACTACTACTACTACTACTACTACTATTGCTACTGCTAGCACTGCTACCACCAATAGCTCGGTTTGCAATCTTTTAGTCAATCTGCCGTCTGCACTTTGCTGTCGTGTCCCCTCATCTGTCCTACATTCCTACATGCGATATCCCCAATGCACCCACAAAACATGCGAGCTCCCTTCAATTCTTAAACAGACGACCAGCAGCAGTTCAGAGTCGCAAGACTGTCCACTCAGCGCCATCAGATTCACTGAAACTGGAAGGCGTAGTGCTCAAACACATGGTGGAAGTCAAGCTCTGCGTGGCCACGGACGAATCATCGAATGGGTGAGCCTGTTCAAGTCCTGTTTCCTTCCACAAAGCAAGGTCCTCCAATGCCATCAAGATCTCGTTGAAGCTGGAGCGGCGAGAGTCTTCATCTGGCAATTGTGCTCTCCAGGACCAGAAGCCTTCAAGTCCCGGAGGCGGGTGGAGACTCGAAGAAGCAAGACTCGGCTGGCGTGGGGATGGCATCGGCTTGCTCCTTGAAACCTGTCCAAACCCTGGGAACGCGTGGTCTTTGGATTTCTGGCTGCCCTTCATGTTCTCCACCGAATGAACGAACCGGCACGCTATCCCACGTACGCAGGAGCCGGTCTTGGAGAACTCAAAACAAGGCTTCGGGCTCGGGCGCAGTTCCGAAGATTGGTGGGCAAAGGTGCAATCCGCCCCCATCTTGCACTCGTTCGTCCGCCAGAACTTGCACATGCGCGTGAACTGCACGGCTTTCTTCTGCTCCGCCTTAGTCATGCTGGCTCGGCTCCGAGTGGCCGCTTGCACAGGAAAGTGGGCGGACGTTCTCCGGCTATGGCCTGTAGGCCAGCATGGCGTCAGTACTGCATAGATTTGCTTTCGGGACTTCCAGGGAGAATTGCACAATGAGAATCTGGCCTTGCTGTCTCGACAGCAGCAGGATTCTGCCACACATGTTGTTTTCTCGCAGTGCAGATGTGGTGGTAAGCTTGCATGTCTACATGCACGACCGGAATCAGGCACTCCCACTCTTGCCATGTGCAAGAATGCCTGATCGGATGACTTGCGACTTGGGAGTGTCGGTACTTTATGACTCCGACACTGTCCTCAGAGAAAGGCTTATGTTTCCGCAGTATTGCCTGGGAAGCACCAGCGCCGCCACAACAACCAACGACTCAGCTTCCGGCATGCTAGAAAACGCCTGGGCGAGAACGACACGGCACTGTACTTCAAAAGTTGCTCTTGGAACTATCGCAGGCAGCGGATTCAAAATCTCGCCCTATACATGTATATCTACTGCGTAGGAGACGCATGACAAAGATTGAGAAGCCACCAACAGCGCGAAGCGAGTATCATCTCTTGAGACAGGCAAAGCGCTGTTGGATATGCCAGAACGTCAACAAGCCTGTAAACGAGTATGGCCTGCGTACTTTTCGGGTCGTCCTGGGGCCTTGGAAAGAACAACAGATGAGGTAGACTTCGCAGTCGACTGCCGGCGAATCTGCAACGACGTGTCATCAGGCTACGATCAGATTTTATAGGCTGGGCAAGCGAGGTCGCCTTGAAGTCTAACTACCAGTAAAAAGGGCTCACTGCATGCGGCTCCTGCTCCAAACGAGTGGACCAAAAAAGGAATGATCTGTGCATGCTGCGAAGCCTGTAGCTTGTTCGGAAATGCCAGCTGTCCTGCCCGCTTGGCCTGCTAGCAGCTGCTAGTAGCAGCTTTTGTTTTTGTTGCTGCAACGCTCGCAAGCTTTCAAGTGCTGAACTAGAAATATTCAAGTCTGCGGAGCATGCAGGTGCGGCCGGACAGGTGGGAAATGCGTGTGATGTCAGAAAATAATGCGGTAGTTTCCGGAAATCACAGCCAAAAAGAAGTGCCTTCGGGGCCATCTGCCTCACTGAAATTGGAGGGCGTGGTGCTCATGCACATAGTGGAAGTCAAGCTCTGCGTAGCCAGGTCATCTGCCCAAATCTGTTCATGGTCTGCTGCCTTGGGGATGGGCAGAGTGACGTGCTCCAAGCTCAATGAGATCTCACTGAAACTGGAGCGCCGGGAGTCTCCATCCACTGGCAACTTCACGCTGGTGCAAAGGCCATGTCCCCCAAGACCTGCCGCCATGCCCATGTCTTCGAGTCCAGGCGGTGGGCGCAGGCAGGGTAGCGATCCCATCATCGACGGCAAGGGCGGGGACAGCAAGTTGCCCAGTTGCGTTGTTTGGATGTGCGCGTGAGCAAAAGACATCACCCCGGCGCCCGGAACTGCAAGCAGATTCTGCCCGCTGATCGGTTGATCCATGGCTGTAGGCACACCTTTGGCTTTCCCACTTTTCTTCATGTGCTCCACCGAATGAATGAACCTGCATGCCTGCCCGCGCTTGCAGGCGCCGGTCTTGGAGAACTCGAAGCAAGGCTTTGGACTCGGGCGCAACTCCGCAGTCTCGTGGGCAAAGGTGCAGTCTGCCCCCATCTTGCATTCGCTCGCCCGCCAGAACTTGCACATGCGCGTGAACTGCACGGCTTTCTTCTGCTCGGCTTTGGTCATGTTGTAGTACGGCAATTGCAGGGACGAGGGCGTCTGCTCTCCGGCTACCGAACTACAAAAGTAGTAGCACAAATGGCTGCAGTACCGCGCAATAAGCCAGAACGTAGTTCCAATCGGACATGTGCATATATCAGCAACATTGCAGCCTCGCGTCAGATCTTGACACACGTTTGTTTCCTTCTCCGCTGCTGTGTGTTTTGGCTCGGAAGTCTGTGCATGCCAAACCGGAATCAAGCACCTTCGCACTGGTGCAAAGATGATCGACCGGATAGTTGCCAGGGAGATGCGTGAGCACTTGACAGGTTCATGCATAATTGCATGCCATGGCTCAACAGCATCTCCCGAAAAGACGAAACTCCGCAGCTCAGCCTGGGAAGTGGTGGTGCCACGGTATGCTTCCAGCAAGAATTGGTCAGTTGGTCAAAGGAACGCA